>JASFAT010000370.1:0-303743 GCA_031353405.1 Baronia brevicornis
AAGAAAGAAGACAAGAAAAATAAAGAGGATCCCAAAAAGAAAGAAGATTCGGACGAAAAAAAGGATTCAGATGATAAAAAGAATTCTAACGAAAAAAAGGATTCCGACGAAAAAAAGGATTCCCACAAAAAACAGGATTCCGACGAAAAACAGGAATCCGACGAAAAAAAGGATTCCGATGAAAAAAAGGATTCCAACAAAAACAAAAAACCAAAGGAACATAAAAGAAAACCGAGTAAGAATCCAAATTCTGATACTAAGCCCGGAAAAGTGGATCCGGACAAGAAAGAGGATCCGACAAAGAAAGAAGATAAGGAAAAGAAAGAGGATCCGGAAAATAAATGGGATCCGACAAAGAAAGATGACAAAAAAAAGAAAGGAGATCTGAAAAAGAAAGAAGACAAGAAAAATAAAGAGGATCCGAAAAAGAAAGAAGATTCGGACGAAAAAAAGGATTCAGATGATAAAAAGAATTCTAACGAAAAAAAGGATTCCGACGAAAAAAAGGATTCCCACAAAAAACAGGATTCCGACGAAAAACAGGAATCCGACGAAAAAAAGGATTCCAACAAAAACAAGAAACCAAAGGAACATAAAAGAAAACCGAGTAATAATCCAAATTCTGATACTAAGCCCGGAAAAGTGGATCCGGGAAAGAAAGAAGACGAGAAAAAGAAAGAGGATCCAGAAAATAAATGGGATCCGGCAAAGAAAGAAGACAAAAAAAAGAAAGAAGATCCGAAAATGAAAGAAAATTCGGACGAAAAAAGGGATTCAGACAATAAAATGGATTCCGACGAAAAACACGATTCCGACGGAAAAAAAGATTCTGATGAAAAAAAGGATTCCAACAAAAAAAAGAAACAAAAGAAACATAAAAGAAAACCGAGTAAGAATCCAAATTCTGATACTAAGCCTGGAAAAGAGGATCCGGGAAAGAAAGATGACGAGAAAGAGAAAGAGGATCCAGAATATAAATGGGATCCGGCAAAAAAAGAAGACATAAAAAAGAAAGAAGATCCGAAAATGAAAGAAAATTCGGACGAAAAAAAGGATTCAGACGATAAAAAGGATTCCGACGAAAAACACGATTCCGACGAAAAAAAGGATTCTGATGAAAAAAAGGATTCCACCAAAAAAAAGAAACATAAAAGAATACCGAGTAAGAATCCAAATTCTGATACTAAGCCCGGAAAAGTGGATCCGGACAAGAAAGAGGATCCGACAAAGAAAGAAGATAAGGAAAAGAAAGAGGATCCGGAAAATAAATGGGATCCGACAAAGAAAGAAGACAAAAAAAAGAAAGGAGATCTGAAAAAGAAAGAAGACAAGAAAAATAAAGAGGATCCGAAAAAGAAAGAAGATTCGGACGAAAAAAAGGATTCAGATGATAAAAAGAATTCTAACGAGAAAACGGATTCCGACGAAAAAAAGGATTCCGATGAAAAAAAGGATTCCAACAAAAACAAGAAACCAAAGAAACATAAAAGAAAACCGAGTAAGAATCCAAATTCTGATACTAAGCCCGGAAAAGTGGATCCGGGAAAGAAAGAAGACGAGAAAAAGAAAGAGGATCCAGAAAATAAATGGGATCCGGCAAAGAAAGAAGACAAAAAAAAGAAAGAAGATCCGAAAATGAAAGAAAATTCGGACGAAAAAAAGGATTCAGACGATAAAAAGGATTCCGACGAAAAACACGATTCCGACGGAAAAAAGGATTCTGATGAAAAAAAGGATTCCAACAAAAAAAAGAAACATAAAAGAATACCGAGTAAGAATCCAAATTCTGATACTAAGCCCGGAAAAGTGGATCCGGACAAGAAAGAGGATCCGACAAAGAAAGAAGATAAGGATAAGAAAGAGGATCCGGAAAATAAATGGGATCCGACAAAGAGAGAAGACAAAAAAAAGAAAGGAGATCTGAAAAAGAAAGAAGACAAGAAAAATAAAGAGGATCCGAAAAAGAAAGAAGATTCGGACGAAAAGAGGGATTCAGATGATAAAAAGAATTCTAACGAAAAAAAGGATTCCGACGAAAAAAAGGATTCCGACAAAAAACAGGATTCCGACGAAAAAAAGGATTCCGATGAAAAAAAGGATTCCAACAAAAAAAAGAAACCAAAGAATTATGAAAGAAAACCGAGTAAGAATCCAAATTCTGATACTAAGCCCGGAAAAGTGGATCCGGGAAAGAAAGAAGACGAGAAAAAGAAAGAGGATCCAGAAAATAAATGGGATCCGGCAAAGAAAGAAGACAAAAAAAAGAAAGAAGATCCGAAAAAGAAAGAAAATTCGGACGAAAAAAAGGATTCAGAAGATAAAAAGGATTCCGACGAAAAAAATAATTCCGACGAAAAAAAGGATTCCGACGAAAAACAGGATTCCGACGAAAAAAAGGATTCTGATGAAAAAAAGGATTCCAACAAAAACAAGAAACCAAAGAAACATAAAAGAAAACCGAGTAAGAATCCAAATTCTGATACTAAGCCCGGAAAAGTGGATCCGGATAAGAAAGAGGATCCGGGAAAGAAAGAAGACAAGAAAAAGAAAGAGGATCCGGAAAATAAATGGGATCCGGCAAAGAAAGAAGACAAAAAAAAGAAAGAAGATCCGAAAATGAAAGAAAATTCGGACGAAAAAAAGTATTCAGACGATAAAAAGGATTCCGACGAAAAACACGATTCCGACGATAAAAAGTATTCTGATGAAAAAAAGGATTCCAACAAAAAAAAGAAACCAAAGAAACATAAAAGAATACCGAGTAAGAATCCAAATTCTGATACTAAGCCCGGAAAAGTGGATCCGAACAAGAAAGAGGATCCGACAAAGAAAGAAAATAAGGAAAAGAAAGAGGAAGCGGAAAATAAATGGGATCCGACAAAGAAAGATGACAAAAAAAAGAAAGGAGATCTGAAAAAGAAAGAAGACAAGAAAACTAAAGAGGATCCGAAAAAGAAAGAAGATTCGGACGAAAAAAAGGATTCAGATGATAAAAAGAATTCTAACGAAAAAAAGAATTCCGACGAAAAAAAGGATTCCCACAAAAAACAGGATTCCGACGAAAAACAGGAATCCGACGAAAAAAAGGATTCCGATGAAAAAAAGAATTCCAACAAAAACAAAAAACCAAAGGAACATAAAAGAAAACCGAGTAAGAATCCAAATTCTGATACTAAGCCCGGAAAAGTGGATCCGGGAAAGAAAGAAGACGATAACAAGAAAGAGGACCCAGAAAATAAATGGGATCCGGCAAAGAAAGAAGACAAAAAAAAGAAAGAATATCCGAAAATGAAAGAAAATTCGGACGAAAAAAGGGATTCAGACGTTAAAAAGGATTCCGACGAAAAACACGATTCCGACGGAAAAAAGGATTCTGATGAAAAAAAGGATTCCAACAAAAAAAAGAAACATAAAAGAATACCGAGTAAGAATCCAAATTCTGATACTAAGCCCGGAAAAGTGGATCCGAACAAGAAAGAGGATCCGACAAAGAAAGAAGATAAGGAAAAGAAAGAGGATCCGGAAAATAAATGGGATCCGACAAAGAAAGATGACAAAAAAAAGAAAGGAGATCTGAAAAAGAAAGAAGACAAGAAAAATAAAGAGGATCCGAAAAAGAAAGAAGATTCGGACGAAAAAAAGGATTCAGATGATAAAAAGAATTCTAACGAAAAAAAGGAGTCCGACGAAAAAAAGGATTCCCACAAAAAACAGGATTCCCACAAAAAACAGGATTCCGACGAAAAACAGGAATCCGACGAAAAAAAGGATTCCGATGAAAAAAAGGAATCCAACAAAAACAAAAAACCAAAGAAACATAAAAGAAAATCAAGTAAGAATCCAAATTCTGATACTAAGCCCGGAAAAGTGGATCCGGGAAAGAAAGAAGACGAGAAAAAGAAAGAGGATCCAGAAAATAAATGGGATCCGGCAAAGAAAGAAGACAAAAAAAAGAAAGAAGATCCGAAAATGAAAGAAAATTCGGACGAAAAAAGGGATTCAGACGATAAAAAGGATTCCGACGAAAAACACGATTCCGACGGAAAAAAGGATTCTGATGAAAAAAAGGATTCCAACAAAAAAAAGACACCAAAGAAACATAAAAGAAAACCGAGTAAGAATCCAAATTCTGATACTAAGCCTGGAAAAGAGGATCCGGGAAAGAAAGATGATGAGAAAGGGAAAGAGGATCCAGAAAATAAATGGGATCTGGCAAAAAAAGAAGACAAAAAAAAGAAAGAAGATCCGAAAATGAAAGAAAATTCGGACGAAAAAAAGGGTTCAGACGATAAAAAGGATTCCGACGAAAAACACGATTCCGACGAAAAAAAGGATTCTAATGAAAAAAAGGATTCCAACAAAAAAAAGAAACCAAAGAAACATAAAAGAATACCGAGTAAGAATCCAAATTCTGATACTAAGCCCGGAAAAGTGGATCCGGACAAGAAAGAGCATCCGACAAAGAAAGAAGATAAGGAAAAGAAAGAGGATCCGGAAAATAAATGGGATCCGACAAAGAAAGAAGACAAAAAAAAGAAAGGAGATCTGAAAAAGAAAGAAGACAAGAAAAATAAAGAGGATCCGAAAAAGAAAGAAGATTCGGACGAAAAAAAGGATTCAGATGATAAAAAGAATTCTAACGAAAAAAAAGGTTCCGACGAAAAAAAGGATTCCCACAAAAAACAGGATTCCGACGAAAAACAGGAATCCGACGAAAAAAAGGATTCCGATGAAAAAAAGGATTCCAACAAAAACAAGAAACCAAAGAAACATAAAAGAAAACCGAGTAAGAATCCAAATTCTGATACTAAGCCCGGAAAATGGGATCCGGGAAAGAAAGAAGACGAGAAAAAGAAAGAGGATCCAGAAAATAAATGGGATCCGGCAAAGAAAGAAGACAAAAAAAGGAAAGAAGATCCGAAAATGAAAGAAAATTCGGACGAAAAAAAGGATTCAGACGATAAAAAGGATTCCGACGAAAAAAATGATTCAGACGATAAAAAGGATTCCGACGAAAAAAATGATTCCGACGAAAAAAAGGATTCCGACGAAAAAAAGGATTCTGATGAAAAAAAGGATTCCAACAAAAAAAAGAAACCAAAGAAACATAAAAGAAAACCGAGTAAGAATCCAAATTCTGATACTAAGCCCGGAAAAGTGGATCCAGAAAAGAAAGAGGATCCAGAAAATAAATGGGATCTGGCAAAGAAAGAAGACAATAAAAAGAAAGAAGATCTGAAAAAGAAAGAAAATTCGGACGATAAAAAGGATTCATACGATAAAAAGGATTCCGACGAAAAAAATGATTCCGACGAAAAAAAGGATTCCGACGAAAAACACGATTCTGACGAAAAAAAGGATTCTCATGACAAAAAGGATTCCAACAAAAAAAAGAAGCCAAATAAACATAAAAGAAAACCGAGTAAGAATCCAAATTCTGATACTAAGCCCGGAAAAGTGGATCCGGATAAGAAAGAGGATCCGGGGAAGGAAGAAGACAAGAAAAAGAAAGAGGATCCGGAAAATAAATGGAATCCGGCAAAGAAAGAAGACAAAAAAAAGAAAGAAGATTCGAAAAAGAAAGAAGACAAGAAAAATAAAGAGGATCCGAAAAAGAAAGAAGATTCGCACGAAAAAAAGGATTCAGATGATAAAAAGGATTCCAACGAAAATAAGGATTCCGACGAGAAAAAGGATTCCGACGAAAAAAAGGATTCCGACGAAAAACAGGATTCCGACGAAAAAAAGGATTCTGATGATAAAAAGGATTCTGATGATAAAAAGGATTCTGATGATAAAAAGGATTCTGATGAAAAAAAGGATTCCAACAAAAAAAAGAAACTAAAGAATCATAAAAGAAAACCAAGTAAGAATCCAAATTCCGATACTAAGCCCAGAAAACAGGATCCGGATAAGAAAGAGGATCAAGGAAAGAAAGAAGATAAGAAAAAGAAAGAGGATCCGGCAAAAAAATGGGATCCGGCAAAGAAAGAAGACAAAAAAAAGAAAGAAGATCCGAAAAAGAAAGAAGACAAGAAAAATAAAGAGGATCCGAAAAAGAAAGAAGATTCGCACGAAAAAAAGGATTCAGACGATAAAAAGGATTCAGACGATAAAAAGGATTCCGACGAAAAAAAGGATTCCGACGAAAAAAAGGATTCCGACGAAAAACAGGATTCCGACGAAAAAAAGGATTCCAATGAAAAAAAGGATTCCAACAAAAAAAAGAAACGAAAGGAACATAAAAGAGAACCGAGTAAGAATCCAAATTCTAATACTAAGCCTGGAAAAGAGGATCCGGATAAGAAAGAGGATCCGGAAAATAAATGGAATCCGGCAAAGAAAGAAGACAAAAAAAAGAAAGAAGATCCGAAAAAAAAAGAAGACAAGAAAAAGAAAGAGCATCCGGAAAAGAAAGAAGATCCGAAAACGAAAGATGACAAGAAAAAGAAAGGAGATCAGGGAAAGAAAGAAGACAAGAAAAATAAAAAGGATCCGAAAAAGAAAGAAGATTCGGACGAAAAAAAGGATTCAGACGATAAAAAGGATTCCTACGAAAAAAAGGATTCCTACGAAAAAAAGGATTCCGATGAAAAAACGAATTCCGACGAAGAAAAGGATTCCGACGAAAAAAAGGATTCCGACGAAAAACAGGATTCCGACGACAAAAAGGATTCTGACGAAAAACAGGATTCCGACGAAAAAAAGGATTCTGATGAAAAAAAGGATTCCAACAAAAAAAAGAAACCAAACAGGAAAGAGGATCCGGACAAAAAGAAACATTCAGAGAAAGAAAAAAATCCTTCGAAAATACCATTGAATGCTAAGGAGGAATATTTAAAAGAAAAACTTCAAAGAAAGTTAAATAGATTGGGCAAAAAACATGGCAAGAAAGAAAAAAATCCTCCGAAAAAACCATTGAATGCCAAGGAGGAATATATAAAAGAAAAACTTCAAAGGAAGTTAAATAGATTGGGCAAAAAACATGGCGAGAAAGAAAAACATCCTCCGAAAAAACCATTGAATGCCAAGGAGAAATATTTAAAAGAAAAACATCAAAGGAAGTTAAATAGATTGGGCAAAAAACATGGCGAGAAAGAAAAAAATCCTCCGAAAAAACCATTGAATGTCAAGGAGGAATATTTAAAAGAAAAACATCAAAGGAAGTTAAATAGATTGGGCAAAAAACACGGCGAGAAAGAAAAAAATCCTACGAAAAAACCATTGAATGCCAAGGAGGAATATTTAAAAGAAAAACATCAAAGGAAGTTAAATAGATTGTGCAAAAAACATGGAAATACCTGCTCTTGAGAAAGTCTTGCAATACTTACTCTTATTATTATATATGCACGTATATTATTAGTCATTATGTGAATTGTCTTTAATACTTTTCATTTTTTTCTTATTAAATTTATTTGTAAATTAAATTATCTGCCTTGTCAGTTGATATTTCTTCCAATATTTTTTTTATGTATTTAGCTAATCTTTCTAGTATTCTTGTTGTATCACATTAAATATCAGAAAATACAAAGTGATTTCACTTCCGTTCACACTCTCTCTGTATACGTATATATTTATATATCTTGTTCAAACTTTCAGTCGTTAATAAAATACTTTTTATTCATTCACTCAAGTTCAAATACATTTTTAGTGGATGACACTTGATGTTAATACAGTTTTTTCAAGTTTTTACTCCGAATAAGAATAAATATTTGTATGGTCGACAGATTACGGGATAAAAGAAACTTTTTACCTCTATGGGGGTAAAAAGTTTCTTTTATCCCAATATGGCAAGGAGACATATCCAAACTCACTTATTCTGAGTTCAGATGTGTTTCCTTGTCATATTGTGTTCTATGAGAGTAAAATGATTTTTTATCTCGAATAAATATTTGTATGGCCTACAGGTACTACTTATTCTGAGTTTGAATGTGTTTCCTTGTCATATTGTGCTCTATGAGGGTATAACTTTTCTTTTATACTGCACAAGAATAAATATTTGTATGGCCTACAGTTACTTATTCTAAGTTGGGATGTGTTTCCTTGTCATATTGTGTTCTATGAGGATAAAACTTTTCTTTTATCCCGCATAAGAATAAATATTTGTGTGGCCTACAGTTACTTATTCTGAGTTTGGATGTGTTTCCTTATCATATAGTGCTCTATGAGGGTATAACTTTTCTTTTATCCTGCATAAGAATAAATATTTGTATAGCCTACAGTTACTTATTCTGAGTTTGGATGTGTTTCCTTATCATATTGTGCGCTATGAGAGTAAAATGATTTTTTATCTCGAATAACAATAAATATTTGTATGGCCTACAGGTACTACTTATTCTGAGTTTGAATGTGTTTCCTTGTCATATAGTGCTCTATGAGGGTATAACTTTTCTTTTATCCCGCTCAAGAATAAATATTTGTATGGCCTACAGTTACTTATTCTGAGTTGGGATGTGTTTCCTTGTAATATTGTGTTCTATAAGGATAAAACTTTTCTTTTATCCCGCATAAGAATAAATATTTGTGTGGCCTACAGTTACCTATTCTGAGTTTGGATGTGTTTCCTTGTCATATAGTGCTCTATGAGCGTATTCCTTTTCTTTTGTCCCGCATAAGAATAAATATTTGTATGGCCTACAGGTACTTATTCTGAGTTTGGATGTGTTTCCTTATCATATTGTGCTTTATGAGGGTATACCTTTCCTTTTATCCCGCATAAGAATAAATATTTGTATGGCCTACAGGTACTTATTCTGAGTTTGGATGTGTTTCCTTGTCATATAGTGCTCTATGAGGGTATAACTTTTCTTTTATCCTGCATAAGAATAAATATTTGTATGGCCTACAATTACTTATTCTGAGTTTGGATGTGTTTCCTTATCATATTGTGCTTTATGAGGGTATAACTTTTCTTTTATCCCGCATAAGAATAAATATTTGTATGGCCTACAGGTACTTATTCTGAGTTTGAATGTGTTTCCTTGTCATATTGTGCTCTATGAGGGTATAACTTTTCTTTTATCCCGCATAAGAATAAATATTTATATGACCTATAGTTACTTATTCTGAGTTTGGATGTGTTTCCTTGTCATATTGTGTTCTATGAGGATAAAACTTTTATTATATGGTATTGACGAATCTTAATTTTTGAGTTTTTTCTTGGAATGAATTTTTCCGCACAGCACCGAATAACTCCATTAAGCAAAACAATATATTCACGGATTTAAATTAAAGATTATTTTGTTTTGTGTCTGTTCTGTATTTCTCTCAACTCACACTGGTAAATTTTCTCGTTGAAATAATATAAAAACTGCTGAATTGGTATAAAACCTGCTGGTAGTCAAACGACAGGAAACTGGTAATCTTCACGAGCTGCGAATGGCCTCATTACAGGCAACACTGGAGACATTCATCTCTTAAACTGTTCAATATCTGATATAAAACTTGTATATATTCAAAGTAATTCACGAAGCTTCAACTTAGTCTGAAAAATGGCGATTTTGGTAAGTATCCGCTTTTGTATTTAAAATAATATTTATTTGTGTATAAATATTTTAGTTTCGTACAGTAGTACAATTTTAGGAAGAAAATTATCATACTCACCCCGCCTATAAGCTTTAGATACCTATAGATATGATATATTTATATGATATATGCAGGAGAGTTCAAAACACTGGATGAACTAAAGGACTTTTCCCGCCAACTTACATTAGTGACGTTGTGTATTTATTCCATTTTCATAATCTTATATTATTAACTAGTCAACCTATCAAAATTACGCCTTGATAAAATGGTGGCTATTCTACCAAAACCTTCTATGGATTTTTTCAATCAACTTTAATAGTTACGATACACGCATTTCTTTCATATCACTTCACTTATACGCCCCAATCGAACCATATTGTATAATACCACAAATCAAACAATATAACTGATAGTAATTTTCACGCACACAGAGTGCTACCTTTTTTTTTAATTTTACAGACCTTTTAACTAGTACGTTATCCTTTGACTAGTACATTTCGTTTAATCGATAAAGAAACGAAATCGACTCGTTCAAAAAACAACCATAGACGATTGAAATTGCCAAATATGAAAAATATCGAGAAAAATCCGAGACATTATAATTGGGTAACGAACGGTGATCGATATTTTTATAACATGTATGTCACGGGCTTCTCCACTTCTAATGTGTTAGGCCTCCAAAACTCAACCGCTCACCGGACGAAGCGGTATCTAAGGTACAAATCAGATGCCAGTTTTCTGCGGGAGTGTGGTACTTCCCTGGGCGAGCCGGCCCATTCATGCTACAGACAAATAATATGCCATTCTTGACAAAGTATTCGTCTGCAACGTGGCTCTAACACTACTGATATAATATTATCTTTTTTGTCAAACATTGTTAAAAAAAAATTTAGATACAATTGAAATGGAATATTTATTTTCAGGTGAAATTTATATTTCTTATCCTTTTAATCTGCTTTATTGAATCGCTGCATGGGATGTCGTACGGACGGAGCGTAAGGCAAGCGGAGAATCCCCCCGCGACTCCAGACACCAGCGGTTCCAGCGGAAGCAACAGCAGCAACCCACTGAATCAGATCACACAGTTGATTAATATACCAGCACTCGTGCAATTCATAACGAGCCTTCTATCCAACCCAACCCAACAACCTGCTACGTAAAATCAACCAGAAGAACAATAAAGTGTTCTTGGATGAATATATGTATAGTGATTTTTTATTTAGAATTTAGTTATTTATTTATTAGGAAAAAAAAACAAGTTAAAATCTTAAAGAATTATAATTTTTTTGTATTTTTTTTTATGGGTTAGGAGGGCAAATGAGCAAGCGTGTCGCCTGGTGGAAGGCAATCAACGCCGTCTTTGGACAACCGTGACACCGCAGGAGTCGCGGAAGCGTTGAAATAATATATATTATAATATATAATATATACTAATTATTATAATATATACTAAATAAATTTAATAACGCCCGGAATATGACTCTTACACATTAAAAGCGGTATGCGCTGAAAGGTATCTAGCCTCAGTTCCCGCACATTTTTTATTATTGTCATCACTAAAACTATCATTTTTTTCATGTCTTTATATTATCTTTACTTGCAATTACACAAGATTGCATCAGATTCCAAAAAACGTGAATTTCCGTTGCCAACAGTTGAAAAATAAAAAATGGGAATTCCCGTCTCCCGTCTTCAATGTGTTAAGACTTGCGCACACCATGGTTACATTATAACAATAAAGTTGCTTATTCTTAACTTATAATGAAATACAATAAAATTAAACATTAAAATAAAAAGATTACAATATATAACAATAATCTGGTGGTCTATGGGTCGCCAAAGATATCCCGGAGCGATCGATTTAATTGCACGCTGTAGATGAATGCTTTGTCAAGATAGCCATATTATTTGTCTGTAGCATGAACGGGCGAGCTCGCCTGGGGAAGTACCACACTCCCGCAGAAAACTGGCGTCTGAGTTAGAGCTTAGCTATCGTGCTTCGTCCGGTGAGCGGTTGAGTTCCGGAGGCCCAACCCCCTCCTATAATGACACTTTTTTTAAAGGCCCGTAACGCTTCTGCACTGCCTATAGGGTTGCGGATGTTGATGGTCGGCGTTGATTTCTTTCCATCATATGAAACGACTGCTGGTTTGCCTTCGAAAAAATTTTAATATCGAAAATATCGAATGTTTATATACTGTGACCAATCAATATATTATTGTATAGGCGACAAATACGTACCATAATAGATTAATAGAATGATCTTAAAATTAATATTATCTTCATCAACCCGCGGCAGTTCACTGCTGGATATAGGCCATACACAAGACGCGTCACTAAAAGCATTCTTCGACTTCCTGCATCAGGTTTCTGTCAAGTGATTTTTTTTATAACAAAGAAACCCTACACCTATACTCAATAAATAACTATTACTATAGAATATTATACATAGTATTAAAATACAAAGACTTTTAAACACAAATTTTACCGTGCGAACGTTTATCCGAATTCGACATTGGGCAGAACCCACTTTTGGTGCATCTGTAAATATAACTGCGCTATCATAGAGTTCGATACAACCTTGGTGAAATAAAACACAATACTTATCATTCCAAGGCAGACTAGTCTAGCACCAGCTAAGGAAAACAGTCTAAAGTACATATAAAAACGATTTCTAAAACAGAAAAGACAAAATACCGACTCACTTCAATGGAGCTTGGTGAAATCTGTCACTAAGAAGAATGGACTTCATGGTAAGGTCTTCTTATTTAATTAATTAATATGTTCATTTAAATATACAATATATTTAAATAATTTCTATTAACTGTATTAAATAATTCATAATTACATACTGATTGATTATCACATACGTAAATATTACAATATCATATTATATCACACGTATAAAATACATACTTACATAAATATCGTCACGCCTGTCTCCCGTAAGATTACGCAGAGACCACAGATCTCCATCCATTACGATCCCGTCACACCTTCCCTGCTTCCTTCACACTCATCTATCTTTTCATCCACACTTCCTCTCACATTCATCGTAGCGAAACGGCTCTCCTTTCGTCGCTTCTCGCCCTCACGGAAATTAGTACGTGACGGGTGGTGAACCACGTCCCCGTCATTTTTTACTAAATTAGGTATATCAAGATTCGTCACAGTGAATCCCACGAGTCACAAGAGAGGGTGGAGGCCAGCCTCAGCAGAGCCCCGCATGCCGAGGTAAGGCACGTATAAATAATTAAAATAATAATATTTTATACGTGCACTACCTCCCTGGGAATACCAAGCTACATTGAAAATCAGCGCTGTGGTTTGGGGCAGTTCTTGCCGCTTATATATCGCAATTAGTTATAACTATTATGCCAAGTATAATACGATAATATCCAATCTCTTGAAATGTAACTAGTCAGCTTATCACGTTACGTCTTGATAAAATGATGGCTATTCTACCAAAATCTTCTATGGACTTTTTTAGTCAACTTAAATAGTTACGATACGCGCATTCATTTAATATCACTTCACTGATACGCCTTAATCGAACTATATTGCATAATAAGCCACCAAAATGAAATAATATAACTGATAATAATGTAAGATTATGAAAATGAAATATAAACACAACGTCACTGATGTGGGTTAGCGGGAAAAAGTCCGTGTAAACCATTTTGTGATTCATGCTGCAGTATAAGCAACATAAATGACTAGGTTTACTCTATTTTTTTTTTGCTTTTTTTTTGGTTGACGACCGATTGGCTCAGTGGCGGGGCCCTCCGCCCGCGGAGTCAATGGTCGCGGGTTCGATTCCCGCATCGGAATAAATATTTATATGGATTTTTAAATGTTTATTCCGAGTCTGGTAACCCCCCCCAATCCACATTTCCTTTCCTGCCCCTTCCTTTCTTCTCTATCCTTTCCCTTCCTCTCCGCTAATCCACGGTCTGCCGTGCCAATGGATGCGTGGCTAGGGGCGAGCCTAGTCTTAAGCGTGTCGATCGTCCCGGGGTCGGGCTCCCCCGGGGACTATGGTGCCTTACCTCAGCATGCAGGGCTCTGCTGGGGCTGACCTCCATCCTGCCTTGCGGCTCGTGGGATTCACTAAAAGACGAATTTAATATACCTAATTTGTCGAAAATGACGGCGACATGGTTCGCCACCCGTCACGTCTTGATTCTCACGAGGGCGAAAAGCGACCAATGACGAGCCGTTGCGCTGCGATGAATGGCAGCGGATGGAGCTCTGTGGTCTCTGCCAACCCCTGCGGGGGATAGGCGTGAATATATAATAATAAAAATTTTTTTTTTGTTTTTTGTCCCAATTTTAATGTTGTTAATTCATGTTTCGTATTTTTCCTTTCTTTAAACATATATCAAGCCTATCTTGTTCATAATTTTTATTTTATATTTATTATTTGTATAGTCCTATGGTTTTACAAATAAAACATTTCTTTCTTTCTTTCTTAATAACACAAAAGATGACACTTATAAAAAACACACACAATATTTATTTATTAGGGACAGAGAGATAAGAACACTAACATAAAAACAATAACACAATTAAAAAAAATAAATAATAAATTAATTTTAATTAAATTAATTAATTTACAACAATTAAATAAATCTTAAGACTCAGACTTAAAAACCATGATATGAGAATCGAACTTACGACTCCCAGTTCAGAAAGCAAATAGTTTACCTCTGCCCCGTTTGGGTTTTGGTTATTTTATTTCAGGTCAGATTTATATCAATCGTTCTCTTCATCTGCTTCATTTATCCCCTGAACGCTTTGCCACGCGATCGACGTGTAAGACAAGCTGAAGAGTTGGGCCCAGTAACTCCAAAGGATTGCATCAATATAACGAAAGGTCATGGTGGAAGCAAGCCGTTCGAATCGATCCCACGGGAGCTCGATTTTGATAAATTTCTTCATTTAGTCGAGTGTTTAATATTGCCGAATAAATAAATATCATTAAATTAAACACATACACAATATAAAACTGCGTTTTTTATTTATATTTACACACAAGAATACACATAAGTTGAGCCTCCGTAAATCAACCGCTAACAGGACGAGACGCGGTAGGTAAGCTACCGCTCAGACGCCGGTTGTCTGCGGGAGTGTGGTACTTCCTCGGGCGAGCCGGCCCATTCATACTACAGACAAATAATATGCAATTCTTGACAAAGTATTCTTATAATTTTTGCGACAAAGTATTCTTATACATATATTATTTAAGAAAGATACAATGAAAAATGTTAATAGCGCGTTAATACTAGGTACTACTACGTGCGTACTGAGGCATGTGTATTTGTTTTTGTAAATGATGAACTACATATAAGTAAAATCACGGCGCATTAAAAATAACAAGCTGAAGTCCAAATAGCTACCATGCTCCACGATGCCCCTCTGCTCTCTACGGCGCACCAGGACGCCACGGTGCACCAGGACACCGCGGTGCGCACTTTGAGAATATTCCTGGAGTATACGACAATATATGGAGTAAACGAGTGCTGGAGTGGAGACTGTGTCTCTGCAAAAAGGAAAGCGGTGTATTAAATTCGGATATTTTCTTTTTCACTTGAAAATTATTTTACTTGTCATTTCTTGCGGTGGGAGAATAAGAAAAGTTGGGGAACGGACTTCAGAGAATGATATCAACTTCGTCATATATGATATAATATATATGTCGCTAACGACATATATAGTCGTAGGTGACGAAAATCCAGGTAGACTGATCAATGAGTTGAGCTAAGCTTAAAAATTTCTTCTGTAATATTCTTTGAAATGCTTCTGTAGATTATTCTATAGCCGTCGCGGGTTGATAGCGATAAATGAGTGTTTTAAAGTTATTGTGTCTTCAATAAATTCCCTTTTATTATCTTAAAAGCGAAAGGAAATTCGAAAAATAAGTCGGAAAACGGAAAAAACGAATTTACATTTGCATTTACATTTGTCTTGTTGCACATAACATATCCTGTGAAACATATCGTCATTCATCAAGTCGAGGACATAAACCTTTTAACCATAAACGTTGTATATAAGACCAGAAAAAACTTAGACAATGGCGAGACTGTTATTCGGTACACCAGTACAGCTCTTCGTCGGAAATTGGCTCCCCCAAAAATTTTGGAGTGTTATTGTAAAAGGACTATCCATAAATTACGTTATACGTTAAAAGGGAAGAATAGGTGGAGGGTTCAACAAAGTAAGACATCGAGTGACAAGAGGGTGATGAGTTGTGAGACCTTTGTGGTACCACATGTATCAACTTATAATGCTAAAACTCTAAACTTCAACTCCACATGTAACAACATATGACAATTTTTAGATGGCCTCGAATGTCCATATTGGCGGATGGATTGGGTATCACAGGTGGATTTTTATGATCAGACAGATGCTGTTGTCACCTCCTGTGACGGCATGTTTATCTTTATGGGATAGGAAGGCAAACGAGCAGGCGCATCACTTTATGGAAAGCAAACAACGCCGACGCGCAGTGCCAGCCATAAGCAGTGAAGAAGCGTTGCCGGCCTTTAAGGAAAATTTAATTATGGTAGGGGTAGGGGGGGGGGCTGGGCCTTCAGAACTCAACCGCTCGCCGGACGAAACGCGGTAAGCTACCACTCAGACGCCGTTTTTCTGCGGGAATGTGGCACTTCCCCGGGCGAGCCGGTCCATGCATGCAACAGACAAATAATATGACAAAGTATTCTTATAATTTTGCAGAATATTAGAGGGCCTTTTAAACCAAAGACTGTTTTCGTCTACCACAGCAGCAGATATGGACGGTGGGGTCGGTAAGAAAAGATCAAGGAGACCATACCTTGGGCAAATTGCTGACGTTCTTAAGAAAGGTCAGGTCAAAAGTACCATTAACCGGCGAGCTTGTATGAATAGTGATGAGTGTGGAAGAAGCAAAGAAAGTGTGCCGAAATCTGTGGTCTCTGCCTGCCCCTATGGGAAACAGGGGTGATTATGTATATACGTTTCATAGCATTATTTCATCATCAGCATTTTATGGTAGGCGTACATACTACCCTTAATGTAAATATCGACGCAAATACTTTTTCTCTTTCAGATGATGAACTTGTCTGTTCTATTCCTCCTGGCTTGCTTGAAAATACAAATCAACAAGAGAACTCCATTTGGCAGGCTCTGAATGATGAGTATAAGACTTCTTTTGTGGACCTGGACCTTCAGCTGACACAATTAGTACAAAATCTTAACTTGACCAATGTTCTCGGTTTGATAAAAACCCTGTTGTCTAATCCAGGGTCATGATGTTCACCTGTTAATTCATAATTCATTCAATTCAAATATGAATATCTTAAAAAATATTCACTGGCTTAAAGCGGTTAACAATATTATTAAAAATACTGATTGTTTTGATTTAAGAAATTAAAGAATTTGTTACACCTTCTTTTACTCCACATCTCTCTCTTATATCTTCATTCCTTATTCTATCATTCAGAGTTACTCCACACTTCTGACGTGACGAAAGTTAAGAAAGGGACGCTCAGATGGTTTGGATAGAGGATGGATAAAAGACGACTAGCAAAAGAAATTTACGTTGCGGATGTGAACGAAAGGGACGGTATAGGATGACCAAGGAAAATATACGTTCACCAAATTGCCGAAGATTTAAGAAAGGCCAGGTCAAGAGTACCCTTAACCGTCGAGCTTGCATGAGGAGAGTGGTGAATGTGGAAGCGAGGAAAGTATGCCGAGACGTAGCAAATGGGGATATGTGGTCTCTACCTACCACTTCGGGAAACAGGTGTGTATTAAAGAATTTTGTGAATAAAAAAAATATTGAGAGAGATGAACAGGGAAATCACCTGTTTCGTGGATAAGATATATAATCACCGCCGCTTATACGCTCAACGCTGGTGATATGTCATATGTTTTGCCAACTTTAATTTTTATTTAAGGCGAAAAAAGTGAGAAAGAAATACACCTTTATAAATGCCGTATGCAAGCAAGTAGGTCACGTAATAGATTATCACCGATCATGAATATCTGCAACAATAGTTATTAACTGAGAAGGTATTTGCTGTAAGTAGAAGATAATATATTAAGGTTTTATACACCAATTGAATAGAAAAAAAACAGCGTGGAATGATCTCGATCGTTTTCTAAATTTAATTTTTTTTTTTTTAAAAACGACCGAGATTTTTTTTTTCTTTTTCTGATTCAAACGACAATTTGAATCAGAAAAAGAACGCAGTTTTTTTTTCCGATTCAAATTGTGTATAAAATCAAAATACGTCATTTTCTATTTACAGCAATGAATACATAAAGAAGGAGAAGGATCTGGGCCAATATTTTCTAAAAATCCAGTACCAATGCAGATTTTGGAAAGATATTGGAGAATGTAAAAGGAAAAGTTACATCTTTCCATTTTAATTTTTCTTTCTCCTTCCATTCAGACAACAACGGAAATAATTTTTAACAATATACAGCTGTAATGAGTTCAGGAAATTATATATCGATATCGAATATCCGTTCAGTTCTAATTGTTGTCATACAACATAATTAAAAAATCGATTTCCTACAATTTATCATACAAATTGATCGATATCGTTTTCGTTTAAATTTTGCTCGTATATATATGTTGGAGAGTTGGAATATTTATCAGAGAACTGAAATGGCATCAAAGGTGAGAAAGAGATATTTATTTTCTTTGATGAGACGAACCGAATGGCATTCAATTCATCGTCGTAATTAAATTTCCGTAGTTGAAATTCAACTTGAATGATTTGTGGAATATTCAAAGAATTCTGTGTAATCGATTTTCTCGAAACTTGCTACGTTTGGCGAAAATCAACAGTAAACACTAGTACTAAATATTATTCAATATTTAATACAAGCGGGATACAGACACAGATAGCTCAGTGGAGAATTATATGTGTGGTTTAGATGTATTTTTTTATGGGACAAACGAGCAGGCGTGTTACTTGATGGAAATCAATCAACGCCGCCCATAGACATTCGCAGGGCCATAAGTAGTGCGGAAGCTTTGCCGACCTTTAAGAAAAGTGAAATTATGGGAGTGGGAGTGGGAGGGGGAGGGTGTTGGGCCTACGGAACTGAGACCGCTCACCGTACGAAGCGCGGTAGCTAAGCTACCACTCAGACGCTGGTTTTCTGCGGGAGTGTGGTACTTCCCCGGGCGAGCCGGCCAATTCTAGCTACAGACAAATATTATGTATTATATATCATTCTTGACAGTGTTCATCTTTAGCGTGGCTCTACCACTATCAAGCTGTGGTTCTACCACTATTTATTTCGAGTCTGTCTCACCAGAACGCTTTAGACACGCATAGTAGGGTTATGTGTGTTTAAGGAAACTCACGCTCGTGCGAAACTTTTATCTTCGAGATCGACAGAGACAAATTTAATTTTGTACCTTAAAGTTTAATCATTGCTGTTTTCACGCACTAAATGCTAATAATATTGTCGGTCAACAGATTCATGTCTTCCTGGTTCTGTGTCTTATCCAAGCCTTGCACGCAACGAGCTTGGACCGCAGTCGCAGGCAAACGCCTGATAAGCCAACCGACAGCGTCTCCAACACCGCTGGCGGAACTGCTGATGGTGGTAACACGTTTTACTCCATCAGTCAGTTAGGCAGAGGCAGCTTGGACCCTTCTAAATTGGGTGCATTTTTCTCAAAATATTTTAAAAAACCTTAACTGTTTCTCCATTTGTAATAGGCTGTCCGGAAAGTTCGTGCCGATATTTTAGGACAATTAAAACGCAGCTCATTTAAATATTGATATACATTTATTAAATTATATAGGTACCATTCTGCTAATTGACGTAATGTCGAGCGTGGGTTCTTCTCGATTTCTGTTTTAATCATATCTTCGTCTGTGGTGGACGGCCTACCTGGGCGTTCTTGATCTTCCAGGTCGAAATTTCCAGCTTTAAACCGAGCAAACCAATTTTGCACAGTTCTTTCGGCTACAGCATCCTCGCCATAAACAGCACATATCTTATTTACCGCTTGTGTGGCATTTTTGCCCTTTCGGAAAAAGAAAAGCATTAAATGCCTATAATGCACTTTATTTGCCACCATATTCTAAGGCGTACAAAACTGATAAAAACTAACGAATCGTAACCAAACTTTTTTCCAAATATGACTGAAGCTATCTCTTGTAGAATATGTACACATGTCATTTGTTTTCAATAATTGTGATATATTCAGTCAGGTCTCTCGCGCTACTTACCGAAAACCGGCACGAACTTTCCGGACAACCCAATATAACTGAAACACTGATAATACCAACGTAAGAATTGGAAATGCATTAATAAATATATGTATAGTATATATATATATAATAAAAACATGCAACGCGTCATTGTATTTTATTTCAAACAAAATTCACGACAGTTAAATAAAGTAGATTATAATGGTAGGATTGATGACGACCAATTGGCTCAGTGGCGAGGCCCACGAAGTCAGTGGTCGCGGATTCAATCCCCGTATAGGAAAAAATATTGTTTGTTCGTTTGTCGTGTATTCCATAAAAAAAAAAATAAACTCAAAAGTATTGGTGTATTACAAAAAATGCGTATTTCGTATTTCCTTCCTTTTTCATGTCCTACTTACATTT
Organism: Baronia brevicornis; assembly: GCA_031353405.1. NCBI lineage: Eukaryota > Metazoa > Arthropoda > Insecta > Lepidoptera > Papilionidae > Baronia > Baronia brevicornis. Next base: position 20,157 of record JASFAT010000370.1, read on the forward strand.
ATTTAGAGTCTAGTAACCCCTCCACATCCGCATTGGACAAGCGTGGTAGTTATAGTCCGTTCCTCCAGAAATGGAGAGGCTCGTGCTCAGCAGTGGGACATGTATGAGCTGAGAAAAAAAATAATGTTAGAATCGCACAGATCACCACAAAGAAAAGTTTCGTCCTTAATTCGTCCATAACTTCTTTCCACCCAACACCGAGCGAAACCAGCTACCCCAAGCAGTGTTAAAACCCATACGACAATAGAGCCTTCAAAAACAAGCCTACACATTTCTCAAAGGCTTACCGCTTCCGCGATGCCTATGGCACTGCGGATGCCAATGGGCGATGTTGATTGCTTTTCATCATATGATACGTTTGTTCGCTTGTCTTATATCCCATAAAAACAAAATAAAAACTAAAATTAAGTCAAAGTTTTTATAGCGGTAGTTAAAATATTAATAGTGGTAGAGCCACGCTGCAAACGAATACTTTGTCAAGAATGGCATAATATTTGTCTGTAGCATGAATGGGCCGGCTCGCCCGGGGAAGTACCACACACCCGCAGAAAACCGGCGTCTGAGTGGTAGCTTACCTACCACGCTTCGTACGGTGAGCGGCCGAGTTCCGGAGGCTTAACACCCTGTCCCCTCCCGCTACCCCTCCCATTCCCAATCCCATAATGACACTTTCCTTGTGTCCACTGGCGCTATGGAAGTCTTTGGGCGGCGTTGATTGCTTTCCATCTGGTGACACGCCTGCTCGTTTGCCTTCCTATCCCATAAAAAAACGTATTGGCGTATTAGAAATAATGTGCATTTTCGTTGATGCAGTCTTTACTGCAGAATTTGTGCATCCGCTTCATTTTTGAACTTCGGAAGTACGATCATGTATCGGAATTTCGGGTCCGGTTGAAGTGGTTGCCTATTCGACGACGTCGAGATCCTTACATCCTTTCTTTACTTTATACTACATAATCCCAGATCTCCAGCATATCTTCAGGAGCGTTTCCAGTTACTTGTTCCCAGGGATCAACCCTGTCGCACGTCCTCCTCCCTTCTCCTTCGTATTACTCCGCATTCTTCCAGCCGTTACGGCTCATTCACTGTACATGCAGTGCGCTTGTGAAACTCTCTCCCACATACTATACGTGATAGCCTGTCACTAGATGTATTTAAGAGAAGAATTAAGGAACATTTCCTTTCAATATAAAATATTTATATATGTATATGTGTGTGTATGGTTTTATATAGTAGTTATTTCTATCCTCACAGCTTATCTTATCTCTCTTTCACTCCTGGGTTTGCTGGAAGAAAACTTAATTTTGAGTTAAGCTCGCCCTTGTACATCTTCTTTCCTTTCAATTCTTGTATTTCCTGTTTTGTGTACAATAAAGCATTAAATAAAAAATGTGTATTTCGTATTACGTATTTCCTTTTCCATGTCCTTCAGAATGTATGACAGAACGAACCGGTTCACGTACCAAAGTATAACGGGTTCAATGATCTGCAAGTAAGTTACATAATAAATAACTGGAAAGGTTTATCTGGTTTATTATGTGTCCAATAAAATGTTCCTTCCCAATTAAAACTAATTGTTTTTATAAATTACTACTGATATGAACCAACTATAAAATTGAAAGTGCGTATCGTAATATATTGAATCATAACCATGGCGTTTCAGGTAAGTTATAATTACTTATCAACTTCATCCATTTTATCGTATCCAACGGAGAGAGAGGCCCCGATCGTAGCGACTGCAGGATATCCTATAGGCTCGATCCATTATCGGGGCGAAGAGGTTTTCGTTCTGCGTACTATATCTAATTTATAATAATATATCATACCACCTTAACATCATACCACCGCCATTTTTTTTTTCAACAGCCCATATATGTCCCACTGTTGAGCACGGGCCTCTCCATTTCTGGGTGAACGGACATTAACCCACCACGCTTGTCTAATGCGGATTGGCTGGGTTAACAGACTCGGAATAAATATTTGTAATCCATACATATATTTATTCCGATGCGTGAATCGAACCCGCGACCATTGACTCCGCGGTCGGAGGACCTTGCCACTAAGCCAATTGGTCCATTGTTTATCATCTATTATAATTTACTTTCTTTGTTACATTAATATATATATATATATATATATATATATATATATATATATATATATATATATATATATATATATATATATATATATATATATATATATATATATATATATAACGTATATGTGTATAGTGCTGATGACGTTATTTTTATAATTAAATATTCCCCATTGTGATGTTTAATTTACTACATTCCGCATTCACATTATATACATAACTATGTTGTGTGATTCGTAGATGAAATAGATTATTTGATTTGTTATTTTGTGGATTACAAGGTACTCTTATTCAAAAAATTCCGGAGTACATATAATCCGACAAATCGATTATTCGATATTGCCCTGCAAAACCCAGCTGTAAAACTAATATATGGATAATGTAGTTGTACTTTTATTGTCTTGTAAAACAAAATAAAACAATCAGTTTGCTCGCTATAAAATCGATTGTTACCGCCTGAGTGGATTGGATGACGTATAGTACAGTCGCAATTTTCTATGAAAAACGGTTCGAATATAGAACGATATAGCAACTGCGGTTTTTCCGAATAATTACGATATTGAGACATTGCAGAGACGAGCGTATGTGAATGAAAGAGCGGCAAGAGATTTGTTATTTATTTTTTTATTGGATAAGAAGACAAGAACGAGCAGGCGTGTCACCTGGTGGAAAGCAATCAACGCCCATAGACATCTACAATCCCACAGTCATTGTGGAAACGTTGCCGGCTTTTGAGGAATATGTAAGCTTGTTATTTAAAGATTTCAATGCCGTATCGGTTTGAAAACATCGCTGAAGATAACTAATTCAACAGCGTAATAGTGCCTGTAAAGAAATTTCAGTAAAAATGCCCGGTACTGGATCACTATTCATCTCGATGGCGATCCAAGCGGTTCATATGGCGTAGCCGACCTAAGGATGGCGTCCACACTACGCTTGCCAAATAGCCTTCTTTACGTCAGCACTTGTCTACTCCAACGATTGTCGGTTCTCCGCCAAACGTGTCCAGCCCATTGCCACTTCAGTCTGCTAACTTGAAGAGCTATATCGGTGACTCTGGTTCTCCGGCGAATTTCTTCATTTCGTATTCCATCCGTCAGATAAACTCCTGGCATTGCCTCTATCCTAGTGGCTAGTGCTCCATCCAACTCCATCTGTTGAATGTCATTAGTAAAATAAAATAAATAAAAAAATTATAAAATGATTCCAGATCGTAGCCATTAGCATCTTCGTAAGCACCCTCATCGGCATTTGTTCGCCCCAGGACCCTCCACCGCCCTCCAACTTTCGAAGCACGCAGGAAACTCAAGCGGAATCAACCAACACGATATTCGCCGCCAATAGCTCCAGAGTCACGAACATTGGCGTACAGAATATCAATAACTTCAGCAATACGGGCTTCGTCACTCGAACCTTAAGTCGACTCGCGCCAGGCGTAGTATAAATCAAAAATTACATTTTATGTTATCCTATGTATAAGAAATGAAAAGAAAAATAGTAAACAGACGGACAGATAAGTTTACTTCATGCTGCAGTAACATATTACATATGTATATACTAAATATATTCTTCTTCTATGTCGTCATGCTCTTGGTAGAGAAGCCTGTTCAACCAGACGCTGTCATTCATCCCTCGCAGCTGCCTTCTTAATTCCAAATACATAGTATACATTAAACTATAGTCATACACAACGTATACAGCAGAATGAAAATGAGCGATGACTCAGTCAAAACTTCCTGGTTCCACGTACATAACAATAAAGATAACATGTGACACTACCAATACTGCTGCAGTGTGATTGTTGTGACATGTTAAGACATGTTTTGATAATTAATTTATAATTAACATAATATTGGTAGTGTCACCAATACTGCTGCAGTCTGATTGTTATGACATGATTTGATAATTAATTTATAATTAACAAAACATGGTAATTAACATAATATTGGTAGTGTCACCAATACTGCTGCAGTCTGATTGTTGTGACATGTTAAAACATGTTTTGATAATTAATTTATAATTAACAAAACATGGCAATTAACATAATATTGGTAGTGTCACCAATACTGCTGCAGTCTGATTGTTGTGACATGTTAAGACATGTTTTGATAATTAATTTATAATTAACAAAACATGGTAATTAACATAATATTGGTAGTGTCACCAATACTGCTGCAGTCTGATTGTTGTGACATGTTAAAACATGTTTTGATAATTAATTTATAACTAACAAAACATGGTAATTAACATAATATTAGTAGTGTCACTAATACTGCTGCAGCCTGATTGTTGTGACATGTTAAGACACGTTTTGTTAATTATGTAAAATAGCCTTAATATTATTAAAGCTATATTAATGCCCTATTTGTTTTTATTTCAATTAATTTAGGATTACATACTTAATGGAGCTAAACTAAAAAAAAACAAAGCACTAATTTGCCTAAAATCGATTATATAAATAGAGACCAACTAACCTAGCACAAATACGCGAAATAAATTTTGAAAATTAATTTCTCCTAAAATCTCCATCGGATTTAAAGAAGTTCAATTTCTTTTTCACAGCCCATATATCCCACTGCTGAGTGCAGTCTCCATTTATGGAGGAACGGACGTTAACCCATCATGCTTGCCCAATGTGGATTGGCAGGGTTACCAGACTCATAATAAATATCTGTAGGTCATATATATATTTACTCCGATGCGGGGATCATACCTGCGACCATTGATTCGCGGAGTGCCGCGCCACTGAGCCAATTGGTAGTCAAGAAGCTCAATAACTGATTTCAAACCGCAAAGTCTCTTACGCATTAACTTATATTATCAAACTTATTACACTTGTGTACAAAGAAGTCGAAGCGTTATTAATGAAAATATTTCTGAAACACTATTATTTTTGTTAAAGCTCATCAAATAGAGTACATCTTCGTTTATACACAATACACATATACTACGGAATTATACAGAATGTTCTTTTTATCGTATAAAAACAATACATAATTGAAGTTATATGTATGTCCGGTAGTTATGGTATTTGTACACGGGTACGCGACCCCGGCCTCCCGTTCTACTACCGTGTCACTCCTCGTCTTCCGTTGCGGTAATATCATATCCCTATCATCCTGTCTAAGTCAATCTTTCCTTTCTTCTGCCCTCTCCTTTCTTCTCTATCCTTTTCCCTTCCTCCCCGCCTATCCACGGTCTACCGTGCCAATGGATGCGTGACTAGGGGCGAGCTTAGTCGCAAGCATGTCGACCGTCCCAGGATTGGGCTCCACCGGGTAATATAGTGACTTACCTCACCATGCGGGGCTGACCTCCATTCTCCCGTGCGGCTCGTGGGATTCACTACGACGAATTTTAATATACCTAGTTTGTTAAAAAATGACGGCGACGTGATTCGCCACCCGTCACGCTCTGATTGACACGAGGGCTAGAAGCGACTGACAGAGAACCGTTTCGCTACGATGAATGTGAGAAGAAGGATGGATAAAAAGACGGATCAGTGTGGAGAAAGCAAGGCGGGTGTGCCGGGATCGTGGCGGATGGAGATCTGTGGTCTCTGTCTCTCAATACGGAAAACAGGCGTGACGATATGTATGTATATATCTTTATTTTTGAATTAATTACCCTCTCAAATGAATTTTGATAGCTCGGTTATTGCTACTTACTGGGAAAAAATTAAATTACTGATTGTAAAATAACTTCAAAGTTTCTTGCTAACAAGCGACGAAAATCGCACTAGACCGGGAGATGTGGATATTTATTGACGGAATAAATCGTATATGCATTTTCATTCATGTCCATCAGAATGTGTGACACAAAAACCAGTTTGCTTATTAATTATTGGGGTCAGTGGCACAAAAGTTAATTACAACATATAATTAATTGGAAGGGTTTATCAGGTGTTATGTATGTGTCCCTTAATAAGCAATTAAAATTAATTGTTTTAATAAAATTCGTACTGATATGAAACAACTATATAATTGAAAGTGCGTATAGTACATAAATTATAGTAAAATTATAACCATGCCGTTAAAGGTGAGTTATAATAGCTTACCATTTAAAAGTATCCAACGAAAGGGGAGTTTTCGGCGACCGCTAAAATTCCCTTAGACTTGATTCACTATCGGTGCAAAGTACTATGACATCTCATTGCCTATTATCGAATTTATTATTGAAAATTCATGAACGTACGTTTTTGAAAATTCGTAAAAGTACGGTTCACATTATTTTTATGGGGTAAGAGGGCAAACGTGCCATAGACATTCGCGACACCATATGTAATACCTATGGTGTCGCGAATGTCTATGGGCGGCGTTGATTGCTTACCATGACTGCTCCGGAAGCGTTTTTTTTATATATATATTCACGCCTATCCCCCGCATGGGTTGCCAGAGACCACAGAGCTCCATCCGCTACCATTCATCGAAGCGAGACAGCTCTCCATTGGTCGCTACTCGCCCTCATGAGAAACAAGACGTGACGGGTGGCGAACCACGTCACCGTCATTTTTCAACAAATTAGGTATATTAAATTCGTCTTAGTGAATTCCACGAGCCGCAACGGAGGATGGTGCTCAGCCCCAGTAGAGCCCTGCATGCTGAGGTAAGCCACCATAGAACCCGGGGGAACCCGATCCCGGGACGGTCGGCCCGCTTGCGACTAAGCTCGCCCTTAACCACGCATCCATTGGCACGGCAGACCGTGGATTGGCGGAGAGGAAGAGAAAGGATAGAGAAGAATACGGAATACGGAAGCGTTGCCGAACTTTCAGGTATGTGTCGGCTAGTTTTTTAAAGATTCCAATGTCGTCGTATCATTTCGGGAATACCGTTAATTAATCTCCCCTCATAATAATAAATAAAATATAAATAAATTTAATACTATGAATAATAATATTAAATAAAAAACAAATACAAAAAAAAATTATTTTATTAAACTTTCACTTGCTAGAATTATTAAAGTACAAATTCAAATTCTTAAAATAATTATTCTTAAAATAAAACACTAACACAGAACACACAAAAGCGCCGCATCGTGATTTGTAATGTTTTTTTTTTGTAAACTATATTTTTGTTTCAGTCTTTTGTAAAATTATATTAAGTATGGCAATTAGAATAACATGTGATACACATATGTGTCATAGAAGGAAACTGTCTGGCGTAGTACAAGGCTCGCCCTAGTTCGGCAGGCAGTGAAACGAAATTGTAAACTTGCTAATGATCAATGAATATATTATAATAATATTATTATTTATTAAACCATATGAAGTTAAATCATAACCCAATATAAATCTTAAATTATTTAAATTTATAATACTAACATATTATTAAAAATATTATTTTTATATTTTTGAACAACGGCAGCTCCAAAAAAAAAACAAAATTTCTTAAATTAATTTATTGAAACTAATTTTACAATGTATTTATTAATTATAATATATAATAAAGTTAAAATTTAATACAAGTGACGACGTTCGGCGATTGAACGAGAGTGCTTGGAATCTCGTGACTGATGTCCGTTGAGTGTTGCCAGGTTAGTGGAAGCGAAGTCGCATTCTTCGTGCCAGCGCCATTCACCAAATGGTGGGGATGAAACTTCTTCTTTGTGGCGATTTGTGCGATAATGAAATTCTACGGTAGAAATTATTCCAAACAATTTCTCGGAGCACTCCCCATAGTAAAAGCGATAAAAAGTGCTGAGAGTAGAGATATCCCACAAGAACAACCCGTCTAACGGTGCGTACGAAGCTGTCGGTCTACAGGGTGTTCGTTTGGTCCCGATTGACTTATGCTGAGCTGGCCTGGTGGTCTCTAACCTCAGAGACCCAGCGCAAACGCATCCCGATCCAGCAGAATCTGTCTCTGCGCGCCATCGTGGGGACATCGCGCCAAGATGGAGAACACCTATGACTTTGTGGTCCAGTTGGCTCAAAATATGTTTGACCGAGCCGACAATGGACCACACTCACACCTACAAAACCTTGCTCCCCACCATGCTCATCCACCTGAGGGACACCCACTGCCATGCGAAATCTTTCTGTCACTGCCTGGTTCAAGTGACGGACCCAGCGTAGGAATAGGTTCAGCCACATCTCGACGTAGCAAAGTCTGTAACGACGCCCAAAAACTGTTTTTGGAAAAAGAACGGGGGGCGGTCGCCCTTTTGAGTTGCTACGTGAGTAGTGGGGTTCATCTCCGAGGCTCGATCCCACACCCCTGAGGGTGTGGATGTCCCTATATAAGTTCTAGAGAATCAAACTGTTCGGTGAAATCTTGGTCATCGACGATTCAAATCACCCGACACATTAATCAAAATCGAACCTACGACTTCGCATTACAAACGCAATCTTTACCAACTGGGATATTGCTACTTAAGTAAATTAAATTTTTTACACTAGATGGCCCGATGAACTTTGTTTCACCTACAATTTATGTTCATCAGTATTCATCTTCTCCTGGTACGTTAGTACTAAATATGCAATACTTCACATACAATCGCTTTTGTATAAAAACCCGCTCCATAAACGATAAAGCCGTCACGAACGCCATTTAATTAAATAATTATTCAAGTTCATTTATGTTTTCCCTATTTTATTTATTCGTAAGTCTTTAGAGCGAAGAAAATTAAAAAAAAAATGATACAAATCCGCCAAGCCGTTTTTGAGTATTAACGAGACTAACAAAATGGCTTGTGTGTGTACAAAATATATATATATATATATATATATATATATATATATATATATATATATATATATATATATATATATATATATATATATATATATATATAATATTGATATTTCCAGATCATAGCCATTAGCATCTTCGTGAGCAACCTCATCTGCTCCTGTTCAACACAGGACCAGCGCCCACCAATGAATCTTGTAAACACGCAGCGGACCAACGCGACATCGTTGAACACCATCAGGGCCGTAGCGAACTCCACGGTCACCAATATTGGCGTACAGAACATCAACAATTTCCTCAACCAGGGCTTCGTCACCAGAACCTTAGGTCGGCTTGCACCTGGCGTAGTATAGAACATATTTAATTTTATTCATAAAACAACATTTATAGCTATTTTTTCACTAATATACTATATATAATATACATCTGACATGAAAGAAACGTAACAATAAAATGTCTTTTCTTTTTTTTGTTCTTCTTTTCTTTGATGGCGACCAGTTACGACTATAATACCAATGTCAAGTAAAATACGTTAACATCAAATCTATTGCAATAAAACTATTCAACTTATCACGTTACCTCTTGATAAAATAGTGGTTATTCTACCAAAACCTACTATGGACTTATTCAGTCAATTGAAAAAGACACGATACACGCATTTATTTCATATCACTTCACTTATACGTCTTAATCGAACTATATTATATAATACGCCACCACAATTAAACATTAACAGATAATAATATAGGATTATGAAGATGAAATAAAAACACAATATCACTGATGACAGTTGGTGGGAAAAGACATTGTTAATCCTTTTCTGTTATTAAATATTGGTATAAAATATACATATAATTATGTAACATATTGTGTTGTATTACGTGTTTCACGGTTTTGATGTTAATAAAGAAAATAAGCTTTTAAAATTTTATTTGTTGTCAATCATCCTGTCAATGATAAGAATTAAATAGAATACATAAAATTAAAGCATGATGCAACACACATATAATGTATATTGAATTAATATGTAATTTTTATATTTTAATATCTTAATATCTTATTATAACTTTTTATTTCATATATTTTTAAATAGTTGATAGTACGAGAATAAATACTAGGTTAGTAACACATTTTTGAATTTTGTAGGAATAAATAACAGGTTAGAAATACATTTTTGAAGTTTTTAGGAATATATAATAGGTTAGTAACACATTTTTGACTTTTTTAGGACTAAATAATAGGTTAGTAACACATTTTTGAATTTTCTAGGAATAATTTATAGGGTTAATAATGCCACTTCTATAACACCGTTGTGATTTGAAATTTTATGAAACGAAATTAAAAACTGACTAGATGTATGTGTATCTATATGATTTATCCTATGAAAAAATGAGATCGAATAAATTATAGGGGTTACCACTAGTTGAGATGTTCAGTGAACTATAAAGAAAGCTATCCTCGGAGTTCCTTTGGTAAACATGATTCAGAATGAAGAAATTCACCAGAAAGGCGAAGTCTCTAACATAAGTTTTCCGACAACCGCTGGAGTAGACGAATGCTTTGGTGAAGGCCGCGTCTTGGCAAACATAGTGTGGGACGCCCCCTGGCTAGATGATGCGACGACGTGCGCAGGGCAGCTGGCAGAGACTGGATGACTGGATGCGAGAAGTTGAAGATTGGGTGATGCTAGGTGATGCTTCTTGGACCGTTGATTGATTGATGTATTTATTGACTTGAATCCTTGTTAGCCTGCTCTGATATAAAAAGAGAGTTATTTTGTTTGGAGAGTTTCTTTATATTTATAAAAATGGAGAGCTATTTTTAGTGTCGCTAAAACTCAAAAGAAAGGAAAGGTAAATAGGTACGAATAAATATAGGGAAACATAAAAGAACAGCTTGAAAAATGAAAAATTCTTTTATTCCTTTTACTTCCAAATACTTTCGTCTTTTAACGGATTCGTCTAACGGGCGTGTTGTTTATTCAAAACTGTCGCTTTTTTGTGCGATTTTAAAAAGTATTGCATACCTAAGTAAAAAAAGGAAAAATTCTAACCTTTTGTGTTTTTTTGTATTTTCTTATAGCTCTGATTGTTTTGTTTGATTGTTGCTCTATCATTATGGGGGAATGGGAATGGGAGGGGAGAGGTGTTGGGCCTCCGGAACTCAGCCGCTCACCGTACCAAGCGTGGTAGGTAAGCTACCATTCAGACGCCGGTTTTCTGTGGAAGTGTGTTACTTCCCCGGGTGAGCCGACCCATTTATGCTACAGATAAATATTATGCCCTTCACTATTATTGAATAAAATACTTTTGATTTAAACTATTTTATTAATTTTTCTAAATTATTTAATATTAAACTAACGCATTGTGACATTGTTAGAAAATTGTTTGCATTAAAATTTTCGCACCCTCAATTAAATATATTAGCAAGCCGCAAAATACCTAAAAATCTCGGCAATTCATTACTAGTTACATTTGGAGTACCAAACTGTCCAAGGTTTGTTATAACAGAGTTGTTGGCTACGATGGTGTTCACAGCGTGGGTAAGACCTTCTTGTCTTCTCACGCGACGCTGAGATAGTCCATCCGATCCAATGATAAAATAAACTAAGAGTACACTTGTAGAAATCACCTGAAAAAAACAAAGTTCTAACAAAAATATAACGATGCAATATTAATGTTCATAGTTCACGGGAATCGGTAGAAAAAGTCCAGTGAATTAAAACACCACAACACGTTCACTATGTTAAGAGATCTAAAAGGTCAGATCTAAAAGGTTAGGTCTCTTAAAAGATCTGAAAGGAAATTCGGTGTGGCGACTAAGACATTGTTTTCTCGTCCTGTGTCGTAATCCAAGTTTTATTTTTTATTCTCATTTACTTTCTCTATCTTTTTCATTCGTTAACGATTCTTCGTCTTCTTAAGGAATTAGGTATATTAAGATTCATCAAAGTGAATCCCACGAGCCGCAGGGGAGGATGGAGGTCAGCCCCAGCAGAGCCCCGCTTGCTGAGGTAAGGCACTATAGTACCCGGGGGAGCCCGATCCCGGGACGGTCGGCACGCTTGCGTCTAAGCTCGCCCCTAGCCACGCATCCATTGACAGACTGTAGATCGGCGGAGAAGAATGGAAAAGGATAGAGAAGAAAGGAAAAGGCAGAGGGAAAAAAGATGGATTTAGAGAGGATGATAGGGATATGATACTACCGCAACAGAATACGTGGAGCGATACGGTAGTAGCTCGGGAGGCCGGGGCCACGTACCCGTGTACCAATACCATAAATACCGGATAAGCGGCTAGGCAAAGATTCTCCCTGACCTATGAATATACTAAATAGAAAATGTATTTTTTCGTTCTTACCTTTAGCGCCATTGCAGCTGTTATATAAATATGGATGTTATAAAATAATGTCAGTAATTTATATATGAACATATTTAATGCATCCTACAATAAATTACAAGCGCTTAATAAACTTGTACGATAAATATAATTACGAACGATGACAACTCATGTAAACTGTGTCATTGAATGTGAGAATTACAAAGTTTACGAATTACGATATGACATGATATTGACGAAAAAGCTATTCACATTGAGATAAACGTATTTTAAATATTCATTTGTAATTACGGAAAAAAAAAGTAAACATGCACTCAATTATATAGCATAAGTTAAAGTGAACAAAGAAAGTACATACCAAAATAAACTCTTCACGCATTATTAATGCAGTCAGGCGTTACTTTGCGGAAACCCATCACTATGTGGACAGTAAAAAGTTTTACTTAGCTAAGATCCGCGACAAGCAAAACAATAACAGAAAATCAATAATGTGTGTTTTTCTGCTGGATGAAGTGGATTTATTTGGAACTTAAACCAAAAACTTACCGAAAATCGGCCATCAATTCTTCACCTGAAAAGACCAACTACAACTTACAAGGTAGAAAAGTGGTAGTGTGTGTTTGGTGTTGTGTATAGTGTTTGGTGGGTGGAGAATTGATGGCCGAGTTTCGGTAAGTTTTTGGTTTAGGTTCCAAATAAATCTACTTCATCCAGCAAAAAAAACCACACATTATTAATTTTCTGTTATTGTTTTGCTTGTCGTGGATCTTAGCTAAGTAAAACTTTTTACTATCCACATCTTCACACATTTATATGTATGTAGAAAATAAATCAAATTATATTGGTTATAGTGATTATTTTTTTTAAAGACTATTTTTCTTATATAAAGAATTCTTGTACACTTAACCGGTGTGTGATGCGTGTGAATGAAGCAAAGAAAGTTTGCTGAGATCGTAGCAGATGGAGGTCTGTGATCTCTGCCCATCCCTACGGGAAACTTGAGGACTATTCCAATTAAGCATATAATGATTGTGCCAGAAAATGGTTAACTTTAATGGTACATAAGAAGATACGAACTCACGTCATACAGGTCGTAAGCCTGAGCCTTCCTACTTGCGCTATTGCTGCTTGAACAACTAAAATAAGGCTAAGCTAACCTTTAAAAAGCTATTTCTGCTTGAACAACTAAGATAAGGCTAGGCTAACCTTAAAAAAGCTATTTCTGCTTGAACAACTAAGATAAGGCTAGGCTAAAAACCGAGTGTGTGCACAGTAGACTGACAAATCGCCATCAACTTTATAAAAATCAGACCGACATCCAATACTGTTCGAATCTCTCGACTTGGGTACCTCATTATCAGCTTTATATATTATTTGATGATTTTTAAAATTTTATTTCTAACCATTTATTTTCGTAATCAGTGTATCTATGACCAAATTCTGCATTTTATATTACATATTTGAACACGCATGGACAAACTGGCTAGAAATATTACATATTTGAACACGCAAGAACAAACTGGCTAGAAACATTACATATTTGAACACGCAGCAACAAACTGGCTAGAAAAATTAGATATTTGAACACGCAGAAACAAACTGGCTAGAAATAGCAAAAAATAGAGAAAAATTGAAATCCTTGGAAGAGGCCTTTACATGAGAGGGGTCCATGCAACTAAAATAAAACATTAATATTATATTTAATTTTTTATACAAAATTGTAAGATGTGTGGAATAAAGGCTTTTTATTTTTGTGTTATTTTATTTATTATTTGAACACCTAATAAGTATCTAAATTAATTTCATATTTTAAAATACACGTAAGCTTATATTGGCTTTAAAACTATTCATTTCTAAGGCATTTAACATTTATGCCTGTTGTAAATAGTACCCAAACTATGTATAAAAACTCAAAAATAAAAATAACCATTTCTAAAAAAACAAAAATAATTATCAGTTAACATTTCTATATTCACCTATTTAAAATTAAAAACACACAAAAATAACATTTAAGTGTATAGCGGATTTCACCCCGCGCCTATAGCGTGACGGCTGGCAACACCCTCTCGCGTCAGAACCCGCTCCGGCGCAACATCTTGCTTCGTAGATATCTAGCTAGCTAGCTTTTGCCCGTGGCTTCGCTCGCGTTAAAAAGTATTATTATTAATTAGGTATAGGTTTTGCGGCTTTACGTTTGTTTAGCGTGTGTAAAAAATTAGGGCCTACAAAACTTCTTTGTACACAATATTCTTAACTAATCTGTCATTAGGCGCTAAAACTATCCATGAGAGGAGCAATGTTCTCTCAAGTCAATAACCCGCAAATTTGAGAGTTTGCCCCTGAGACTTGTTTATTGTCATGGCAAAGCAGACTTTTAGGGGAAACTGTAATCGTTTAAATTCGAACGGAATATCATTAGGTATTAATGGGATTCGTAGTATAAATACAGATATTTAAGCGGATGTCTTCATCATAGTAGCTCCAATCTTTAATTTCAGTTCAATCAGTCGATAATCTAAGAAGATTTATACAAACTTTCATCTCCTATTTTATCCCCTTAGGGGTAAAATTTATCAAAATTCTTTCTTAGGGGTTGCCTACGTCATAGTAGCTTTATGCATGCAAAATCTCAGCCCGATCGGTTTAAAATTGACAAAATTTCATACAAACTTTCATCCCCTTTTTTATCCCCTTGGGGGTAGAATTGATCAAAATCCTTTCTTAGCGGATGCCTACGTCATAGCATCCTCCTACATGCCAAATTTCAACCCGATCCGTCCAGTGGTTTGGGCTGTGCGTTGATAGATCACTATGTATATATATATATATATATATATATATATATATATAGACGACGACCGATTGGCTCAGTGGCGAGGCCCTCCGCCCGCGGAGTCAATGGTCGCGGGTTCGATTCCCGCATCGGAATAAATATTTATATGGATTTTTAAATGTTTATTCCGAGTCTGGTAACCCCCCTAATCCACATTTCCTTTCCTGCCCCTTCCTTTCTTCTCTATCCTTTCCCTTCCTCTCCGCCAATCCACGGTCTGCCGTGCCAATGGATGCGTGGCTAGGGGCGAGCCTAGTCGTAAGCGTGCTGATCGTCCCGGGGTCGGGCTCCCCCGGGGACTATGGTGCCTTATGGTGCTCCCTTGCGGCTCGTGGGATTCACTAAAGACGAATTTAATATACTTAATTTGTCGAAAATGACGGCGACGTGGTTCGCCACCCGTCACGTCCTGATTGACGAACCGTTTCGCTGCGATGAATGGCAGTGAATGGAGCTCGTGGTCTCTGCCAACCCCTGCGGGGGATAGGCGTGAATATATAAAAAAAAAAAAAAATATATAGATTTAAGTATTTAGTCCTACCAAGTTAAGCAATATAGAACACGTTAACGATCGAGTGCTGGTGTATCATTGAATACATCAGCGACCTGGCAACCCGGTAAGTGTATAACAGAAAAAGGTCAATGACTTTTCCCGCCAACTGACATCTGTGATGATGTGTTTTTATTTCATCTTCATAATCTTATATTATTATCTGTTATTGTTGTGGTGACGTATTATACAATATAATCGATAAATCGATTAAGGCGTGTAAGTGAAGTGATATGAAATAAATGCGTGTATAGCGACTTTTAAATTGACTGAAAGAGTCTATAGAAAGTTTTGGTAAAATGGCCACTATTTTATCAGGACTTTACGTGAACTACTTTTATTTCAAGAGATTTGATGTTAACGTATTTTACTTGACACTGGCATAATAGTTGTAACTGGTTGTCATCAAAGAAAAGGAGAAGACGTGTTTATATATCATTTTCCAAATATTATGTTATTGTCAGTTATATTGTTTAATTGCAGAGGCGTATATGCTTATAATGTGGTAATGGTGTATTATACAATATAGCACGATTAAGGCGTATAAGTTGAGTGATATGAAATAAACGCGTGTATCATGTCTTTTTAAGTTGGCTCCAAAAGTCCAAAAAAGATATTGATAGAATACCATTTTATCATGATACGCTGACTTTATTTTAAAATATTTGATGTTATTCTATTTCCTTGACTGGAATAATAGTTGTAACTTATTGCCATTACGGAAATAAGGTCATCGATATACGAAGGTTGTTCGTTGGTAAGCAACGCTTCGTTATTCTAGTATTCTACATTATTTGCTTAATTTGCCTGGGATATAGTTAGGTCATCAACAATGTAATCCATATATGATAATTATTATTTATTTCTTGGTCTTTTGACGTCTCGAATCCCTTTTTAATTGACTTTTAAAAAAAATTGGCGCTGCTTGTATATACAGACAATCGTACCACACCATAATATGATATGAATTTTTACAGATACACAAGTATTCTGAACTGCAAATGTTAAAAAACCATCATCATTATATTTAAATTACTACATCATCATTACTATATCATCTACCATGTACAACTTAAACTACTTCATCTACAGATGAAGCTACAATTCGCAGAAGATGGCTGGCAGAAAACTTGTAGCTGAATATCGGACGAAGGGATGCAACGTAAAAGATGCCATGCACAGCAGTGGACTACCTGATTGATGATGATGAAACTCTATAAAAAACTTATTAGTGTTTAAATTTTATGGGACTCATATAGACAACTTGCAAAAAGGTTTTATCAAAATAACATACATACATACATATCGTCACGCCTGTCTCCCATAAGGGTAGGCAGAGACCACAGATCTCCATCTCGACATACTTCCCTTGCTTCCTCCACACTCATTATTCTCCTCATGCAAGCCCGCCGGTTAAGGGTACTCTTAACCTGGCCTTTCTTAAAAAGTTTAGCAATTTGGTCAAGATATGTTTTTCGTGGTCTTCCTCTACTGACCCTTCCATTTACATTCGCAAGGTAAATTTCTTTTGCCAGTCGTCTTTCATCCATCCTCTCTATATGCCCAAACCATCTAAGCATCCCTTTTTCTACTTTTGTCACAACACCTTCTTTTACTCCACATTGCTCTCTTATATCTTCATTTCTTATTCTATCATTCAAGGTTACACCACACATACTTTCAAACAGCACGACTGGCGATTCATCAGCGGGTGCTTGTTCTGACCCTAATATACGGTAGGGAAAGTTGGATTTGGCAGAAGAATCATGAAAGCAGACTGAATGCGGTGGAAATGAGAGCATTAAGGATTATCAAAATAAATAAATAAATAATTAAAAAGGCGTTTATTACATTCACGTATATAACAAGTATACACGCACATTCATTTTTTTGTGTTATAGGGCGGCAAACGCGGAAGCGGGTCGATGCTTGTAGGCGGCCAACAGCGCCATCAACGCGATCTATTCCTCCGCATATAAGGGCTTTGATTGTCGATTTAGTAGTACAAAACAGAATAAATAGATGGCGTTGTTACACATAGTAAAAAAAATTGTTTTTATGATTTGATATATTTTCCCACAAATGGAAAATGAAGAAAAAAAACATAAAAAGAATCACAAAGACGATCATTTTACATGCAATGTTATAAACGTAATAATTTGAAATACACTATAATCAACGGAATCATTAGACATACAATATTCTAGTGGTAGTAATACTACAACGTACTTGTGAATTTTAAAAATTTTTAAGTGACAATAAGTTTGGCGATCCTTAAGTTATATCATGCAGTTAACTTAGATCGATTTTGTCAGTTTCGTAGCTGACATCGTAACTAAAATTGGTGACGATGAATTCGTTGATTACTTTGGTGAGATTCAGCGAAGTTTAAGTGTCTGAATCTTCAATGATTTGACTTAATTTTCTTCTTATGTCTGCCGGTGCTCAGAAGAACAAGGAAAGCGGAAAATGCTCGCGATCACATGCTGTAAAATATTAATAAAAGTTAAAATAAATATTTATCACACACTCAACAATAACTAAAAATACAAATAACATTTATGAAGACATGCGTCTGGAGCGTAGCTTTATACGCGTGTGAACTCACGCAAACAAAATTAAAATGGTTGGAAGCATTCGAAATAATCAGTGTTATATAATAGTCAGTGAAAACTGATAGCTACTAAAATGTGCACATAACCTAAAATAATATCCAGATAACCTAAATAAATATTCATATAACCTAGAAGAGAATTGTCTATTTGGCTATTTTTTTTATATAATGTACGTTTAAGGATAAGACTAATTAAAATTAATAAAATGTTAACAAATAAACGTACCTTGAAAGTTCTTACAATTTTCTTATAATTTTTTTTAAATATTGAATTTATTCTTTGCGATTAAAAAACCAGTTGCATGACACTTGCATTAATTGGCAATATTTCAATGAAATGTTTAATTAATATAATTTATAGTATTTATTCTTCCCAAATACATGTATCCAATTAGGCTTTACATTGCAAAATGAATTTCTAATGGAAATTATCACATTGTTAAATTTTGTTTTAAGTGTTCTTTGGTTTTTCCTTAAATATATTCACTTATATTACAGTAAGCGTTTTTAACTGACGTACTTTGAATTAACACACACACGTACACAAACGAACTATCAACGTACGTCTCCATGTAAAGGATAAATAAAATACTAATGTAATCCAAATATGTGTGTATTATTATAAAAACAAATACAGGAGTGCCAAAACATAGGATTTATGTAGAAAAGTAAAGATTTTTGAAATAGTACATTAAAATCATATCTTTATATTATGCAGCGCACCCTCCTTCAGTAGTTGTTGTGTAATGAGGATCGCAATGTTCAGAATCCTCTGAAACGATTACGCCATTTTGACTGCTCAGATCTTTTATTTCAGTTATTTCCTTATTAACCACACCGGAGTTGAAGACAGCAGAGCCTATGGCTTTGATATTATTTTTCGATTCAATTACACTAACACTTTGAAGGAATTGCTGTCTCGTATTATCGACTTCGTCCAGTGCGCGCAATGCTTCAATGAAGCAGAGGATTAGGAATGCGCAAGCGATGTTTTTCTGTAACAAAAAATAATAACCATATTATACGCCAACAACAACAACGAAAGTCGTTCACAACCCACGTAACTCGTTTTTGCGCGGCGTAGAATCGACCGATATTACTAGCTAACCATACCGCTAACCATATAATAAGCTAACAACCACAACGAGAGTCGTTTACAACTCATGTAACTGGTTTTTGCGCGTAACCTAACCATACCGCTAACCATATAATACGCCAACAACAACAACAACGAGAGTCGTTCACAACCCACGTAACTCGTTTTTGTGTGTCGCGTAGGATCGACCGCTTCTATTAGGGCATCAACTCTCGGGGGCAACCACCCCCAGGTATTTGTCCGGTTTCCAGCGGCTTTTTGGGTGTCATTAGATTTGGCCTACTTATTCCTAAGTTGAATCCGTCGCATCCGTCCCCTCACGTGGACGTGCATGCAAGGGGGCAAATTTTCAATGGTTATGTTTTCCCGATATTTTATTATCTGTAACCTTTTCCTGTATTATAGCGAACAAAATAAAATAACAAATTTCAAATCGGTCGAGCCGTTTTTGAATTTTAGTGAGACTTTATTCATTAGATATTTAAATATCACTAGATATTTATTCATTTTAGTTAATCACAGGCCCAAAAATATTTAAACCTGTGTGGGACAGCAAATTTTTGTCTAGGCTAGACAATTACTTTTGGAATTTAAAAAAGAGTTAGTTATTTGTTACGTACCTTGAAAGCCATTATGAAGGTTGTAATGTTTTAATACAAATTTGTTCCGCAATTTATACTTAAAGTTTAATTTTATTAATCGTACCGAAATAATATTTAGCAATTAACAAACCAGTTGTTTATCATTTAATTGACAATTTTACAATCAATTTTTTGTTTCTTTTAGAAATTAATTACACATCTAATATGGGGCAATATATGTGTTGATTAAAATTTATTCGTTGAGACAATGTTTTTAATTGAGGCCTCCATAAGATCATAACTGGAGCTTCACACCTGATGGGTTTTGTCATGTTGATTATGTACGGCACACACACATGTTTATATATATATTTCTACATTTTAGAACTTTTCTGTTATTCCGTGCTTATCGTGAGCTGAACTTATAATATTCTAGTTGTAAAGTTTTATCATCATCATCAAGGCATTATAGCCGCGGGTGGGTCCAATAAATTTTTCCAGTCGGATATTCGTTTAGCTTTTTCCCTCCAGTCCCTCACACGGATTGTCCTTAAGTAGTCCTCGAATCCATCTAGCCATCTGAGCTTAGGCCTTCCGCGGCTTCTACGACCATCTGGTTTGCCGTCAAGTAGGCGTTTGGGTACTCTAGCCTCGTCCATCCGTACCACGTGCCCAGCCCAACGAAGGCGTCCAATCTTAATGGTTTTGATGACGTTCGGCTCATTGTACAGCTCATATAGCTCGTGGTAAGGAATACGCCATCGCTCATTTTCCAACAAAGGACCAAAGTTTTCTTAGTAAAAACCTTCATAGTTGTAAAGTTTGATCGACTAATATTTCTGTTAATGCGGCCCCTGCACTGGCCCTCGCGGCGTAGGGGAGAGTCTCCCGGGTGGCGAATAGCAGAGCGGTGGGTAATATAGCTGAGCTAGCCACGGGGCTAAATCCGGTAGACTCGCTGACCAAAGATGAGTCCTGTTGTCCTTCAGCATTTCTGGGATTGTGCGGTGGGTTAATCCCCGACCCACGAATTAAATTGAAAGTAACGAAGCCAAGAATATGGATAAAAGGATTCAATCACACTAAAGCAACAAAATGCTTAGATTAAAAGACTTCCAATTAGCCTCATGGAATATAAGAAGTCTGTACCGTTTAGGTGCTATATACTAGAGAGCTAAACAGATTCAAGATCGGAATAGTTGCTCTTCAAGAAGTCAGATGGCCTGGAGATGGAGAGTGTTATCTGGAAAAGGACAAGTTACTGTTATATAGGGGGACTAAAGACGGAACAAACGTGAACGATACATGTTCCTCAGGAAAGATCCTTCCAAGAGTGATAGTTTTAAAGCAAGTCTCAGAAAGGAAATCTGTATTCCGTGTGAAAGGTGTGTTTTCAAATTAATCCATAATTAATGCAGAACTGCTGCACCTCGCGAAAGAGGAGTAAGGTTGTGCTGAATTGGCTGTCAACCTTCGCTAATAGGAGAGACACTCTTAAAAGAAGAAGAATACACATGCACCAACAGAAGTGTTTAAAAAGTCAGAATGTGTCTAAAACGGCCCGACTGGCGGTTCATCAGGGGGTACTTCTTCCGATGCTAATATACGGTAGTGAAAGTTGGGTTTGGCAGAAGAAGCATGAAAGCAGACTGAATACGGTGGAAATGAGAGCATTAAGAAGTATGTGTGGTGTAACTTTGAATGATAGAATAAGAAATGAAGATATAAGAGTGCAATGTGGAGTAAAAGAAGGTGTTGTGACAAAAGTAGAAAAAGGGATACTTAGATGGTTTGGGCATATAGAGAGGATGGATGAAAGACGACTGGCAAAAGAAATTTACCTTGCGAATATGGATGGATGTTTTTTTTTTTATTGGATAGGAAGGCAAACGAGCAGGCGTGTCACCTGATGAAAAGCAATCAACGCCGCCCATAGACTTCCGCAGTGCCATAGGCAGTACGGAAGCTTTGCCGACCTTTAAGTGTCGTTATGGGAGTGGGAATGGAAGGGGGAGAGTAGAGGGAGGGGGGGGTGTTGGGCCTCCGTAAGTCAGCCGCTCTCCGTACGAAGCGCGGTAGGTAAGCTACCACTCAGACGTCGGTTTTCTGCGGGAGTGTGATGCTTCCACGGGCGACCCGACCCATTCATGTTACAGACAAATATGCCATTCTTGACTTATT
This sequence comes from Baronia brevicornis, assembly GCA_031353405.1. NCBI lineage: Eukaryota > Metazoa > Arthropoda > Insecta > Lepidoptera > Papilionidae > Baronia > Baronia brevicornis. The sequence continues at coordinate 42,140 of JASFAT010000370.1, forward strand.
CGTCTGCAACGTGGCTCTACCACTATTAAAATTGTGCATAGCACTATGTTTCCGCATAAAGATATCCATAAGTGCACATGGAAGTCTCCAAACGAAAGGACCATAAAACAAATTGATCACGCCCTAATAGATGACACATGAAGAAAATTAAAGATACGCGCGCATTCAGAGCGGCTGCAACAGGAACACGACATGGTGGGAATTAAATATAAGCAAAAATTAATGTCGACAATAAAAGGTTACTTCCAAGCATCGATAATATTAACATTCTATTTTCATTATATTCATATTAGACTTTCAACTTAGGGCCTAATTATATGAGTTCGCGCGGCCACGTGGCGCAGCCGCTGTACAGTATGATTACATGAGATCATATGCATCCAATTATATCAAGCAATCTCGGCCGCGCTTGCGAGTGTGTACCCATTTATTACAGTCCCGTGGCCGCTTTATATAACGCGCAAAACAGCGAAGTCGCGGGGGCTGCTAATGAGATAACTTTTGATAATATGAACTAAAACTTTTGGTAATATGAACCAGAACTTTTGATAATATATGCTAAAACTTTTGATAATATGAACCTGAACTTTTGATAATATGAACCTGAACTTTTGATAATATGAACCTGAACTTTTGATAATATGTACTAAAACTTTTGATAATATGTACCAAAACTTTTGATAATATGAACCAGAACTTTCGATAATATGTACTAAAACTTTTGATAATATGAACCTGAACTTTTGATAATATGAACCAGAACTTTTGATAATATAAACTAGACCATTTTATAATATGAGCCATAAGTTTTAGTGAATGCATCAAAATTGCATTTCTCTAGGAAATTAATAATTATTTTTCCCAAATTAAATGTTTTTCTTACGGCCTTGAATGTAACTAGATCCGCCGTTATGATACATCTTCAACACAACAAAACTACCTTTTATGTATAACCTTCAAAAATGATATATTCTTATAAATCAAAAGAGTGTAAAAAAATGATCTTAGAATTGAAAAGCAATAAATTATTTTGGCGTACATTTTTTCATATTTGTATTCATATAGCTTCTAAAAAAATAAGAACCCAACGGTTGAATTTTAGTAAAATTAACATTTTTTATGGCAGAGTAGGCAAAAGAGAATGCGGTTTATGTGGTGGTAAGAGATCATTACCGCCCATAACCATCTGCAACGCCGGAGCCATAAATTGCCGGCCTTTTGCGAACACATACGCTTGTGACTTGAACGTTCCTATCTTGCATTAACTTGGGAATATCGTAGATGGTAAGTCATTCCACAGTTGCACAGTCGTAGCAGAAAACTTGAGACATTGCACAGTGGTGGAAAGCAAAGACATCCATCCGCAACACTATAAGCATTACAGATGCGCTGCCTGTCTTTGATGTATGTTTTTTATATATTTATTTATTTTTGAATATATAAATTGTAATTAAGTATTTTTACTAAATTAATAAGTAATAAATAGTATTTATTTTATTGTAGTAACTTAGGTAAACAATAAATAAATATACCTATCTACATATTTTCTCCACTTTCTTGTGTTGCTCGGTAGAAAATCGATAATCGATAATCGTAAATCGAAAGGTATATATTAAGCAACAAAAGAAGTGAACCATTAAGTACCCTTTGTAACTCTGAGGCTTAGGGTTATATAAAATATATAATAAATCATTACGGATCAAACATGACAATTGATTGATTTGATGTTCGAAACAACGAATTAAAGAGAAAAAACATCACTCAACACTTTAAATTATTTGATTGTCAATATCAATCATTTACTAATACATATCGATACTTTGTCATTTCGAACTATAGTTTTTTTAAGCTTTTAATTTTTAACATCATTAATATATCCCTCGTGTTCAATGCTGACACTTGGCTTTTTTAAAAAAAAAGACCTAATTCCAGCAGGAGCATATCTACATTTGCTTTTTTCTTTGCGACTTTCTTTTGCAGTTTCTTTTCGCTCCAGAGGAACCTCATTACGGGATAGTGGTTAAAAATAAAAGAAAAAGAAACAAGTAAAATAAGGTGTCGTAACAAATGTTGAGAAATGGATTCTTAGATAGTTTGGGCACATAAAGAGGATGGATGAAAGAAATTAACGTTGCGGATGCGGATGGAAGGGTTGGTACGGGAAAATCAAGGAGAAAATACCTTGTTCAAATTGCTAAAGTTCTCAAGAAAGGCCAATTCAAAAGTACTCTTAACCGGCGAGCTTGTATAAAAAGAGTGATGAGTGTGGATGAAGTAAATAAAGTGTGCCGAGATATCTCTTCTGAGAGAAACAGGCGTGATCATATGTATGTATGGAAAAGCTTGACCAGCTGCAGACTGACATTTATCAAATGAAATGTTATGTCGACAATAATTAAGACGACCGATTGGCTCAGTGGCGGGGCCCTCCGCCCACCGAGTCAATGGTCGCGGGTTCGATTCCCGCATCGGAATAAATATATATATGGATTTATAAATATTTATTCCGAGTCTGGTAACCCCCTCAATCCGCATTTCCGTTCCTGCTATATATATATATATATATATATATATATATATATATATATATATATATATATATATATATATATATATATACATACATACATACATACAGTGCAAGCTCTAAATAACGACCCTCAAGGGACTGTGCATATTTTTACGAGAGTTGTCGTTAAATGAAGAGAAGAAAAATCTGTATTACATAAAGAAAAATTTTATTTCAGACTAGTGTTAGTAATTACGTAAACAACAACTTATTTGATCGCTATTGATATAGTAGTCTGTTATTTTTGTTTGACGTCTTTTGCTGCACCAGTAATTTTGTTGTATTTTTTTAATATTCATATTTTGCGATATTGAGGCATCTTGGTGATAAAGAAAGTACTTTTCCAATAATTTAGCTGCTTCCAGAGCTTTTTTAATGCTCGGCGGAGGCTCAGGCTCATCCATCTCAACTTGTTCATCTCCTTGTTCTTGATACTCGGTTTTTCTCACCGAATCCAAAATTTATTTGTCTGTGAGTGATGCCGACAGTCAGGCAGTCGTCTACTTCGATGTAAGTTTGAAGATTTTCTGTAAACTTTCCTGCCATGTTGAATTGTTGAATCCACTCAGTTAATGGAAGGGCGTCGTCGCTATCAAGTTTCTGTAGTGACCCCTTGAGGCTTTTAATCACGCTTTGATCCATTGGCCGTAAGTCACTAGTCGTATTAGGAGGAAGAAATGCAGACTCTATGTTTTGAAGGTTTGTTGTAAGAGGGTGGGCAGGGCAGTTGTCAACAAGAAGTAAAATTTTTCGTCCCTTTAATTATGCATCCCACTTTCACACTTCTTCTTCAAAAAGTTGACTGGTCATCCAAGCTGATTTATTAGCTTTATACGTCGCTGGCAATTTTTTAATGTTTTTAAAACACCGCGGATTTTTTGATACGCCTATTAGCGTCAGCTTTTTTTTTCTGTACCATCCATATAAGCAGCCACAAGCACTGTAATACGCTCCTAGGAGAGCTTTCCTCCCACACACTTTTCCTTTAAATTTCAGAGTTTTATCTGGGGTCAACTTGTAGATAATTCCTGCTTCATCGGCATTAAAAATGTCACTTGGGGCGTCTCTGTCAATTTTGACCACACTCTATTAATCCAGTCATGAATAACATTCGTATCAACACTTCGTGCTTCTCCACTAATTTTACCATAGTTGATATGATGACGTTGCTTGAATTTTCCGAGCCATCCTTCTGATGCTTTGAAAGAAAGTAAACCAAGTTCTTCAGCAAACTTCTCCGCCTTAGCTTTCACGCATCGCCCCGCATATTATTCTGGCGCTGTTGGTAAAACCATGATAGTATAGCTTGATCCAAATAATTTTTTAGAAGATTTTCCATCCTCCTCTACTTGTAGAATTTTTTCTTTATTTTTCCATATTGTGGACACTGTAGAGTGACTAAATCCAAATCCAAAAAGCGTTTGCCAATATGACTTATCTTCTCTCCCGCCTCTGTTGCGCGTATCAGTAAAACTTTTTCGTCAATACACAGAGATTTTTTCTTACTTGCCATGTTTACAGTTTGAAAGTTTGTGAGCAACTAAGAATATGATAACGTATAGATAATCCATGACTCCTACTAACAATAGTCAACACGTGCAAGCGATCCCAATTTGTAAACAAAAGAACGGATTTCTTAGAAAGTTTGGTATGTGTAATGCCGACAGACGAGTTTATTACGGGCTAGGATAATAAAGCGACAAAAGAACATACACAGCTGCGCAGTTTTTATTAATGACAACTTAAAAAGTACTTTATATTATTAAATTGCTGTCGTTATTGAGAGTGGGTGTAATGCTGTATAGAGTGTATCATTGTATGGGAAACAAGCTAAACCAAAGCCGAGTGATATCGACGCTTTAGGGAGTTTGTCGTAAAATCGTGGAGTGACGTTACATGGAGGTTACACTGTGTGTATATATATATATATATATATATATATATATATATATATATATATATATATATATATATATATACACATAATAATTAATATTTTGAACTTTATTGGACAGGTAAGCTTCCTACTGCAAATAGCGAGCGTGTCTCTCTGTATAAATGATAAATTAAAAACGTATATAATTCTGTAATGTGACTAATATTAAATTAATAAACTCAAGAATGCTAAAACATATTTTTAAACAAAAAAAAATATAAATCTAAGTTTTTGGAAAGAATAAATATGAATTAGGAATAGCGGAAGACAAAGAATCATGTCATTATTTTATAAAGCGCAGCCTCCTCGTGTTTGTAATCTAATCTTCAGTGATATAGCCGTCTTGACTGCTCTTGTCTATGATTTTGACTTGTCGCACGCTCGTCACACCATCGTTAACGATCACGGAATCTTTGGCACTGATATCATTTTCCGTTTTAATTATATTAACACCTAAACCCATTTGTTTTCGTAATATTTCTACTTCGTTTTCTTCGCACAATGCTTCCATGATGCAGAGGACCAGGAAGAAGTACGCGATGTTTTTCTGTAAAATAAAAAAAAATTTAACATCAGTATAAGGTGACGTACAAAACGATATGTTTATTTAATTACATTTCATTTATTTGGCACGTTAGAAAAATTATACTCACAAAAATATATTAATGTATATAATAGTATAAAATATACTCGATCTATATATAACAGACTATAATTCTGAATTCATATGTGCATAAAATGTAATTTTATTAGCTACGAATGAGGGCTAGTATTATAAAGGTATTTTATACAATATATAATAAAAGAAAAACATAAGATAACCTATAAAATACGTTTTTACAAACATAATTTATTAGTATATAGTAAGTATAATTTATTTATTTAGATCTGTACTATATTGTGCAAATACTTTTAACCTAAAAGAAAATCGTGTATTTCGTCTTAAGTACAAATAATACAACTTTATTTATATTTAATAATTCGACTCAATGAAATTAAAAACGTACCTTGAATGCCATATTGACAATTGCAATGTTTTCATACAATTTTGTTTCAGAATTTATACTTTAAGTGTAATCTTAAATAATCGTGTCGTGATAATTTTTTGCAATTACCAAACCAGTTGTGTATCATTTAATTATCATTTTTTCAATTAATCACTTATCTTATTCTTTATTGACATACATTTTGATAATATAACGGTGCAATATATACGTTAATTAAAATTTTATTAGGTTAGGTTATTCTTTGTAAAATAACCATTTATACGAAAATTCAACGCTTTCCTGTTGTTGAATTCAATTTTATATATCTATTAAAGCTACGCGAGCGTTTCGGGCTTGTGCCAAATTTCAGCAAAATCGGCCCATTAATGACGATTTTAGCTTTGTATGGCGGCCATCTTGTTTTCCTCCATTTTGGATTTTTTTCTCTAAAATGACGGAAATTAACCCATGTGTTTCCATGACCCATTAAATTAATTGTTCATATTATAATATTATTGTAATTTTATTTATTAGTGACAAAACTCGTGAGCAAAAAATTAACTCAAGCATCATGAACGAGGTTGAACGTCTTTAAAAAAAATAACTAAGTCATGAATTACATTTTTTTTAAAATTATTAAAGCTTCAGTTTAAAGTTCTGAATAAGTATATGGACAGTCAAAAGTTTTACTTAGCTAAGATCCGCGACAAGCAAAACAATAACAGAAAATTAATAATGTGTGTTTTTCCGTTGGGTTAAGTGGATTTATTTGGAACTTAAACCAAAAAACTTACCGAAAATCGGCCATCAATTCTCCACCCACCAACCACTATACACAACACCAAACACACATTATCACTTCTCCATCTTGTAAACGACACGTGTTTCGCCTCAACACGAGGCATCTTCAGGTATAGTAGACTCTACGGAAGACAACCGAAAAGTTTTTTTTAATTTTCTGTTATTGTTTTGCTTGTCGCGAATCTTAGCTAAGTAAAACTTTTGACTGTCCATATAGTGATGGATTTCCGCAAAGTAACGCCTGACTCCATTAATAATCTTCTAAATAAGGTATACAAATGTTATCTTTTCCAAGTATACGACCCACAAACATGTCATTGCTGATCAATATTTTTGCACCTGTTTACAACAGGGCTAAATAGGGGTCATGTCCTATGAAAGGGCAATTACCTGACCTACCCTTATCATTTAGTCGTTAAACGTCAATCGGTATATTTATCCCTTATTGATTTGAAACATCTTATCGCGGGGTATTGGAGTGAAATCGTAGACCAAGACGTCGTCTCTCGTCTTTCAGGCTACACTCGCCTCCACTCGACTCTATACAGGGTCACTTACACGTGGCCGTGAGTATAAAGTAGAGACAGAGCCGTCGTCAATGTGTCACATCTACTGAAAAAATGGCTCGAGCGGTTTCCCTAACGGAACAAGGCCAGAGTGAACTGTGGCTAGTGTATTAAACATAAGCCAGTTTGATGTCTCCAAAGTTTACCGGCGACGGTAGTGTGACAGAGTGGTAGTTTTACCTGAAGACGCGGATTCGATAGAAGAAGGTGCATATCAAACAGGGGTGAACCATCCATTCTCTCTAGCATTCAAGTCCAACAGGAACTGTCAGAAACGCGACGATCGGCTCAAGAGTTCGGCTAACCTGACTTCAAAAAGACCGGCTACTAGCCCTAAGTTGACCCTAGCTCATCGAGCAGCCCAGCTACATTTCGCAAAAGAACACGTAAACTGATCGAATGCAAGTAGCTGAGGAGCTTTGTTCTCTTCTCAGACTAGAGCATAGTGAGCCTTCATGGCAACCAATTGGTTCAGTGACGGGCCCCTCACCCACGGAGTGAATAGTCACGATTTCGATCCCCGCTTCGGATGTATGTATGACCTACAGATATTTATTTCGACTCTGATAACTCCACCAATCCGCACTGAAAGCATGATGGGTTAACATTCGTTCCTCCAAAAACGGAGAGGCTCGTGCTCAGCAGTGGGACATATATGGGCTGTGTGTGTAAGTGTCTTAATGGCAGCAATATATGACGAGTCTACAGAAAACCTGGAGTGCCGATTCACCCAATGCTGCATTAAAAAAATGTGGCACTCGAAGGCGGTTTCTGGTGTGGGCGGGCATTTCAATGGAGGCAAAATCAGAGTTGGTTTTCATAAAAACTAGCAGTGGTTTTGGAGGTTTAACCGCGATCCAATATATTCATATATTATTAGGGGGTCTTGTCCTTCTTAACGCAGGCTTTTCCGATGAAAAATTAATGCTAATGCACGACAATGCCCGTCTACATACTGCAGCTTCTGTTCGGCACATAGTCCGGACTTAAATCCTATTGAACATTTATTGGATGAGCTTAAAAGAAAAGTTTGGGCTAAAAATGCTGCGCCAGCTACGAGCTTTAAGCACCACTCATTGAGGAATGGGATGGCATATCTAAAGAATTTGTTAAAAATCTTATCCGATTTCTGAAGAACGGATTAGGAGATTTTTTTATAGTGGTAAAGCCACGCTGCAGACAAATACCTTGTCAAGAATGGCATATTATTTGTCTGTAGCATGAATGGGCCGGTTCGCCCGGGGAAGTACCATACTTCCGCAGAAAACCGGCGTCTGAGTGGTAGCTTAGCTGACGCGCTTCGTACGGTGAGCGGTCTGAGTTCCGGAGACCCAACACCCTTCCTACTCCCCCTCCCGATCCCATAATTTCACTTTCCTTTAAGGTCTGCCTATGTCACTGCGGATGTCTATGGGCGGCGTTGGTTGCTTTCCATCAGGTGACACGCCTGCTCGTTTGCCTTCCTATGCCATAAAAAAAGGAGCTGTAATTAAAGCCACGGGAGATAACACTAAATATTGAGTCGTTTTTTATTATTTAATGTATGATTACAAGAGGGAGGGCGTTTGGACCTTTGGAACTCAACCGCTCACCGGACGAAGGGCGGTAGCTAAGCTACCACTCAGACGCCGGTTTTCTGCGGGAGTGTGGTACTTCTTCATGCGAGCCGGCCAATTCATGTTAAAGACAAATAATATGCCATTTTTGACAAATTATTCGTCTGCAGCGTGGCTCTACCATTACAATTTTATTCTTATTCCTCTACAGAATGCTTCGACCTGTGGCTAAATCAGCCTGTATAAATCTAAAAACATTTTCTCTTTCTCCAATAGCATTAAAAACAGCTGCTTTACAAACTATTATAAATGCTGATTTGAAATCATCTACTGTTTAACTTATTAAATTGGAGACAAATGATATAAAAAAAATGTCACTTTGTAACTTTATGACTCTATGACTCAGTAACTTTATTTTACCCAAAAATGATGGTTAAAATAAAACTGTGGAAAAGGATTATTGCCATTAACAAACCGGAGCAAGAGGGAAAGACAAACGTTAACATTAGTAAAATTTTTAAACTTCCTTTTGTTGTAACTTTAGTTTAGTTTAATCAGAATGTTGGACTCATCTGAATGTTTTAAAACAAGTTTATCTTTTCTTAGTTTAAATTTTCATTGTTTTAAAATAAGTTTGTCTTTTCTTAGGTTATATTTTCATTATTTTAAAATAAGTTTGTCTTTTCTTAGTTTATATTTTTATTGTTTTAAAATAAGTTTGTCTTTTCTTAGTTTAAATAAAAATTTATAATAAATAATTTCCTTATTATATATTTATTTAAGTTTATTTGTATTATATACTTTTTATATATATTCACGCCTATCCCCCGCAGGAGTTGGCAGAGACCACAGAGCTTCATCCGCTATCATTCATCGTAGCGAAACGGCTCTCCATTGGTCGCTTCTCACCCTCGTGAGAATCAGGACGTGACGGGTGGCGAACCACGTCACCTTCATATTTTTTTAAAGATTAAAAAGTAATATTTTTGGTAGCTATGTCGTGAAAAGAAAAAGCTCTGAGTCGCTCAAGGAGCTATTATCAGAGTTTCTCTGGAAGATATAATTCGAAATAAAGAAATACGCCTGAGAGCCAAAGTCACCTACATACTCTTTCGGATTAATAGACTAAAGTGGCAATGGAATGGTCGTGTTTGTCGGAAATCCGACAATGGCTGAAGCAGACGAGTACTGAAGTGGAGACCGCGTCTTGGAAAACGTAGTGTGGGACGAACCCGGCTAGATGGTGCGACGATCTGCACAGGGCAGCTGGCAGAAACTGGATACGTGATGTCGAAGATCGGGCTTGGTGGCGCTTCTTAAGGGAGGCTTATGTCCACCAATGGACTGCCGCAGGCTGTGTTGATTATGATTAACGTTTATTTTTTCATTAATTCTTTTTTAACAATATAGTGAAGTCTATATCTAGTTTTGGCTTTGAACCATTGAGTACTACAGAGATCACTGTGTACTATTTCCTTTGCTCGTTGTATATAATTTTCCCCCTTTTTAAAAAATACATTTTCAAGGTCAGCTTTCATGTTTTAGGCAACAAGAAGTATATTTAAAAGACCAATAGAATTTCTTATAAAATGGTATACCTTGGTGGTATGGTATCCTTTGACCTGAGAGCGCAGGGCGTTGTCTTTTAGAGCGAACACCATCGCAGGTTCGTTCGGTGTTCTACCCTGTGAAGCTAACCCTTTTGAAAGCTTACTGTACTTCATTTTACATGAGCAGCCTGTTGGCTGATTACGTGAAAAAACAGTATAGCGCCCAGCGCGACCAGTACGATAATGAATTCAGGGGCTGATGGGGCTGCCTGGTTGCTGTGGCGCGTGGGGTATGTTCGTGGAGGCGCGTGTAGATTGCTTTTATAGAATAATACACGAACGGTGTACATCCCAGATGCGCAGGGTTCGGGGCAGTCGCAATGAGATACTGCGGGTATTCGCTGACCGATTTGTTTGTCAGTACCTGAACCATTGTCATATAGTGCATATGCTGATAAATCAGACTTGTCTTAGGTTAAGGTAGGATTAAGATTACTATTCACCTTTATTATTCATCATCACAATATAGACTCACTTAGTGGTAGAGCCACGCTGCAGACGAATGCTTTGTCAAGAAGTGCATAATATTTGTTTGTAGCATGAATGGGCCGGCTCGTCCGGGGATGTACCACACTCCCGCAGAAAACCGACGTCTGAGTTACCACTCAGACGTCGGTTTTCTGCGGCTAAGCTACCGCTTAGCTACCGCGCTTCGTACGGTGAGCGGCTGAGTTCCGGAGGCCCAACACGCTCCCCTTCCCCTTTACTCCTCTCCCACTCCCATAATGACGCTTTCTTTAAAGAACAGCAATGCTTCCGCAGTGCCCAATTCGTTGCGGATTTCTATGGGAGGCGTTGGTTGCTTTCTATCAGGTAATACGCCTGCTCGTTTGCCTTCCTATCCCATAAAAAAAAGGATAAATGAAATACTAAGATAATTCTCATATATATGTTTTATTATTCTAATAAATAAAAATCATAAAAGTAAAATCAAAAAGTATTTGTCATCGAACTCCTCCGAAACGGCTTGACCGATTTTATGATTTTTTTTGTATATTAGGTAGAGACTGAGAATAGGTCGAGAACTATATTTTATAAGCACTTACCTAATTTTTTTTTTAATTTGGCACCAAATAACTCTTTTAACCCGAAATTTTAGGAATAAATTATATGGCAAAACAACGTATCGGCGTATATAATAAAGAATTTGAAAATCCAAAACAGTATTTTTTAAAGGAAAAGTGCATATTTTTGAAATAGACAATAAGATTTATGAACATCGGAAGTCAATGGATCATTTATCTGAAGTGATTTTGCCGTTTTGACAGCTCTTATCTATGATTTCAGTTTCTGCCACACTCAACACGCCCCGGTTGACGACCTTAGAGCCTACGGCCTTGATAGTATTACTCGAGTCAATTTCATTAACAACTTGAACCTCTTGATCTCTTAATATATCTACTTCGTTATGTGCGCGCAATGCTTCAATAAAGCAAAGCAATAAGAAAGCGCATGCGATGTATTTCTGTAAAATAAAAAGCAAGCATTAGAGAAACGGCGGAATACCAAACTTATAAAATGATTAATGGAGTCATGCGTTACTTTGCGGAAATCCATTGCTATGTAAAGAAGCAAAGATAACCTTTAAGTCACTTAACGGTTGTCTTCCGTAGAGTCTACTATGCCTGATGATGCATCGTGTTATGGCGAAATACGTGTCGCGTGCAATGTGGAAAAGTGGTGGTGTGTGTTTGGTGTTTTTTCGTTAAGATTTAGTTTAAGTTCCCCGAAAAATCTTCTTCTTCCAGTAGAAAATACACATTATTATTTTTCTGTTTTTGTTCACTCGACGCGGATCCTAGCTAAGTTAAAGTTCTGACTGTCCACAAACTTATAAAACTAATCACATTTTTGTTACGAGCAAATGAGTCGCCTGATGGAAAGCAAATAACTCTGCTCATAGACATACATCTGCAAACCATGTGGCAATGAATATGCGTTGCTGCTCGCCTCGGGAAGTACCACACTCCCGCAGAAAACCGGCGTCTGAGTGGTACTTTAGCTACCGCGCTTCATACGGTGAACGGTTGAGTTCCGGAGGCTCCCCTCCCATAACGACACTTTCCTTAAAGGCCATGAGCAGTGCAGAAGCGTCGCCAACGCTTCTGCACTGCTCATGGCACTGTGGATATCTATGGGCGGCATTGAATGCTTTCTATCACGTGATACGCCTGTTCATTTGCCTTCCTAAGCCATAATAAACGTTTCAAATATATAATAATTCGAAACTTTAATATATCGTATAAAGAGATATTTTCAATTGCAAATCAAATTATATAAACATGTTCACATCAGACATTAAATAAAGTATATTGTTTTCATTATTATTTCATCAAAATCTTTTTTTTTCATTTAAAATAAAAAAAGGAAACTAAGATTTGAGACGAACAAAAATTAAAAATAGGAGCAAATTGATGATTTGAAATTTTTATTGTATTTAATTTGGAATTATTCTGACAAGAAGAGATATACGTCTGATAGAATACGCCCGTTTCCCGTAGGGGTAGGCAAAGACCACAGACCTCCATCCGCTACGATCCAGGCACACCTTTCCTGCTTCCTCCACACTCATCCATTTTTTCATCCATCCTTCCTCTTACAATCGTCGTAGCAAAATGACTCTCGCTCTTGCCGTTAATTTAGAAGACAATATAATATTAATAAAAAAAAATAGATGTTCTTAAGCGTACCTTGAAAGCCATTTTGAAAGTAATGTTTTCATACAAATTTGTTCCGCAATTTATATTTAAAGTCTTATCTTAAATAATCGAATTGAGGTAATGTTTTGCAATTAAAAAACCAGTTGTGTATCTGTGACCTTTGCAATTAATGACGTATTTAATTGATTATTTATTTTTTTAATTAATTAACGCCAATGATGGTTAATTACAGTTGATGATAGTATTTATTTATCTGCCGTATCACCCATAATTGAAATTTTTGCTGATTAAGCCTGAATCTGTTACATATTTTAAATGCAAAAACCGTTAAAGGCAAAAAAGCAGGTCAATCAATAGTTTAATAATTTTGCCGAAGTAAATAATGCCATAGCAAAAAATGTAAAATGTCTTTTATTTATTTATTTTTAAATAATTTACAAATAAATATAAAAAGACATGTTTGCCAGGCATTTGTTAGCACAGTATAGGGTTTCCCATTAGTATTCTTTAATTTTCAAAATTAAAAATTACGTTTAATTTGTCAAATGTCTTTTAACAATTCTATATATCATTTGTGAGTTAAATAACCTTACAGTCATTGGCTATGGATTTTTCTACATATAGTTTTGATTTTTCTGCATATAATAGCCAAACTATGTTACTGGCACTTGATAAAGAGTCTGACTATGAAAAAAAAAACTTAATTCCAAATTCGAAACGTTTGTTTTTTTTAAAATAATCCCTTTTTAGAGTGTGATTTTTAATTACTTTTCGCGGGTTTATATGTTACAAGGTTATATAGGCAAGTAAAACTAACTTTTTGTTATTTTTAGTAGATAAATTTATTCTTGTCGCATCATCTTTGGGTCTATTGTAATAGCAGTAAAAGCAATAAGAGCCAGTAAAATCATCTCTCCTAAAACCGTCATTACAGAGATTAGGGAAGGGGTAGTACCTTCACCACCCGATCTAAACCTCGAGATGGTGCATTATATGTGCCCCTAATGTAGGTAAGAGTCAGAGAGTCTCATCTCCACTGCAACTTTGCGATCGGACCCTTGTTAACGACAGCGCCGTCGGAACTGCGGTACCATGTGTCAGCTTTTCCCGCAGTTACGACAAAGATAGGGGGAAGATACTGCCTCTTAGAAAACGGGTTCATCTTTTATAAAACCAAAATATAAACTGAGGCACCTTTCGAGTCAGGAATGATGAGTATGAATAAAAACTCTATTAACAAAATGTCTTTAATATTTTACATCAGAACCTTAAATATTATACAAAAGAGAACATTATATTTAATATTACTTTATTACAATATTTCACTTATTAAATAATAGGAGTTTAAATATGGAAATGCCGATTTCGCGTACTTGCTGGCCACTTTGAATTAAAATTAAAAAATTCGCGTGAAAACTATAACGTTCTAAATTTAAAAAAATACATTCGACCGTTCGAATTTTAATTCCTTTTATATTCAGCTCTTCAAACGAAGATGGATGCAGTGAAAATTTTTGAATGCGATCAAAGATTTAAATTATCTCGCAATTAGATCGCTGAAATCTAAATACAACGAGGATAAATACTATGATTAAACTGTTCAAGATGAAGCGGGCAGCTGAGAACGCCTATATGAAGGTGGCAGTTATAACAAAACTCGCAGAACAAAACAAAACTAAAACAAAAGATAACATCAATGTTTTCTTGTCTGTTAGTTTTGATTTTTTTTTATTTTTTGTTATTCCAGTGTCATCAAATTATCGAGAGCGAGAAGCGACTAATAGAGAGCCGTTACGCTACGATGAATGTGAGAGGAAGAATGTATGAAAGGATGGATGATGGATGGAGTGTAGAGGATGGATGGATGGGTGTGCGGGATCGTAGCGGATGGAGCTCTGTGGTCTCTGCCAACCCCTGCGGGGGATAGGCGTGAATATTTAGTAATAACATTACAATCAAATTATCACATGAATTACGTAATAAGCTAATCAACAATAAAGCAAGTTTTATTCATCACGCCATAAAATATACACAGAATAGATTAGCAAAATAAACTCGGTAGGAAGTTACGCATCACCCCTACTTAAACAAATATGTTTTATCTTACAAAAGAATATTTTTCCCGTACGGTCTCATAGTTTAACTCTTAATATAATTAACCACTAAATCAGTCACTTATTCGCGTAGCCGTGTCTCATAGCGTCCACTCACTGGCATATCTGTAATAAATTTAGTTATATAACTATCATTCTTTAATATCCTGACAAACAAATTTGACGGCGCTTCAGCGTCGAGGGTGATTTATCTTTCAATCAATGACAAAGAATGAGTCATTTTAAACCATCGACAAAGCGTGCGTTGTCTGTGTCAAGAAGAAAGAGTGGGTGGTCTTTGTACGCCCCTCTAGCGGAGCGTCGTATATATGGATGTGGGGCGGCCATATTCGACACAGTTCGAGTTGAGGCACCGCCAGCGCAACGTCGAACGCAGCGCAGCGACGAACCGCTAAGTGTTCGATTTAATTAGTAATTTGTGTCTAAAGTGCTTTATATTTCTAAAATTGAAGCGAAATGTACTGTAGTAATTATAATTCATTATCAGTGAGTGTATGATTGAGTCCGATTCCCATCGCCACGCCTACAATTCTCAGGATGAATACTGATGATGATAATTGTTTGCGTTTTATTATTATTTATTTATTTATTAAAAATCTTGTTAGTTCCACAGAAACATCTTTTAAAGCTGAGAACGTGTAAAAGGGGAATTGAAAGAATTATGTTAGGAACGACGCTAAAAGACCGCAAAAGACTTTGGATCTACAACAAAGGTGGAAGATATATTAAAGAAAATAAGACAGTTGAAATGGCGATGGACGGGACTAATGACAAGGGACAATGGGATGATAAAATGGACGAAAATTACAACTGGCACCCACGCAGTGGTAAAAGAAAGAGATGCAGAAAGGTTAAGAGATGGATAGATGACATTAACGTTATTGGTGGGACAATCTGGTACGGAAAAGCACGGAATAGAGATGAGTGGAAACAGCCTATCACACACACACACATCAGTCACAGGACACGCTGTATACTAAATAGTTAACAACAATAACAAACGTCAACATGCAATTAATGTGTTAACATAATTTACAACATTTGTATGTAAAATGGACTACCGATTGGCTCAGTGGTGGGATTCACTAAAGCGAATTTAATATACCTAATTTGTTGAAAATGACGGCGACGTGGTTTGCCACCCGTCACGTCCTGATTCTCACGAGGGCGAGAAGCGACCAATGGAGAGCCGTTTCGCTGCGATGAATGGTAGCGGATGGAGCTCTGTGGTCTCTACCAACCCCTGAGGGGGATAGGCGTGAATATATAAAAAAAAGTTAGTATTAGCAATAAAGGTTTAATGAATAGTTCCACTTACCGGTTTGATCACAGCGGTTATTCTAATTGTTGTCGAGTGTATCGGCGGATGGGGGGTTGGAAGGTCCAGATCCCGCGGTCGGTGGGCGGGGTGGGGCTGGCGCGCGGGGCGGCTCTAGGACGGCGTGCAGACGAGATATAGCCGAAGAGACGGTGCGCTCGAAGGCCGCATCGGCTGGACAATGTGCTTCCTAAACAATCACAACACACATTTTGGTGCAACGGTTGGAATTGGAATGAATCTCGCCCCGGCTGAATTTCGGATTTTATACACAAAATCGCGAAGACGAATAAAATCCTCGCTAGTGACTTACGACCGCAGCGACAAAGTACTGTTGTTAAAATAGATTTGCTGTAACATAGCAACAATATTTTCTTCTTTTTTAACAAATTAGTGAAATAACTGCGAAACAATTCTTAAAGTGAATGAATGTTGCGGATGTAGATGGAAGGGTCGATAGGGAAAGACCTTGACCAAATAGCCGAAGTTTTTAGGAAACGTCACATCAAAAGTATCCTCAACCGGCGAACTTGCGAGAGGATAGTGATGAATGTGGAGGAAGCAAGGAAAGAGTGACGAGATCGTAGCAGATGGAGATCTGTGTTTCCCGTAGGGGTAAGGAGAGACTCCTTACCCCTACGGGAAACAGGAGTGATGATATGGCGTATGGCAGTCGTATGTATGTATGGTATACTCACCAAGGTAAGCAGGTCGATTTCTGCTCGTTTGTCGTTCACCGTGACGCACAGCTTGTCGCCCTTGAATATCTTCGGCACTGAGTCTTCGCCGAACATATCTTGCAGCATCTCTATGGCGCACTCCTGCAAGTCATATGACAGACACACATAAACAAGTCATTGTTTTATATAAATACAGTGAAACCTTGATAAAACAAATATAAAAAAGACCCTTTTTTTAACAGCCCATATATGTCCCACCTCTGAGCAAGGTTTGTCTGTAATATATGTATTTCTGTAATATATGTATGTTTGTCTGTAATATATGTATGTTTGTCTGTAATATATGTATATTTGACTGTAATATATGTTTGTTTGTCTGTAATATATGTATGTTTGTCTGTAATATATGTATGTTTGTCTGTAATATACGTATATTTGTCTGTAATAATACATTTTCGTACCAAGTTACGACACCAAGTTAATTTGTTATAATAGTTTGAATCCCTGGATTGTTTTATCCTGAGGAGACATGAATTCTCGATAAATGGATTGGTATAATACGTTATGCAAAGCTTATAAATTGACAAAAGTCGTTATATAGAAGTTAATTATTCTTTATGTTTTGTGATGACTGAAAATTCAATATAAAGAGGTTTTTACAAAAGGTATCCGTAAGTTATATTTTGCAATAACTCATACGGCCAGTTCGAGCGGAATGTTAAGAATTTGTTAAATCGATAAAACAAATCAATTCAATCTAGGCGCGTCGGTCACCGGTGGGCCCCATGGCGTCACTGACAAAATTGAGTTCTGATCACCGGTGAACCTCGTGATATTCAACGTGTTAAACAATATAATTTAGTGTGCGCGTAGCTTTATGTTACCTTGAAGTGCATGCGGTCGAGTTTGGGCGCGAAGAGCGTGGCGAGAGGGGCGGGCAGCGAAGACGCCGTCAGGATCGCCACCACCAGAGCATCCGCGTACATATCCGTCACCGGCTGCGCTGCCCACTGTACACACGAACATTAACATCAGACCCATTACTTCAATAAAACGTTACGTACTTGGCGACTTATTTAGTCTCGCTAAAACTCGAGAAAGGCTGGACCGATTTGGCTAATTTTGGTTTTGAATTATTTTTGGAAGTCCAGGGAAGGTTTAAAAGGTAAGTAAATATGATAAAAATATTAGGAATATAGTAAAAGCAACAATTTCCAATTTCCTTAAAAACTATTTCTACCTGTCAAATATTTGATCATTGTGACGTGACTATTTTTAAGTTAAAAAGTGTACTATATAATAATAATAAAAATTAATGAACTATATTTAATCTGTGTTGTATTTAATGAGATAAAGATATTATATTAATTTGTAAGCTTTATTATATTTATATAATACAAAACTTTATTTTGTAAGCTAATAACCTTTGTGACAACAATTTTTCAAGCAACATCATTAAAAATAATAATAAAACCTAATTCATATCGAGCTTTATTTTATTGATTACGATTTCTTTTTGTTCCTGTTAAGTTTTGACCACATTTTTTGCTAAAGTTGAAACATTCTGCAATTATCGTTAGGCTTTTTTATTTATTTATTTTGAGGCGGTACGAAGTTTGCCGGGTCAGCTCAGTATTATTATATAGAAGTTTTATTTCAAGAAGAATTATTCGTATTAGTACAGGTGACCCACTACAGTACCTCTAACGTGACAATGGGCGGTTCTATCTGCATGTCTACGCAGCCGAAGACCTTCCACCGCGTGTCGCTGAGGAACTCCACGGTGCCGGCCAACTGGACCACCGTCTGCCGCAACAAGGCCGGCGAGCCAGCGTAGTGGATCGTCTGCCTTTGCGTCACCTCCGTCTGCGTTAGCTCTGTGTATTCTGGCAAGGAAGTCATACGAGTTTAGTATATGTTTAAATGTTTACAATATATTGATCATGTTTGAATTAGAAACAAAAATATGTGAAGAGACATGCACGCACGCACGAACGCACGTATGTACGCACACACGCACGTCCGCTCACGCTCACGCACACGCACTTGCATACGCACACGCACACGTACGCTAACACACACGTCCCGAAAACGTTTAAGCACATTATGACCCTCATGTTAAATCATTATTAACGATTAAACGACGAAAGACCTATCTCAAATTCATCTAAGACTTTGAGAGCGTCCCGAATCGTCGGCGACTACAGGATTTCCGATAAGCTCGATCTTTTATCTGTATGCAGAGGTGTATCATCTCTCTGCGTACTATATCGAATGTATTACGGCAAATGTTCTGTGGAGTTGTTTAATCTCCTCCCAATAACACAGTTCCACCATCTCACTACTTCTTTCTACTTCTTCTTATGGTCCTATGTCCCCAAGGTAGGGCAGAGGGCGTCCACAGTGCTTCTCCATTGGGATCTGTCTTGAGCGACGCGCTTCAATTCGGGGCTGAAGTGAAACCGTCTCACTACGCGCCACCAAAAATAGGTTCCATCTCCATCACCTGGATGGCTGGCCCGTCAACCACCGTGCGATTTAGTCGCAGTCTTCTGCCACGAACTGTGAAAATGTGAAACAATTACGCATCTTCGATCTGCGACGCCTCTGGCTTTGGCGGCGGCGATCGTTTACCGCCAGGTGATGTGCATACTCGTTTGCCTGCCCTGCTATTAAAAAAAAGAAAATTTGACAGAAGATAAGGTGATACATGAAAAACTCACTGTTCAAATCTGAAGGCGCCAGAATTTGGTAGTTGAAGTTCCTCCTCACAAGGACACCCTGCAATAGTGTGCCGGGCTCTGGTGGCACCATTGCTAGTGAGCCCATGACCTGGAAAGGTGTGAAAGGCAGAGAGATGAGCTGCCGCAGATTGTATGAAAGGAAACTAAATTTAGAAACGTACAGAGAAGTCACTCATCCTAATCATTATCAGCGTATGGCAGTCCATCGCTAGACTTTTTTTAATTTTATTATTTTATTAATAATTTATATTAGTACTTATATTAATACACTCGCCTTTTTTTAAGTTTAATGGCGGGATGCGCTCAATTTCATACAATTACTACTATGCAGATACTATATTTTAAAACAATATATACCATGTTTGAAACAATTACCAGTCAAGTCGTAGTTCATCAAGAAACAAATTCCTGAGTTTAGACTGCTGTCTACACTCCAACACTAGTCTACTCCAGCGGTTGTGGGTTCTCCGTCAAGTATGACCAGCTCATTACTGTTTCAGTTTACTAAAAGAGCTACATGTATGTTTAAAAAATAAAAAAAAAATTAAATCTAATAATTTTTTGGCGATTCTTCCTTGTAGAAGCCTTTTTAAACCGCTAGCAGGATTATTGATAAGAGATAGAAACTTTGATAAGAGCTTTACAAGAGCTTAAATGGAATTATATTAGTTTTCGTTTTGATTTATGAAAAAGCTATAATAAAGCGAAAAGGTAGTAAACCGCAAAACGAAAACTTTACACTAGAGCCAAAAAATCTTTAAAGATTTCTAAAAAAATTTGCATCTGATCACTCGAAAACAGTCAGTTTCAACGGTGTAAAAAAAAATCTATTGGTCGTAGAAATGTGTGACTCAGGCCGTTCGACGCAGTATTTCTTTTTTGATCCGAATAAACAATTTTTTTTTTGATTTCTGTGTCATTTACAGCGTTCTCGTTTTCCTTTTTGCGTATAATGTAATACAGTACGATACCATATATTTGGATGTATTGTTAGACTGATATATCACGAGGTGTTTTATAGTTTTTGACATGTAAACACTCACTATCGATACCAACGTATCGATATCTCTGTATCGAGGTGTGGGAGTTGTTAGAACAACAAGAGCCCGTAGCGTCCCAAACTCACCTTGGCGGTCTTGTCCCCGCGGAAGGCGAGAACTAACTGCTGAGTGTTACGTGGAGTGTGCACGGCAAGCCGGCCGCGGTGCTCTCTCTGGAGCGCCGCCCGAAGCCGCGACATCTCGTTCTGTTCCCCGTGTACCAGCACCTAATCGACGGGAGCATGTCATGAAGTCGTAAATTTTTACTTAGCTAAGCTGCTCCCCTCCCAGCTCGTCCACCTAAGAACGCTCGGGACACAAAATCGTCCTGACAACGTCTGGCTCCCGCGAGGGGGGAGGTTAACGACGTTAAAAACAACGCCATTTTTTCCCAACGGTTTTTGGACGAGTAGTAGGGTTCATCCCCGAGGATCGACATCCACATCTACACCCCTGTGGATGTGGATGTCCCCGTATATATACTTAGCTAAGATCCGCGACAAGCAAACAAAAATTGAAAAATGATAATGTGTGTTTTACTGGAAGGAGTGGATTTACTGGGAGCTTACTGAAATATCTCTGAAATAATGATAATCTTACTGAAAAATGGAAGTCAGCAATTCTCCACCTCACAACCACTATCAACAACATCAAACACACACACCACCCTTCCACAATGTACACGACACGTGTTTCGCCTCAACACGAGGCATCATCGGGTATAGTAAACCCTAAGAAGATAAGTAATTTAACGGTTGTCTTCGGTTAAAGTATTTACGTTATATTTCTATGTTCGTTTGCTTGTCGCGGATCTTAGCTAAGTAAAAATTCTGACTGTCCACATAGTAATGGATTTCCGCAAAGTAACGCTTGACTCCATTAATCAGTATAATGATTGTTTTGAATATAACCAAAATTCCCACTAACTAATATTTGTGCTAGAAACCATTCATGTCAATGGCCCATTTGACCGCTCACCAGACGAGCGGAGTGTGCTACTTCTCCGGGCGAACCGGCACATTCATGCTAAACTGCAGCTGGTAAAAATCAACAGCGGAGAGGTATGCTAGATATGTGATTGACTTACAAATATGTTTGAATGAATTTAATACTGCACAATGATACAATATTTGATATGTGAATATGTTTCTGTTGCAAAATTCAGACTGGTCCGCGCTCGATACTGTGCCGCGGAGCCGGCGCAAACTTTCGGTAAGCGTGACGTCATCTCAACGTCACTAGCTGCGTTAACAGCAGCTATACATAAAAATAATATTATTGACAAAGTATTCGTCTGTAACGTGGCTCTACCACTCCGAAGTTTCGAGAAAAGGATACACCAAGACCATACATGATCGTATTTCTACCGAAAATCAAACTTCGTAAGCTACTTTACGATGACCAATTGGCTCAGTGGCGGGGCTCTCCGCTCGCGTAGAGTCAATGAAGGCCTGGCCTCGTATCGGAATAAATATATGTATGGATTACAAATATTTATCCCGAGTCTGGTGACCCCGCCAATCCGCATTGGACAAGCGTGGTGGGTTTAACGTCTGTTCCTCCAGAAATGGAGAGGCCCGTGCTCAGCAGTGGGACATATATGGGTTGTTCAAAAAAAGCGGAGCTACTTTACCACATGCGGAGGCTTCAATATGTTTATGAACTCAGAAGTCTGTTGGTAATCAGTGTGAGCGGAGAACGATATGTAGTCCACAGACATCTTGAGGGGAAGCTTCTGACCAGACATTGACGTAATCTCGTCGGGCTCCGATAGAATGGTCTTCGCTAATGTACCTTCCACGCAGTAACCTTGAAGAAATAGTAAAAAGTGTCACAAAATGGTTCTTGCTCAGCATATGCCGTGCGTTCTATTGGAGCACCTGGCGCTGGTTTTCAGCAAGAACCAACATGGTCAAATCGCGTATTACAGTGACGAAATTGATATAGACATACATTTTTATATTTTTTTTATTTTATTGTACACCAAAAACAAAATTATACAATTATTGATTGTAATATTGTTTTATATACAAATGGCGGTCTTATAGCTAGTAGCGATTTCTTTCAGACTACCGTAGGATGGACACGATGTTAAAAAGATAATTTGATGTATGTTGGTGATACATTATCGTCAGAATGATATTAATAAACAAAATTAATAGTCATAAGCAAAATTATAAGAAGGTATATATAAATATGAGTTATAAAGATAAATAATGATTTTTGACAAACTTCAAAAATCGAGAGAGACTTTGCTTGTCTCGCCTCCAGCCGCAACAAATGACCGAACAACTTGTTCTACGGAAGAATGGTCAAAGAATTTGGTTTGATGAACAGATATTAAATTTTCAAATTTTCTCAAACACTTCGAATGTGAATCATTGAGAAATACAAGGCGAGTCTTGAGATAAGAGGGGAACCAGTATCCATGTTGGATTAAATAATAGAGTTAAGAAGAAATAGTACAAGAGCATTCCAGCGAAGGCAAACGGGGAGCCACTTGAGCTTAGCGTGAAAATTCGTGGAAAGTCGTCATGGTCATACTTGGGTAATCCAAATATAAATCTTATTAATACATATAGTCCCGCCTGTCTCCCTGTAGGGTAAGGCCACGTAAGACCACAGATCTCCATCCGCTACGATCCCGACACACCTTCTTTGCTTCCTTCACACTCATCCATCTATTTATCTATCATTCCTCTCACATTCATCGTAGCGAAACGGCTCTCCATTCGTCGTTTCTCGCCCTCGTGGGAATCAGGACGTGACGGGTAGCGAACCACGTCGCCGTCATTTTCAACAAATTAGGTATATTAAATTCGTCGGGACGGTCGGCACGCTTGCGGATAAGCTCGCTCCAAGCTACGCATCCTTTGGCACGGCAGACCGTGGATTGGCGGAGAGGAAGGATAGAGAAGAAAGGAAAAGGCAGGGGAAAGAAAAGATGGATTTAGACAGGATGATGGATATGATACTACCGCAACGGAAGACGAGACTTTTACCAACTACCTGCGATGTTCCCATGTAAATACAACATAGGGGCGTTCAAGAGAAGAAAATACGTGTTCACAAAAGGTCAGCAACGCATCTTAGACACCTCTGGCGTTGCGGATGTCTATTGGCTACGATCATCAGTTACCACCAAGCGACTCGCGTGTTCCTTTTCCTGATCTGCAATGTACTCCTACCATCTTTTCATATCAAGGTTCCTTTGGACAGAAGAAACTACCACGCCCGTTAAATTTTTATTCTGATGACACAATCAGATCAACGTACCAGCTATAATGACTCCATTCTTGGGATCCGTGCACCAAGACTCGAAGAGCTCCCGCGAAAGTCCGGACTGCATCATGCCGGGTGAAGCCATTATCACGCACGGTCCGATGTCCTCAAAATGGTCTATACCCTGATGAACATGGGCATGTATTTAAATGAAACATCAATATGTGCGGTACAATATGTTATGCACAAGCAAAATCATACTCTGTCACGCTAAAAATAAAGTCTACATTATGTATACGAATAGACAATTTATTATCGTTTATATTACTCCAGGGCTGTCCACACCATACATAATTCGGGGTCCATACAAAATGAACTGTGTTGCGGAAAAATGATTCAAATCGTCAAACTTAATATATGGCCCAAAACAATCTAAAAGCAACAAGTTGTCCCTATATCAGTGCTAAATTATCTTTAAATTGATATTTATAACACGATATAATAAGTTCACTGTCTATCGAAACATCCTTTTGTAATAACTTATTCATTGTATTTATGTATAGAACATTTTTTTACATAGTTCGATTATTACAACATATTTTGGAGGGCTGAAAAAACAAACACTTTTAGTTTATAAAAACATGTTGCTAGCCGCGTAAATAAAAGTCGTGGAGCCCGCGAATTTTGCTCTGGACAGCCCTGCTCATTCGAATTCGATCGAATTGTTTGCAAGGTCAAGGTCATAGTTTGATAGCGTTCCGTTCCATACTCTATTGCATACATTGATTTAAAAAAGTTAATTCTCTTTACAGATTTCTAAGCGATTTCAAACTTTTGGCGTAAATTACCTGTTAGTTTCTCCATCTCGATAACCTAAGTATATAGAATGGAAAATAAAATACATATAATATAATAATTATTAATATAATAGTAATTAAAATGGAAAATTTTCAAAAAAACGGTCTGGCAGATATAAAAGACTTGGTTTGTGAGATACCGGTACCTCATATAGGCATATAATATAATTTCAGTGTTACAAGTTACCAGGATCTAAACCCGCCAATAGGACAAATGTTGCAAGTGACAAAAAATTTCAACATATTTTATATTAACTAATATTTTTTTACTATTATTTTTAACTAATATATTAAAGCATTGCAGAAATTGAATTCGTTTCAAATCTTCTTCTAACCGCTATACGAACCTGATTATAAATTTATATTATTGATAGTTAACATTCGACACTATACATAAAACGGAACGCATGTGTCATTTAATAATTATAGCGCGCGATTAATCCTTGAACTTATAGACAAACGATTTATAATACTTTTCGTTTATTATCGTGCAGCTGTTCTGGTTATCTGTTGACGAATAATTACTTTGATAACTCTGAATTATCTAGTATTCACCTGGTTGGTAACAAATATACAGGTTAGTCATGTTTTTTATTTTAAATATTGGAATACATAGAGAATTATTTTCGATATTTTTTTTTGTATAATTTCAATTTATTTCTGTACTCCCACCCATTTTGGAGTGAAAATTATTTTTTTTTGTCTTTATTGTGTTCATGATTCATTCATTTATTTATGGAACCGGGATTTATGCATTTCAATAGTTTTAACTCTAATTTTTATTAGCTTAACTTTAATTTTAAAGTTAAGCTAATAAAAATTAGAGTTAAATTAGAGTTTTATTTAAAAAATAATTGTTTGCCTTATAATAAATATTAAATAGGTATATTATTAAGTAATAAGAAATTATCCTATAATTTTTGTTTTAATGAAGACTCAACCTTTCATCTTAAAAGAAATAAAACTAAAATTTATATACAAAAAAAATAGTTATTGTAAGCTGGAATGGTAGACGAGAGAAGACTGCTTCTTGATAAATGTAGTTTGGGAAGCAACCCCGACCAGAGGAAGCAAAGACCTAGGAAGGATGGCTAGAAGATATAGGATACTTGAAGCTAAAGATCGGAATAGGTGGCATGCCTTACAGTACACTCTTGCAGTAGTAGGCTGCCGCAGGCCATTTCATTTGTCAATCTTACTTAAAGCAATACATCCATAACAATGGGTCTCTGACGATAGACTGATTTTTATGGGATAGGAAGGTAAATGAGCATATGTGTTGCTTGATGGAAAGCAATTAACGCAGGCCAGTCATTTGTGTGCCTAAAAATGGTACGTACCGTAGTGATACAATGATTGATGCATCACTAATTTATGTAACTTTTTTATTTAAATATATATAAAACCTTTTTTTTATAATCTTACTTTTCTTAACATTCACTATTTTAAAAATAGTTTTAAAAATATTTTCTTTTTTAACTTCTTTCCACACACCACTATTCTGTGAAACCAGCTACTTCCAGCAGTGTTTCCAAACCGATACAATGTTTCCAAACCGATACAACATTAAAGGCCGGTAACACTTCTGCAATGCCTATGACACTGCGGATATCTATGGGCAGCATTAATTGCTTTCCATCGAATGACACCCCTGCTCCTTTGCCTTCCTATCCAATACAAAAAAAGTCAATAGTAAGTGATCAAAAGTACACAAAGATAATTTTTAATCTATTTCAGCTATGCCACCGGAATGGATGAAACAACGTTTAATCACTTGGTTGGAAGATCACCGAGAGTTAGTTGTGGCGGTATTTTGTCTGCCGGCCAGTTTCTTATTCACTTTGCTGCTGAAGTTCAGAGCTTTCCTACGGCGTTTGGGATCTGGCCCGAGCCACGACGATGCCGTTAGAGAGATACAAAAGAAGGTAAACTAGCATTTTTTTTATAACTAACAAAGCGAGCAAACGGCGTCACGTCCATACACAAAAACATTCTAAGATTATTCAAAGTATATATATACATAATAAAAAAACCTACAAAAGAAGAGTTATTGAATTTCAATAACTTTTCTTTTAGTACTGAGATAGTCATCGGATTTGTTTCATAGACCTTACTTTTGAGATACCCTCGCAAAAAAAATCTATAAGGGGTAAGATCCAGAATCACAATGTACTCTGACCACACAGAATCTGTGTGGTCAGAGTACATTGCGGAAATAGCTTATTAATTTGTTAGGGAAGAAACCACGAAGAAGCTTCATGGTCTCTTTAACATTGTGTGTGAAGTAGACGCAGGATGTTCTCTCAATATTGGCAAAATATAATTAGTAAACATGGATTTATTGATTATTCAACCTATGTTATATAACCTAGTTCTGCCACCGGACAACTTATAGAACGAAACAGAAAATAATAGAACAAGACGAAGCGAGCCATTTAGTCCAATTTTATGTATACATATATATTTTTTTTAATTTTTAATTTTAAATATTTTTCTACTTTGCGTTAGGTGCAAGAATGGAACAAACTACCATCACAAGACCGTCGCTTCCTGTGCACATCCAGACCAAACTGGCTGTCTCTGTCCACAACATTCTTCCAGAAGCACTTACACCATCGCGTTCACATCCCACTGTACGATATCCTGGAGCTGAATGAACAGGCAATGACCGTAAGGGTAGCACCGATGGTCACCATTGGAGACATCACAGAATATCTGATACCAAAGGGTTACTCTTTGGCTGTTACCATTGAATTAGTCGACGCCACTTTGGGAGGTGAGACAAAACAATCATCTTTACTTTAATTTTTTGTTATGTGAATTGACTTCATAGAAACTTTCCTTTTATGGGATAGAAAGGCAGACGAGCAGGCGTGTCACCTGATGAAAAGCAATCAACGCTGGCCATAGACAACCGCAATGCCATAGGCATTGCACAAGCGTTGTCGGCCTTTAAGAAATATGTAGGCTTGCATTTCAAACCAGCCTTGACTAGATCATTTCAAGTATAACTCTTTAGTTATGATTACTTTCTAGCCATGAAATAAGCATTACTTTCACAGCTTCTGGAGAGGTAATGCGATCAATAGATATAAAATAACTGAAGTATTTGCTTGTATTTCAAATGTAATTATATTTCCTAAGTTAAATAAACTTAGGAAATATAATTACATTTTGCATTAGACAAAACTTAAAAACCTATTTTTTTCTCAGGTCTAAAAAGTATCAAAAGTGTTAAAAACATATTTAATATCTTCTCTAGATACTTAGCTATGGATAGGCCTATGTTTAGAGCTTTTCTGATGGTTTTGATTTCTAATATGGAGATGGCGAGTAGAGATCGCATCGTATTCAATATTGTTGGAGAGATAACCCCCACTTGATAATGCAATAGAGGTGGTAAAGAATGGATGCGTGGATCCAAAAATACATACATACATATAGTCACGCCTGTTTTCCGTAGGAGTAGGCAGAGACCACAGATCTCCATCTGCTACGATCTCGGCATACTTTCCTTGCTTCCTCCACACTTACCACTCTTTTCATGCAAGCCCGCCGATTAAGTGATGTGACGTGACCTTGCCTAAAAACTTTGGTCAAGGTATGTTTTCCTTGGTCTTCATTTACTGACCCTTCCATCCACATTCGAAGATCACACAAAAGATATCTACCAGCTAATTTCCACAGGCTGATAACGATGAAACTGAGTGAAAGGTGAGTTAAGTCACGCAATTGGAATAATGGTTATTTGAAAATTTTCCTTGATTTTCAGGCCTCGCTCTTGGAACGGGAATGTCAACGCATTCTCACAAGGCCGGCCTCTACCACGAAACGATCACCAGTTACGAGGTCGTCCTAAGCGACGGCTCCTTGGTCACAGCAACTGCTGACAACGAACACGCGGACATTTACAAGGCGCTGCCATGGAGTCACGGCAGTTTGGGCTTCCTAGTCGCCTTGACTTTGAAAATTGTCGAAATAAAACCGTACATAAAGCTCAAGTATACTCCCGTGACGGGACAAAAGAATTATTGCGATATGTTAAGGAATCTATCCGGTGCGTGCGAAGCAGAACCTACAGTGCATCCGGACTACATAGAAGGCACCATCTTCAGCAAAGACCGGGCTGTGATCATGACCGGAGAATACTCGGACTACGAACGAAATACTCGTGTGAACCATTGCGCCAGGTGGTACAAACCATGGTTCTATAAACACGTGGAGTCTTTTCTCGAGAAAGGGGAAACGTTTGAGCTGATACCTTTAAGGGATTATTTGTTACGGCACAATAGACCGATTTTCTGGGTGGTCGAAGACATGCTTTCTTTTGGAAACAATCCCATTTTTAGGGCATTCTTCGGCTGGCTTCTGCCTCCAAAGCCAGCCTTTTTAAAGTTCACTACAACCCCGGGGGTGCGGGCCTACACATTCACCAAACAAGTTTTCCAGGACATCGTCCTGCCGATAGCAGAACTGGAGAGACAGGTTGAAATCGCCGATGTATTATTCGAGAAGTTCCCCTTATTAGTTTATCCTTGCAAAATCATCGATCACGGTCCATTCTCGGGTCAACTTAAACGTCCCGATAAAAAGTATTTAGTACCCGGTACCAACTACGCGATGTACAACGACTTAGGAGTTTACGGTGTACCTGGTAAGGTGAAAGAGAAGAAACCATACAATCCCGTCACCGCTATGAGAGAGATGGAGAAGTTTACAAGAGAAGTCGGTGGATACTCGTTCTTGTACGCGGATATATTCATGACTAGGGAAGAGTTTGGTGAGATGTTCGATTTGTCTCTATATGAAAAAGTGAGGAAGAATTATAAAGCAGAAGGGGCGTTCCCACATCTGTACGATAAAGTTAAACCAGAAATTGATGTTTTTGCCATAGGAGAAGAGAGCGCGATTAAAAATTAATTAATTAAAAATGCAATAGGTATCTTCTAATTTAAATCTCCAGATAAAATACCGCTTGATATTATGTTATACTGCATTATTCACGTATGCTGTACTGCATTATTTGCGTCTTATGTTACGAACAGTTTGGCGGGAACAATTTCTATAAAATTTTCACGCCAGTTAAATTATTGATTATCTTTTCTCTAATTTTCATTGTATTAATATAAATATAAAGTAATCTGGAGGGGAATCAAACATTCTATTCTGTAAAAAAAAGGGGTTAAATAAAAAAACTAAGTCTACCATAGGTTCCCAAAGGGTTGATACCACCCCCTAGTGGGAGCTGGAGCTGTTCATGGGGGCGGTAGCGGGTCCAATGGCAAATGGGGGGGCATTATGAAATACCTTATTTTCATGAGAAAACAACTTATCTGACCGTCTAAAATGTTTATCTTATTATTATGGCGGAAATAAACATGTTTTATTTTTTTCTTGTAAAAGGGCGGTAGTCGATAAAAGGTTGAGAACCTATGGTTATATACAAATAGAAAACTATATTTATTGGTCATTAAAAAACACACGCAATGTCTAAGTAAATAACGGTCATTGCTCAAAGGCCAGTAACGCTTCCGCATTGGCTATGGCACTGCGGATGACTGGACTGCGTTCTACTTTCTATCAGGTGACACGCCGGCTCGTTTGTCTTCCTTTCCCACAAAAACACCTTATCCTTACTATCTTATGATACCGAAACTATCTGTCTATGATATAGATACTAACTATCGGTCTACTTCTCAAGATCAGAGAATTTAATGAGAAAACTGAAGTGGCAATGGGTCTCGTTTCTCAGAACCGACAACTGGTGGAGTAGACACTAGGCCTAGATGAACCGACGGTCTGTGCAAGATGACTGCCGAAGGCTGGATGCGTGAAGACGAAGATCTGGCTATGTCACGCACCTTGGAGGAGGCTCATGTCCAATAGTGGACTGCCGTGACCTAACTTACCTTCAAATTGGATATGTGACGGAAAACGAAGGGGTTATTGATGGCTATCTGCCTCCGGATGCGGTCGTTCATGGCGTTCACGTACGTCTGATAGACCGCCATGCATTTTTTGGCCAGAGACGATGCATAGTAGATGGGGATGTCCTGGAGTTCCGGGTGGAGAGACCAGTACTCATCTGTAAATATAAACTTTGCTTGGTAAAACAGTTTGTACGATACCTAGCAGGTTTTTCAAAGATTTCTCTCTAGTAGTTCATTCATTCATTTCCAAAGTTCTTTTAATATACAGCCGACTCTTGATAATTAGAAGATGAAGGGATATGTCTTGACAACGTGGTGGCTGACTTTTGCAGTCAAGCCAAACAGTCACCATACACGCATTTATTTAATTTAACTTCACTTATACACCTTACTCGAACTATATTGAGTAATAACGCCACCATAGAACATGAGGTTATGAAAATTAAAAAAAAAACACGTCAATGATATAACCTGGCGGAAAAAGTTTGTTGTTTTGTTATAGGTGTCCAAGTTGACTTATAAAAGAAGTCTAGAATTAGCAGTGCAAGTTGAGTAGACACGATACACGAACAAATTTAATTTCAAGGCAATTCGACGCCTTAATCAAACTATACTGAGTAATAAGCCGCCAGAATTAACCCTTTCGGCCCGAGCGGTGACTATAGTCACCCAACGCCCGACGCTCGCTCTGTCCGAGCGGTGACTATAGTCACCCAACGCCTGACGCTCGCTCTGTACGAGCGGTGACTATGGTCACCGACATTTGACGCTCGTTATGTACGAACGGTGACTTAGGTCACTCGCGACTCTTCTATGTTATCTCCATGGTAATCCATCGCAAGTATTTTGCACTTGTTTTACGCTGCCTAATAATAAACTGACGAAATGAGCAAATATTTTCTATTGCATTATGTTATAATTTTTTAAGCATTTTTTTACGAGCGCCTGCACTCGCTCTGCGTAAGATAGCGTGGTATTGTGCGTCTGACGGGCGCTTGCAGTTGTTCCGCAAGTACGGACGCTTGCCGCGACTGCTCGGTCAGCGAGGACGGCGCGACGTGGAATACGTCCGTACCGAAAGGGTTAAACAATATAAGTGATATAATATATGAAATGAAAACACAACGTCACTAATGTAACATGGCGAGAAAAGTCCAGCGACATTTGTAATCCTTAGAAAAGCGAAAAGTCGCAGAGAGAGAGCTACATCACAACGAGCCGTGCCTATTTTCAATTTTTTAGACAGTCTAACAAATAACGTGTTAATTTAAAAACAATTTTCTCGTTTTAATTATATATACATATATATATATCGTCACTTCGTCGTCGTTTCCCGTAGGGGTAGGCAGAGACCACAGATCTCCATCCGCTACGATCCCGGCACACTTTCCTTGCTTCCTCCACACTCATCTATCTTTTCATCCATCCTTCCTCTTTCATCGCAGCGAAACGGCTCTCCGTTAGTCGCTTCTCGCGCTCGTGGGACTCATAACGTAACGGGATTATAAATGAAAATATCTACAATAGTACTAATTACAAAAAGAGTTACGGCACGATTGGGGACGTTCCACATCCTCACAGAATATTCAAACTATACTGAGTAATGAGCCACCAGAATTAAACAAAATAACTGGTATATGAAATAAAAACTCAACGTCGCTAATGTAACTAGGCGGGAAAAATCCAGCGACATTTGTAATCTTTAGAAAAGCAAAACGTCGCTGGGAGGGAGCTACATCACGACGAGCTTTTGTATAAGAGTCTACTTTATATGACCCTCTCACTTATCAGCCCCACCCCACTCGCTCAGTATGAAGCAGAGCGGATTGCCCAATATAGAGCGGCCGCCAGCCTGCTTGCCAGTTTGCTCGATAAGCTCGTCGTCGTGATGGAGTCCAGCATCGACTTTGGCACGGCAATGCACAGCGTATTTGGCCCTACCCCGTTTGTCGGGTTCGAAGATGAGGGGGTTGATCAGATACACCTAAAAACCGCTGGAAACGGCGGCGCAAAGACCGGGAGGCGGTCGCCTCCCGAGCATTGGTCCGAGTAATGGGGTTCAACCCCGAGACCCGCTCCTACACCCCTAACAGGGTATAGATATACCCCGTTTGTTCGTTCTCTCACTTGTTTACTCGTATAGTAGTTGATGTTGTTTGTATTGTCCCTTGAATAAATAAGTTTTTTTATATATATTCACGCCTATCCCTCGCAAGGGTTGACAGAGACCACAGAGCTCCATCCGCTACCATTCATCGCAGCGAAACGGCTCTCCATTGGTCGCTTCTCGCCCTCGTAAGAATCAGGAGGTGACGGGTGGCGAACCACGTCGCCGTCAATTTCAACAAACTAGGTATACTAAATTCTTCTTATTAAATCCCACGAGCCTCAAGGGAGGATGGAGTTCAGCCCCAGCAGAGCCCTACATGCTGAAGGTACCATAGTATCTGGGGGAGCCCGATCCCGGGACGGTCGGCACGCTTGCGACTAAGCTCGCCCTTAGCCACGCATCCTTTGGCACGGCAGACCGTGGATTGGCGAAGAGGAAGGGAAAGGATGGATAAGAAAGGAAAGGGCATGAACGGAAATGCGGAATGGGGGGGGGGATTACCAGACTTGGAATAAATATTTATAAATCCATACATATATTTATTCCGATGCGGGGACCGAACCCGCAACCATTAACTTGGTGGGCGAAGGGCCCCGCCACTGAGCCCATCGGTCGTTATATAAAGAAGTTATCTATCTAGTAAACTTACCAAGTATGAGGAGCAGCTCCTGCGCCCGGCCGAGGGCAAACACCGGAATGAGACACCGCCCGCCCCGCATCACAATGTCACTCACAAGTCCCGTGAACCGACTTTCCCGTTCCTCGCGCTTCTCGTGTATATGCGTGCCATACGTTGACTCCTGTTGAAACAAAATGGCGGCACATGGAACACTGTTGAATCTTTTTTATTTACGTGGAGAAATCCCTTACAGATACCATGCTGCCCTGTGAGGGACGCGGGTTATGTGGGACTCCGGCGTGTGCGCGTCTACTTACTACGACGGCCCCACTACCCCACGACGGCCGCCATCAGCGCCAAGGAGGTGTCCAAGAGATCTCGTAAGAACTGCTTCTGCCGGGGAAGCAGTTCTTACGAGATTTTAAGAACTGCGTCTGCCGGAGCTCTTCTGTTCGACCAGCAAAACATTATGGGTGAGATTAAGGCGCATCGATTCCTTTAGCCCGACCGCTTTGAGCGAACGGGCGAGGATCATCATAATGACGTAGAAATTCAGACATTGAGTGAAGTATTTATTTCTGTAGATTATGTGACAATCTAGCTTAGCTACCGCGCTTCATCCGGTGAGCGATTGAGTTTTAGAGGCCTAACGTCCCTTCCAATTGACTCAGTGGCGAGGCCCTCCGCCCGCGGAGTCAATGATCGCGGATCCTCGCATCGGAATAAATATATGTATGGATTACAAATATTTATTGCGATTGTGGTAACCCCTCCAATCCACATTGGACAAGCGTGGTGGGTTAACGTCCGTTCCTCCAGAAATGGAGAAGCCCGTGCTCAGCAGTGGGACATATATAGGCTGCTAAAAAAATCCTTTTCCCTCCCATGACACTTTCCTTAAAGGCCGGCAACGCTTCTGCACTGCCTATGCCTTCTGCACGGCGGCATTGGTTGCTTTCCATCGGGTGACACGACTGCTCGTTTGCTTAAGGCAAACCCATAATCCCATAAAACAAAAAAAATCCCGTTGGAGGCAATTTATGTCTACATGTGAATGTGCTTGCTTATCCAGGAGAGTACTATGGTAGAGGGTAAGCATAACCGCTCTATCCTCTCACGGCAGCCATAAGCAGCTTCTGATTCCTTGTAACAAAAAAAAAATTCGACGATTTAATAATTACCGTTATAAGTACATCAGGATGCACGGTCGGTATTTCAGCTGCCATCAAATGTCTATCCTCTTGTCTCGAGAAATCACCAGTGTATAGTATCTGTGAAAAAAGTACAACTTAGACAGATTCAGAAGAGACTTCTATGAGCTTCTGATGATGAAACTCACATTGTGTTATTGGTCCATTTAACAGGAACAGAAAAAATATTCACAGTTAAATGATTATTAAAAATAAAAATTAAAATATTTAAGGAAAAACATCAATAATGCTAGAGTCAATATATGGCACGTACATACAAAATTCCAAACCAAAGAAATGAAGAAAAAAAATCTTCACTTTCGAATTTAATTGATTTCTGAACGACGGGACGAACATCAAATATTTGACAGGTCGGAATAGTTTCTAAGGGGAAACGAAATTGTTGCTTTTACTTATATTCCTAATATATTTATCATATTTACTCACCTTTTAAACCTACCCTGGACTTCCAAAACTAATTCAAAAACAACATTAGTCAAATCGGTCCAGCCGTTCTCGAGTTTTAGCGAGACTAACGAACAGCAATTGATTTTTATATACATAGATAAATAATTATTACCTTAACCCCGGCGATTTCGATCATGAACATTGCAGCACCCAAAACGTGGCCCGCGTTATACGCCCAAAACTTCACACCACGCACGTCTTTTTCCTCGTGGAAATTTATCGTCTCTATCCTATCCATTGATCCCTCCAAGTCTGATTCAGTATACAACATTTGTTCGGTTGAAATGTTGCTGAAAATATGCATTGTTATTTCATCAATCAACAGCCTGCGGCAGTCTACTTTTTTTTAGGGCAAACGAGCAAGCGTGTACCTGA
Source organism: Baronia brevicornis (assembly GCA_031353405.1). NCBI lineage: Eukaryota > Metazoa > Arthropoda > Insecta > Lepidoptera > Papilionidae > Baronia > Baronia brevicornis. The sequence continues at coordinate 77,491 of JASFAT010000370.1, forward strand.
TGGAAAGCAATCAACGCCGCCCATAGACAACCGCGACACCGTAGGAGTCGCGGAAGCGTTGCCGGCCTTTTAGGTATGTGTAGGCTTGTTTTTTGAAGGTGCCAATGTCGTGTCCACTGCTGGACATAGGCCTCCCCCAGGAAACACCACCTAGCCCGGTCTTCGGCTTCATGCATCCAGTTTCTGTCAACAGCCCTGCGCAGATCGTCGTACCATCTAGGCGGGAGGCGTCCTGCAATACGTTTGCCAACACGCGTCCCCTCTCCAGCACTCTACTGCTCCAACGATTATATCATTTCATATTATGCGGCAAATATATAGGGGAGTACTACTCAATCATCACCCTTATGGAAAGAGAGAAACTTTACAACAACAGAAAGACTGGAGAAATAATGACAAAAAATAAGTAGCATGGGGGTATTAAATAAGTAGCAAGTAGCATAGTACTAGCATGGGGGGAGAGAAAACTAAAGTCCTAAGGCTGTTAAAGTACCGGCTGCTCTAACAAAGCCTCTACTCTCTCTCCACATGTTACTCAACAACTTGAGTGTAAGCGAAGTGGTAGAGCCACGCTGCAGACGAATACTTTGTCAAGAATGACATATTGTCTGTAGTATGAATGGGCCGGCTCGCCCAGGGAAGTACCACACTCCCGCAGATAACCGGCGTCTGACTGGTAGCTTACCTACCGCGGTTCGTACTGTGAGCAACCGAGTTCTGGTAGCCCAACACCCTCCCCCCTCCCTCTACCCTCCCCATTCCCACTGCCTATGGCACTGCGGAAGTCTATGGGCGGCGTTCATTGCTTTCCATCAGGTGACATGTCTACTCGTTTAACTACTCCCTCCTAGCCCATAAAAAAAACACAACTTACCTAACTTTGATGTAATCGGAAACAAGCCATCTGTATATAGCCTTCGTTGCGTGGGTCATGAATACTCGCCCTTTAAATGATGTTTTTGTTAAGAACCAAGGCAATGCACCGCTGTGGTCCAAGTGGAAACTGAAATCATTTTTTTACAAAATTAGTACTGCAATTAAATAAAACTGTTAAATAATATGTAATTGGTACTACTCAGAAATTTATTGATTTAGTCCAAGTTCTTTTAAGCTTTTAAAGCCAAATATATATAATTAATAAATAAATATATATATATATATATTTAACTAAGTATTTTTCTCTATATTAAATAAAAAATATTTCATTTTTAATGATTACAATAAAAATATACTTTTGTATTAATTATAAAGTTAATTTTTATTAATGCAAAAAAAATAAAGAACATAATTTCTAGTTTGAGTATAATTTTTAAATTTAAAATTTTCTATTCTTCAAAACAAATCGTAGATATTCAATAATTGTATCGCCAAATGTATAACTTTGTTTTTGGCATACAATAAAAAATATATCTATCTATCTATCTATCTATAATAAATTTTACACTTTAAATACGAAGTAATATATGGAATACACTAACTGTGAAATTAGCAGCAAATCCACTTCATCAGCCTCTATCAAATCCACAAAAGGTAATGCGTCCATCCCTGAGAGTCCAGGATGAATACCACAATCCAACTGAAAATAAATAAATGTTTACACTTTGCAGTTATAAATAAAAAAAATCACGAGGGCGAAAAGCGACCAATGACGAGCCGTTTCGCTGCGATGAATGGCAGCGGATGCAGCTCTGTGGTCTCTGCCAACCCCTGCGGGGGATAGGCGTCAATATATATATATATATATATATATATATATATATATATATATATATAGGTGTACAAATAAGTTTCCGCAGTTTTTTATAAAAAATTAGGAATTTATTGTAAAGGAAAAGTACATTACGTTTTATTCAAAGTATTTTCCATCATTTGCCACTACTTTTCCCCATCTTTCTGGCAACATTCGGATACCCCGTCGAAAAAACTCTTCATCTTTTGACGCTATCCACAAATCTACCCAATTTTTGGTGTCTTCATATGATGTGAAGCGCTGCTCAGACAGACCATGTGCCATCGACCGGAACAGGTGATAATCAGAAGGGGCTAAGTCTGGTGAATACGGCGGGTGGGGTAAAACTTCCCAGTTGAGTGTTTCCAAGTATGTTTTTACCGGCGCCGTAACATGTGGACGAGCATTATCGTGTAAAAGAATAATTTTGTCGTGTCTGGAGTAGTAATGGGCGCGTTTTTCCTTAAGTGCCCGACTCAATCTCATCAATTGTGTTCGGTAGAGAGCTCCAGTAATGGTTTCGCTTGGTTTCAGCAATTCATAATACACGACACCAAGCTGATCCCACCAAATACACAGCATGAGTTTTTTTCCATGAATATTCGGCTTAGCTGTCGATGTTGATGGTTCGCCGGGCTTAACCCATGACGTTCTCTTCTTTGGATTATCGTAGTGAATCCATTTTTCGTCACCAGTGACTATACGATGCAAAAAACTCTTTTTTTTATTCCTGGCAAGCAGCATTTCACTCATGCATAATCGGCGTTCAACGTCTCTCGGCTTTAGTTCATATGGAACCCAATTTCCTTGTTTTTGAATCATTCCTAACGATTTTAAACGATGTGAAATTGCTTGTTGAGTCACTTGTAGAGTAAGTGCAAGTTCTTTTTGCGTTTGGGACGAATCTTCCTCCAATAGTACTTCTAATTCCATGTCTTCGTACACTTTCGGCCTTCCACTGCGTTCTTTGTCTTTAACGTCAAACTCACCGTTCTTAAACTTTTGAAACCATTCCTGACAACTTCTCTCACTTAAAGCAGCTTCACCATATGCTTCTAGAAGCAATCGATGCGCCTCAGCTGCAGATTTTTTCACATTAAAGAAGTAAATCAAAAGTTCCCGCAAATGATGCTTATTCGGAATAAAACTTGACATTTTTGCACGAAAAAAATTACGTGATGCTGATACGGAATCACTTGTACTTTAAGGTTATGGTGTTGCCAGATGACTAAACTTGGGATATTACGTTTTACATCTGACAATTTCTCCATAACCTTCTGGTGGGGCCATCTTTTGACAAACCGCGGAAACTTATTTGTACACCTAATATATATATATATATATATATATATATATATATATATATATATATATATATATATATATATATATATATATATATATATATATATATATATATATATATTTACTTGCAATTACACAATATTGCATCAGATTCCAAAAAACGTGAATTTACGTCATCCGTCGCCAACAGTTGAAAAATAAAAGACGGGAATACCCGTCTCCCGTCTTCAATGTGGTAACGAGGACAAGCTTATTTTTGTCAGCATATGCACCATTTGACAGTGATTCAGGTACTGATAGTGAAACCTGTCGGCAAATGCCTTTAAGATGCTGTTGGGACAGACCCGAACTCTGCTCACTAGGGAAGAGCGCAGTTTACGCATGATTGTATAAAAGCAATCTACACACGCCTCTGCAAACATACCAGACAAGAGAAGAATACAGGATAGAGAAGAAAGTAAAGGACAAAGGAAAGAAAAGATGGATTTAGAAAGGATGATAAGGATATGATTCTACCGCATCGGAAAATGAGGAGTGAAACGGTAGTAGTTTGGGAGGCCAGAGTCACTCACCCGTGTACCTATTGGTACTACTATAAATACTGGACAAGCGGCTAATCAAAGATACTCCCTGACCTATACTAATTGGTCCAAGGCTATAAATATTAAACTCCTTCTGCCTTTTAAGATGCAAAATAATGTGGAGGCGAGAAGGTATATCAGCATAACATAAGTGCAGAAGGGGAGACAGAACAAAGCACACTAGGCAAGCTATTATACATAAATATGGTTCTTAACGCAAGCAATGGTACCAACTGTTCTCTAAATAAGATGATTCATATTGTATTCAGTGATTTATATTGTAGGCAAAAGTACTTTCTAGATTTTTCAAGGTTTCCATTACAAGTCTATAAGAATACACAAAAAGCTCATCATAAAAATCTAGTATAAAGTTCTCGTACAAATGAGACAGATTTAATTTAACATACCATAATTTTCTTTCCTTTGAATTCCAACATAATACATGATCGTCCCACTTCTTGACCAGCTCCTCTGAAAAAACCAATAAATATGAAATTTATTTTTATAAATATATAATATGTAATCGCTGACTTAATTATAAGAATTTTTAAATCCATATTTTACAGGAACAACAATAAACTAATTTTCTTCCATAGTTTGAGAATTTTTTATAAAATCATTCTTACTTTACATATAAAAAGATATATAAATATAGTCATATATGAATTATTCAATTTCGATATGGTTTAAGATTATCCATCAGTCAGTTCTAAAAGTGGAAAAAATATTTTTTTTTTTTTTGAGTTGCGTGTTCTTATTTTTTAGGTCAATATAATTTTAAACCACAATTAAAATGTAACTATAGTTAAAATTTGAATATTACAAATTCTTTAAGGGATATAGAAAGTTTATAAAAGAAGTGTTCAAGTATTGTTTAAATTAATGATTGATGAATAGGGTCTCTAGAGGCCAACTGATGGCTATATATGTCGAAATTAGGATTGTGAGTACCACAGACTCACAGACCAGTAACAAACTGCAGTATCATAACTGCAACACTGCAGATGTCACCCGGACTGCAAAATGGGGATGTTACTGCACATTATACTTTTCAGAAAGTCCTTCTCTAATTGCCAACTGAAGAAGGCCATGGATGATGATGATTTAATATTTCTATAAATAGTATTATGATAATTCTATAAATAGTATTAGAGTAAGTTTAAACAGTTTTAAATTGAAATATAAAAAAGCATTGTTAAACAGAGAACATAAAACACTCCTACTGGAAGGAGCTAAAGCTTTAGGATTTCTTCAATCAGTGTTAGATTCATTTACTATAACTTGTACTAATATAATTTGATATTTAATTAGTTAAAATTTAAGTTAAATTATAGTTTCTTTTTTATTGACGTTCATTAAAGTGACAATATGGCCCTCATCTCCCTTCTCCATATTGAGGAGTAAGGAATGGCTGAAAATCAGCACTCTCTGAGATTAGTCTCAGACATCATATTGCTGAGCATTGCCTTTCACTGAAAAAATGTAATTTTTGATTGTTCATTACATATTACAAATTGTAAGATTTTTGGCAATAGTTTTTTATTTATTTATTTATATTATTTTATAGAAAAACTAGTTAGTGTGACAGACATTCTGGCCTTTCCATTGACGGTTTGATAGATTTAATCGCTTAGCTTCTAATAATAGTAACTCAGTACCATCTATCACATAATTTGCAATATTCTGTTTTGACAACCAACATATTTCGTTAATATGAATAATTTTGGACCACGATTATAGAATTTATTAAAACAAACTCAACTGCAGCACCACCTAACTGACTGAAATAATAATTTACTACTTACAAGAGAATAAATTTATATTTTCAATGCCAGTTATTAAAAGTATTTATAAAAAAAACGGTACAAACAGTAAATATTATGAGTTTAGAAGCAGGAATAATTAAGCCTTCTTAAGATACAAAATAATGTCGGTTTTCGATGTAATTTATTGCATCTTTTTGTATCGCTTTCGCCTCAATAAATTTCGTATACCAATATGAATAACAATTATTACTAAAATATTTTTTTAAAATTGAACTTCTATAAATTAATTTGTTTTAATTTAAAAAAAAATTACAAATTGTACATGTTAATTATTCATATTCAAGCTCTACAATCCGTTAAGAAGTTAAATATTGTAAAGATCGAGTTAAATATATGTGGGGCATAAAAAAGATTGTTTATAAACACAATTATAAGTTTACAATACGGAAAATACAATTTACAGTGGTCTTATAGTAAGCTGATCGCTTTCTTCCATAGGTGTTGGGTCAGTACCCTTTCTTGGATTTGTAGTCATTTTAAGTTACTAGGTACACAGCACTGTTTATTTTAAAACTTATTTCTTTTTGAAGTAAACGTAAACAAGCACTACCGGTAAAGTTAGGTTATGTTTCACTGGGTTTGAAGCAGGAATAGGGATATTCGATATACATCGATGCATCGAATTCACTTGATGTTTATAATATGATGCATTGAATATATCCGATGCTTTGAATCACTGTTGATTTACTTGATGTATCGATGTATTTTCATTAAACATCGATCAGAAATGATCTTAGGAATTATCTCAATGCTGTTCTAATTTTTACCGCACTTAATTAGTACGACTTACGATATATAATATAATAGCTTTGTGATACAATGTTAGAAAAAATACTAAATTTTGAGAAAACAACGATGTTACTAACCGATACATCGATGATATTTTCTTAGTGGCATCCCTAAGCAGGAATGAATATACATCGATGTTTTAAAAAATTGCTCAAAATCGAGTTTACATCGATGTTGTTTATTGGATGCATCGAAAAGGCAAACCTGCGGTAAATACTTAGTAATGAGTTGAATAGTCATCACAAAACCTACATACGTACGTTTAAATATAAATAATTTTAAATAATATTCAACAAAAGGAAACTGGGCAACATAATATTATATTGTTGTGAAAAATATTATGTCAATTGTTCTATTTATTTTGGCAACATGTTCTTTTACAAAGTGCATTTTAATAAATTAAAATGAAATTTAAGTGCCTGTTTTTTATTCACGCCTTATTCCTACAATTTTGAAAAAAATCAATTTACTGAAAACATCGATGTATTTTCGGTACATCGATATAAAATCGATGTCTCACTGCGATATATTACAACGAAATAAACATCGAAGATTTTTCAATGTAATCCCTAGTTTGAAGAATTATGTTCTAATTCAACTCTTTGTTTATATTATAAGGTAATTCTGCGAATGTCAAGACAGAGGGGTATAGCTAAATAGGAACCAAAAAAGGAAAAAAATCATCATGATTACTTTAATAAACGTACAACGTGATATGCTTTAAAACGGAGTAAATTGCTTTATGCTTGTCAATCAAACCACGCATTTTGATATATTAGGCATACTCACCAGATATCAATAAATTGTAAAATGGGATGTTGAATATAATCCGGACTAAATTTAGTTACAGCAAGAACTATAAAAAAAATCTACTCAATCACATATGGATTGTCTTCTATCCTTTTAAATAATAATATCAATTTGTTATATAAATGTTTGTTTATTGGTCAAAATTTTTTGTTGGTTCATTTGCCATCAGTGCACTGCTACCCAGCGCAGACCGTCATTTCATCCTGCCGGAACACCCTTCAATACAGCACTCATCTACTGCAATTGTCTGTGATTTTTCGATAAACATGATCAGCTCATTGACAGTTTTAGTTTGCTACCTCTAAAAACTTTGTTGAAACAAATTTTTTCATTTCAAATATTTCCGACAGAAGAACTTTGGAGTATAAGCTTCGTAATATTTCTTTAAGCTATTTTAAGTGTATGAATATATATATATATATATATATATATATATATATATATATATATATATATATATATATATATATATATATATATATATATATATATATATATATATATATATATATATATATATATATATATATATATATACTCTACCTTTAACTAGGGTATACCAAACGATTTCTCGGAATGCACACTATGGTAAAAGCAATAAACGCTTGCGACGATGACAGTGCTAGAGAATCAAGCTAATCGGTAAAATCTTGGTCATCGTCGGTTAGAATTGCACGACGGTGTATAGTCTATGCGATCGAGACGAAGAAGTTTATATTGGAAAGGCGTGGTTCAGAGATGAGAACAGTATTCCTTGTGTAGTCTGTCGTATGCCTTGTAAAGTTTGAAGTGACAGGCAGGTGGTAGTGTTTTCGAGCTAGCTTGGCTTTATCTTCCAGATGGCTGCGAAAATGGATATCGATCAATATGTCAACGCCAAGGATTTAGATAGATGGTTTGACATCAGGAGGAGTGCTCGAAACGAGGAGATACGATAAAGGAATTCTTTTTAGTGGTGAACGCGGAAACTAAAGTAAACCAATAACAATGTAATTATTTAATTTAAATTGATCTTACAAGATACAATTTATTGAAAGTGACAATATTATTATCAAAGATATCGATAATGATTGATCGATGTTCATACAACACTTAGCTGTTTTTGCATGATTCGATTATCTACTTAGCTTCTGAAGCAAAGGTTTCAGGCCCAACATTCTGGGATTTTTTAAAGATATCCATAAAATGTTTACTTATAATTTTATCCTTTGGGTATTTCTTAGAATATGTATTTAACTGATGGATCTTAGAATATCGGATCTGTTAGGAGAACATAATTACAACAAGAAAGTTATTTTATGAATATTGCATTTAGCTTTCGCAGTTGAAAATATACTTTTTTTTTAATATACTTACTACGATGTTATCCCTCACACTAAGCTGTAATAAAACGAAACAGGTGTTGAATAATGGACAAAACTCTAAACGTATTTATGTTTAAAATAAGATAAATTTGTTCATTTCGCTAATATCACGCGAAAGGTCAATGAGTGCAACGATTGTACATTTACCAATATAAATGACTATGCCCATCTTACTTGATAGATACGTGCTCTTGGCAACTTGACAAATTTATTGCTTACTTAATATATGCTAGTATAAATAATCTATATAAACGGAGCGCAGTAATTGTCAATAAGTATTGTAATATCTTTATATCTTAACAGGCAAAGGCTGGTACTTTTCTTTTCTTTGATGGCAATTAGTTATAACATTTATGCCAGTGTCAAGTAAAATACGATAACGTCAAGTCTCTTAAAATATAATTATTTAGCTTATCACCTTACTTCTTGATAAAATGGTGCCTATTTTACCAAAACTTTCCATGGACTGTTTCAGTCAACTTAAAAATGCCTTTATACCTCCGCACCGCCTTAACCCTTTCGGTACGGACGCATTCTACGTCGCGCCGTCCCCGCTGACCGAGCAGTCGCGGCAAGCGTCCGTACTTGCGGAACAACTGCAAGTGCCCGTTAGACGCACAATACCATGCTATCTTACGCAGAGCAAGTGCAGTCGCTCGTAAAAAAAATGCTTAAAAAATTATAATATAATGCAATAGAAAATATTTGCTCATTTCGTCAGTTTATTATTAGGCAGCGTAAAACAAGTGCAAAATACTTGCGATGGATTACCATGGAAATAACATATATATTCTGCTCATGAAGAGTCGCGAGTGACCTAAGTCACCGTTCGTACATAACGAGCGTCAAATGTTGGGTGACAATAGTCACCGCTCGTACAGAGCGAACGTCAGGCGTTGGGTGACTATAGTCACCGCTCGGACAGAGCGAGCGTCGGGCGTTGGGTGACTATAGTCACCGCTCGGGCCGAAAGGGTTAATCAAACTATAATATATAGCATAATACGCTACCACAATTAAACAATGATAATTTTTTTTATGGGATAGGAATAATAAAATAATATATAATATAATAATAAATAAGATATAATATAATATAAGAATAATATATTATAAGATTATGAAAATGAAAAAAAAACACAACGTCAGTGATGTAAGTTGGCGGGAAAAGTCAGGCTAGTACTTATTTATGATTCGTTTTAGAAAAGCAAAGGACATGTATCATCATTTGGCGTTCAAGCGAATGCTTTCATATCTAGCTTTACTTATCAATCTGATATAAGCTTTAAACAATAAATTATTTCAGTATTATCGTCCTGAAAACCAGCAATGAGCAGCACTCCTGTATCATTCATTACCGATAAATCCGTCTCTCACAGAGGATCGATTGATTATTATTAACTTGATTATCATTATAGTTTAATTGATTATCATTATTTAAATGTCACACTAATAATTTATTTGCACAAAATCAAGTCGCTTAATGATAAATGAACCCTACGTTATCTTTGTTGAAGTTAATGATAAATATATTTTTTTACAGTTACAGTTTCCTTATGGTAATTAAATAATTAAAATTTAGATTTCTTCAATATTCTCAAACAGTTTAATAAAAAAAAATACAACCTTTTTTTTGGGTGCCTTCATTTAACCATGGAAGTTTTTACAATCTTATATAACAAGATTTAATCTTCTTAGACCTTGTGTTTATGTAAATAACGTACAAATATGACAGGAAAGCTCAACTAATGTAATAAAACCAAGAAAAAAAAAACATCGTTAAACGTACGTGCGTTACAATTATTGAAACATTTATCATCTTGTGTCTAGGCCAAGCGCTTTGGTTAAGTGGGCTGAGATCATATATTTAATAGTAATTTTTTTCCTCATCGCGATTTTAAGCGTCAATATTTATTTTTCAAAACTATATAATCACGGTGCAGCTAACTGAAGAAAAAAGTTGAGTGATTAGCAGTTTCTTCGATATTTTTCGGATGTACACTAGACTCAGGTGCTCTTAAAGAGGTATAAAAGGATTCCATTCGATATTCTAACGTCATTTGGGTGTATATTTCGAGTGAGTTATATTTGTGAAATTATTTATTATTTAAAATTAATTATAAATTAAGTTACTTCGAGAAAGAAGCCGACAGAAGGATACAGTTGGGCTGGGCAGCGTTCAGGAAATTCCGTCAAGTCTTCTCGTCGCCCATACCACAAAGTCGGAAGACAAAAGTCTTTAACCAGTGAGTCCTGCCCGTACTCTCTTACGGTGCCGAGACGTGGACACTGACAGTCCGTCTCCTCGCCAAGCTCTAAGTCGCTCAGAGGGCTATGGAGAGAGGTATGCTCGGGGTTTCTCTGGTGGACAGAATTCGAAATGAAGAAATTCGCCGGAGAACCAGAGTCACCGACATTGCTCTTCAAGTTAGCAGACTGAAGTGGCAATAAGCTGGACACGTTTGTTGGAAAACCGACAATCGTTGGAGTAGACGAGTGCTGGAGTGGAGACCGCGACTCGGCAAACTGCTAGATGGAGCGACGATCTGCGCAATGCGGCTGGCAGAGACCGGATGCGTGTAGCCGAAGATCGGGCTAGGTGGCGCGCCTTGGGTGAGGCCTATGTCCAGCAGTGGACTGCCGCGGGCTGATATTGATATTGATTGATATATTAAGTTTATATTCTTATAGGGTTAATAAAGTTCACGATAATAACAACAAATTTGAGACATATTGTAAGACATATTGATGGCTAAACGATGGAACTGTAAAAAATAAGGCTTTGACTACTCACCTTTTCTGTATTAGATCAAGGCGTATTTAAATATTAGGTATATTTAGGGAAATGTATATTTTCATTCTTGTTACACTTTTAAATTCATATACTAGTTTCAAATGTAAATCAAATTTTTTATACATTGGCTTATCTATTTTGAAAATCTATTTTGCAAGGGGCATTGTAAGAATAAATTGGGCTATATCTATCTTGGTAATATTTACCGTTTCTGTACAAATACCTTTAATTATAATTTCCGCAAAATATAATATATTTAATCACGAAGTCACGTCAAATTACATAGCCTATAATATATACTTGTTATATGTCGTGATATTGTTAACTTGTTTGGAGTGTGTGATTTGAAACTAAATGACTTTAAAGAGATAATCCTCTCATAAATGATTACTAGATGGACAGTCAAATGTTTTACTTAGCTAAGATCCGCGACAAGCAAAACAATAACAGAAAATTAATAATGTATGTTTTTCCGTTGCGTTTAGTGGATTTATTTGGAACTTAAACCAAAAACTTACCGAAAATCGGCCATCAACTCTCCACCCACCAACCACTATACACAACACCAAACACACATTATCACTTTTCCATCTTGTAAACGACACGTGTTTCGCCCCAACACGAGGCATCTTCAGGTATAGTAGACTCTACGGTAGACAACCGAAAAGTTTTGCTTGGGGTTGTGCAAAAACGGGGTTGGGCAATTTGCAAAGTTGCCGCGGAAAAGGAAAATGTGCTTAAAATATTGTAACTCGCTGATATGGTACTTCAAAAATCAACAGTGTTAATGTTAATTGTGTATTCTATGGATGTGACGTAAATCGTTTTAACCCTAGATTACCCAAGAAGTCATGTTGATTCCTTTTTATTAAATCCACTTAACAACGGGAAAAACACACATTATTAATTTTCTGTTATTGTTTTGCTTGTCGTGGATCTTAGCTAAGTAAAACTTTTGACTGTCCATATATTGATGGATTTCCGCAAAGTAACGCCTGACTCCATTAATAATGATTACTAGAGTCAGACATTACTTTGCGGCAATCCGTTATTGTGTGGACTTTCTGAATTTTTATTTGGCTAAGATCTTGTCTGACCATTATATCCGTTTATGTGCGTATCTCTGTAACTTATTCTCTTTCCAATTATGCTTGTATTTTTTCTTTTCTATATAGACATCAAACATGAAGATGGTTATTAGTATGTTGGTGGTGGCGTTGATGGTGGCCTTTACTGGCGCCAGCACTGGTGACCTGGATGTGGAAGCCCTGGTTGCCAACAAGAATTCATTGACGACTTTTCTGGGCTGCTTCATTGATAAAAATCCTTGCACGGAATTAACTCAAGAACTGAAAAGTAAGTTCTATCACCAACCTGCAGCAGCCCAGTACATAGGTGTATATAGACGCCTTTGAATTTAGTAGGATTTTACTTGGATACGCTGGATGCGCGGAGTTGGAAGAGTCGTGACATAACGAAAGCCACCAAAATGCGGCTGGAGAGGGTGCTTGTTTTTCCTGTATTCTTGTATATATACGGTCTCATAGAAGTCTCGGTCCTTATTGACGAAAAACTTTAGTAATATATTTAAACGACCACGACTGCTATGGCAAGAGCACGACGACCTAGAAGAAGAAAGCATTTTACTTATCACGATATACGTACATACATAATTATTACACTTCTATGTAATTAATCAATATTGATATCGATTCAATTCGAACCCTATTCGATTAATATCTTTTAAAAACATTAGGATAGGTATGTTAACTCTTATATTTTATAATAAATCTATGATAAAGATACAACATTCTTTAACAAAACCATGTTATCATTGTTATCAGTTTCGAAGATATTTTGATTATTTACTAAAAATAATTCTTTCTAATTATTTGGCTGAAAGCTAAATAGTCATTACCATGATAGTTTTATGATCAAAATTCGTAATAAATTGAATGTTTCCTCTATGATGGCACTATTTTTATTGTTATACACAGGTCTTGCAACGAAGTCCAATTTCAGTGGTGAGAAAGTAGTACGATCACGTCATAAAATTTCTTTCGCGTCAACGCCACTGTACGTCGTTGCTATCGATGGTTGTACGCCGGTTGAGAGATAAGCGACTGTACGCGGCTTGTTCGATTGGTTTATCGTTTTATTCGCTTCATTATAATTGGTTATTTGAAATGGCACAAAAGAGACAGAACGCTATTCTGTCTTTGTTACACAGCACACCCCTCTATCGCCATGCCTCTGGCGGCCGTAAATTGAAAGGAATAGCACAACCATTAAGCCGACGCACCGTACTTCGACTACTGCTATTGCAAGACCTGTGAATAAGACTGTGGTTATAAGTACATGTGTCAGAAAGAGATAAAAACGGTACGTCACTTGATAAAAAAAGTTTCTGGATCAAATAGTCTATTTTATTCCACAGAAAAATTACCAGAAGTGCTTCAAAATTCCTGCGCCAAATGCAACCCAAACCAAAAGCAGGGCTTGAAATTGTTCTTGGACAGCATTAAGGAGAAGCTCCCCGCACAGTACGCAGAGCTGAAGAAAAAATACGATCATGAAAATAAGCTTTTTGATGCCCTGTATTCTGTTCTCGCTAGTGCATAAATAAACAAAAAACAATTTTATTTTAATTCCTTTTATCTTTTTTTTTTATTTTAGTCATATGTCTTTATTAAACTCAGCAAAATGCCACCAAAATAATACAAGCACCGGGTTAACTTGCACCATAATTCTTTATTACATTCAATAGATACACGAACGAACTCTGTGAACAAACTGTTAATTCTATAGAAGTGAATTATATTATATATTTGTGTATTATATATATATATTTGTGTGGATTCTATTTTTAAGAATAATAAAAAATATATATGACTTAGGTGGAAATACGATAAGAAAACATGCCAGCAGAAAGCAGCCAGAAAAAAAAATTATTCATTTTTTTTTATAATTGTGGTATTTTTTATGGGATAAGGAGGCAAACGAGCAAGCGTGTCGCTGATGAAAAGCAATAAACACCGCCGATAGACATCTGCAATACCATAGACATTGTATGCCATAGTAAGAGTTCGTTAAACTTCAGCAGACAAATTTCTTTGTACCTAGATCTTATATTACAGTCGTCCATTACTGCCAAATGAATATTAATTAATGTAATCATTAAATTATGTATGCGCATAATTTATTATATTTTATCTGAAATCAGTCCTCAAGACAGATGAATTCAATATAAATACGTGATACCCATTACTAATAAGGCAAAAACATGGTAAGCGACTGTCTGGCACGTTCTATGTACTACAGTGTAAGATAAATCAGATGTTTCACTTTGATAAGGCAAAGACAAAGTCAACGATTTAAATATACTTAGCGTCTAATATGGTCGAAGTCGTCTAAGTTAGAACTATGCTGGAGCACGGCGTGATATCGGTGTTATGTGGTATTACTATTTGATTTTTTTTTCTAGCGATGCAATGAACATAGGTTCATTCTTCCAGAAATAATGTCCAGCGGTGGGTCATATATAGACTGTGAAAAAAAATCATAAAAAAATCTACAAATACCTTTATCGTAATCTTTACTTATTTATTCGTACCATTATTAAGTTTTACGATCGATTAATGTGAAGGTTTTATGATCTTGTTCCCAAAAAGGGATATCCGTTATTGATATTGTTCATACGAATTGTTTCCATTTGTTTCTGTGAGTGTTATACACGGTGACAATGAAGAAAGACTAACTCGCGTTATCAAGATGTCAACATGCAAAGATCAAAGCTGTGAACATAGTTCTCATCCCCATCACCTGGATGGCTAGCAATCCATCACTGAGCGATTTCATCGCAATTTTTTTGCAAATATGGAAAGATTTACCATTTGCGGTGTTCCAACATAAATACGACATAGGCTTATTGAAGAGACGAGCGCATGAATTCATAAAAGACAACGCACCTTATCCTTAGTCTTTCTTACCTGGCCTTTCTTAAGAACGTCAGCAATTTGGTCAAAGTATGTTCTACTTGTTCTTCCCCTACCGACCTTCTATCTACGTCTGCAACGTAAATTTCTTTTATTAGTCGTCTTTCATGCATCCTCTCTACTACAAAACGTGTTACTGCAAAATTAAATGTATTTACAACTTCTATTTAAATACGTTTATAACCTAAGGTCATATCTAATTACTATAGATTAGGAAACTCCACAGTTAAGTTTCACAGAGATTGTTAAAAGCAGCCTACCTCGTTCTTAATCAACACTAGTCTAAATGTCCCTTTGATATTGGTAAATATGTCTCTAATTTAATACTAATTCACACTACAAATTATTCTTAGTTAGTCCCAATGTACTAGCGTATGGTGCATAATAACATGGTGGAATAAAAAACTAAAACGTAGGTAGAGCATTTTAGTATTTTGTACCAGCCTTGCAATAAAAACAGTATAAAACGGAATGGCCTCAACAAATTAATATCATTTGCCGGCCATTTTCAAGCAAGTAAGTCGACTTTTGTGTAAATAATTTTAAATAAACAAAACTACTTCTTAATATAAATGCATACAGATTAAAAATATGAAGAGAGACAAAAAGGAGAATAAACTAATTATTTTTTTTTTAATTGTGTTGAAAGACTATAGCTTTGTATTCAATGTTCGCCGGTATGATATATTTACGTATATATCACTTCACATTCATTTACTTAAAGACTAATTTCGTATAAATTTAAACGATGAAAACGGATTGTAATAAACACAAATTATATATTTTTTGTTTATTAATCTTTTCGGTGTGTACCTAATAAGTTCAAAGTTCTTGTTTTATCAGACCACTGGAAAAATACGAAAGTTTACTTTTTGATAAATTTATCTTTTGTTTATGTTATAATTATGGTCATAACAATGACACTAAGATCATTAACATCACAAGTTCTTGAGCTATCGATTTGGAAGCAAATGTCAAGTGCGATTAATAAGAATTTTCACTTTCTAATATAAAGGTGCGTTTTTCTATATCTATACTATTTAAAAACCTTAAATAATATGCAGACAGTATTAATAAAATCAAAGTTTATATTGAAAGGCATATTTGAAGTACTTTAAATCGTTATTTTTTTATTCGTCATTGGATCAGGAATGTGTTTCTACCGAGAATTTGACAATTAATAGTATCAAAATTTGTTACAAATAAAAAAATAGTAGGGAGTTTCTCGCCAACTTACATCAGTGACGTCTCGTTTTCATTTCATTTTCGTAATCTTATATTATTATCGGTTATATTATTTAATTGTAGTAACGTATTTGCAATGAAGTTCGATTAAGGCGTATAAGGAAGTGATATGAAATAAATGCGTGTATCGTGACTTTTTAAGTCGACTGAAAAAGTCAATAGAGGTTTTGGTAGAATAGCCACCATTTTATCAAGACGTAACGTGATAAGCTGACTAGTTACATTTCAATAGTTTCTATATTATTATATTTTACTTGACACTGGCATAATAATTGTAACTAATTGCCATCAAAGAAATTAAAAAAAAAATTGTACGCGTTACATCGTATACGAAGTAAGACAAAAATAGATGATGGAACATACTGACGAAAAACGTCTGTAAATTCCATGGGTTTTCCTTTTTTATAATTTATTTTTATCTTTAAGTTTATGACTGCTGAGCGATATCTATAGATATTTGTTGTAAGTATATTTTTTTCTTATTTTAATAAAAACTACTTAATCCAAAACGGACGTCAGGTTCCGGGATCCCCATTGTCTGAACATTAGTTCAGGCTAGTGGCTGCCACTTTGGACTTAGATGACTTCATGTTTCAGCTAGATATGTTCATATCCTAATCCTTAATCGGATCACTACTTAATCTATTTTGATTCAGGTTTCAATATTTGTAAGGCAGGCGCACAGGTGGAATAAAGATGATTGGAAAGTTCTGGAGGAGGTTTTCGAAGAGCTTCATCATCATCAAGGCATTACATCCGCGGGTAGACCTTAGTCTGGTTCAGTAAATTTTTCAGTCGGAGTTTGACTTTTTCTCTTCAGCCCCTCACACCTTGCCTTTAAGTCGTCCGCGACTCCATCTAGCCATCTGAGCTTAGGCCTTCCGCGGCTACTACGACCACCTGGTTTGCCGTCTTGTAGGCGTTTAGTTACTCTAGCCTCCCGGAGAGATTAACCAAAAATAATATTTAATATTAAGTATTATAGGATTTATAAAAAAGTATTGAAGAAAAAAATACGTTAAAATATATATTTCTATAACAAGCTAGTTTACAAATTATATTATAATATCTAACTTATATATTTTTTTAATTTATTTAAATTTTGTTCAAATTGGTTAAGGAAATGAAGGCTAATTTTTATTATTTGTAAACATGTTGTGAAATTTAAAATTACATTAAAAATTGCAATATTATAGATTACTAATGGAGTCAGGCGTTACTTTGCAGAAATCCATCACTATATGGACAGTCAATAGTATTACTTCGATCCGCGACAAGCAAAACAATAACAAAAAAATAATAATGTGTGTTTTTCTGTTGGATTAAGTGAATTTATTTGGAACTTAAACCAAAACCTTACCGAAAATCGGTCATCAATTTTCCACCCACAAACCACTATACACAACACCAAACACACACTACCACTTTTCCATCCATCCAACGACACGTGTTTCGCCCCAACACGAGGCATCTTCAGGTATAGTAGACCTTACGGAAGACAACCGAAAAGTGATTTTCGATGATTCGAGCAAAGATTGAAGTTTTAACAAAATATTTAGTTTTCGTATCGTTGACATATACCGTAGTGATTTAGGGTTAATAATAGCTATTTTTTTATTTTTGTTAATGTGTGTCCAGTGGCATAATTAGAATTTCAACCTTAACCGTCAACTTTCAAATAGGGAATATTCGACTTTTTTTTCTTTGATGGCAATTAGTTATAATATTATGCCAGTGTCAAGTAAAATACGATAACATCAATTCTCTTGAAATATAACTAGTCATCTTATCACGTTACATCGTAATAAAATGGTGGCATTTCTACCAAAACTTTCTATAGACTTTTTAGTCAACTTAAAAAGTCACTATATTTCATATCACTTCTCTTATACGCCTTAATCGAACTATATTGTATAATACACCACCATACTTAAACAAAGTAACTGAAAATAATATAAGATTATGAAAATGAAATAAAATTACAACGTCATTGTTGTAGGTTGGCGGGAAAAGTCCGAATATTCGACTTATAATCGAATATTCCGTGTTTGAAAATATTTTTTAAGATTATATATAAATACTAATTTTACCACAGAACATCCTTTATGTATATCATCACCCTCTCAAAATTGAGTGTTGCCCTAATCCCCACGTTGGATTGGGGATCTCTGAATTTTTTTTATTCTCAAGTAGACTCCGATGCCCATTTACTATTAGTTTTAAAATATTAATATAATGGGTTGGGCAGCGTTCAGGAAATTTCGTCAAGTCTTCTCATCGCCCATACCACAAAGTCTGAAGAGAAAAGTCTTCAACCAGTGCGTCCTGTCCGTACTCTGTTACGGTGCCGAAACGTGGACACTGACAGTCTGTCTCCTCGACAAGCTCAGAGTCTCTCAGAGGGCTATTCTCGGAGTTTCTCTGGTGGACAGAATTCGAAATGAAGAAATTCGCCGGAGAACCAGAGTCACCGACATAGCTCTTCAAGTTAGCAAACTGAAGTGGCAATGGGCTGGACACGTTTGTCGGAGAACCGACAATCGTCGGAGTAGACGAGTGCTGGAGTGGAGACCGCGACTCGGTAAACGTAGTGTGGGACGCCCTCCTGCTAGATGGAGCGACGATCTGCGCAAGGCGGCTGGTAGAGACTGGATGCGTGTAGCCGAAGATCGGGTTAGATGGCGCGCCTTGAGACCAGTGTACTCCTGCAGGCTGATATTGATATTGATATTAAATATAATATTTATTATTCCTTCTCTTTCTTCTTTTGCTGCTTTTCTAGTACCGAATAGTGGTTGATCGTCGGTCTAGTATTTCGACGCAAAAACGCGAATAGACATGTAAATGATGAATACATAATGAGAAGTGATAGAGCCATCCTGCTGACAAATACTTTGTCAATAATGACATATTATCTGTCTGTAGCACGAATGGGCCGGCTCACACAGAAAAGTACCACACTCCCGCAGAAAACGGAATGCGTCTTAGCTACCGCGCTTCGTCCGGTGAGCGGTTGAGTTCCGGAAGTCCATCCCCCCTCCCTTCACATCCGAAATTTTAATGCTTATATATATAAACATATGATTTTGAAATTTCAGGCTAGGAACGGAAAATTAAAAAAAAAAGATGAAGTGTATAATGCTGATTCCTATATTCATGGTGGCTCTGGCCGTAGCAACGGAAAAATACACCACGGAGAATGATGATCTGGACATCGAGGCCGTAATCAAGAATGCGGACACCTTCAAGGCATTTATGGACTGCTTTAATGACAAAAAAGATTGTGATCCCGTGCAAGCCGATTTTAAAAGTGAGTAACAATCATTAAATTTTTCCCGAAACATCTTTCCACGCACCACTACCCTGTGGAAGCAGCTATCTCTATAATACATAAGCAGCGGCCATTTGTAATTCCGGAAACTGATGCTGAAATTTATATAGACTTTTTTTATATAGCGGTTTTTTATATAGACTTAAAATTTTATTTCTTCGCTAATTTAATTCGCTAATTGAATAAATTCTTGGCTTTTTTACAGACTCAAACGATTTATAAGAAACGTATGTGTATAATATTTACCTTAAATTATTTTTAAGTAATGTTAAGAGGCCGCCATTAAATTACGTCATAAGACTTACGACAGAAGATTTCATATATTATATTAATAATAAATTAAAATAGTACTTTACATATTTTCTTAAATATTATTTATATATTTGTTTAAATATTTACAGAATTGGTAATATTTTAAAGGTTTTCTTTGGAGTTGAAGTTCGGAGTTATAATATGTACATGTGATGTCACGAAGGTCATGAGTCGTCCCCTCCTCTGGTCCTTTTATTTTGGACTTTGTTGACCCTCTCCTGACTGATGAAGTTTGGAGTTATAATATGTACATGTGATGTCACGAAGGTCATGAGTCGTCCCCTCCTCTGGTCATTTTCTTTTGGACTTTGTTGACCCTCTCCTGACCCCTCAATGTGTGACGTAATTTATGGTTGGCCCCTCAGCCATATTTTCAGCATACATGGATGATATATTTTTCGATATAGTACCTACACACTACTCAGTTACTCCCTGGAGCAACAATTGTGATGCTACAATACTTATGTACTTATATGTACTTATGTACTTATACAATATTTATGTACTTACTACGTAATGTTATATATTTTCCATCAGACTACACACTTACTCGTTTGCCATCCTGTCGCATAAAAATTATAATTAAAAAAAAACAGTACCAAAATATATATATATATATATATATATATATATATATATATATATATATATATATATATATATATATATATATATATATATATATATATATATATATATATATATATATATATATCCATTGAATTATCGAAACAAAATAGCTGCGGTTGGTGATGATAAATCAGTAAATATTTGTGATAGAGCCACGCTGCAAACGAATACTTTGTCAAGAATGGCATATTATTCGTCTATAGCATGAATGGGCCGGCTCGCCCGGGAATGTACCACACTCCCGCAGAAAACCGGTGTCTGAGTAGTAGCTTAGCTTAGCGTATCCGGTGAGCGGTTGCGTTCCGAGGCCCTACCCTAACCCCTCCAATAGTGACACTTTTCTTAAAGACCGGCAATGGCTTCTGCACTGCCTATGGCACTGCGGTTGTCTATGGACGACGTTGGTTGCTTTCGATCTAGTGTAATTCCTGCTATTTGATTTCCTATCCCATAAAAAAAATTTAATGCAGTGAAAGTATTTCGGTAGTTTCAATTTCAAATTCAACATAGATTTCAGCGTAACAACTGACCATGGTGATTATTTTCTGTATCTGTAAATAAGTCTGTTAGTTAATACCACTGAATTTACTTTATAAATGTATAATGAACAAGCGAATACGTTTCAATATTACGTTAGTATATGTGTTTGGGGACTAGGTATAAATAAGAATGAAATTAAATTCATTGTGTTCTATTCTTGAAAACAAGATACAAAAATTGCTTTTATTTTCTGTCGTAATCGTGCCGATCGTCCCGGAGTCGGGCTCCCCCGGGGACTATGGTGCCTTACCTCAGCATGCAGGGCTCTGCTGGGGCTGACCTCCATCCTCCCTTGCGGCTCGTGGGATTCACTAAGACGAATTTAATATACCTAATTTGTCGAAAATGACGGCGACGTGGTTCGCCACCCGTCACGTCCTGATTCTCACGAGGGCGAAAAGCGACCAATGACGAGCCGTTTCGCTGCGATGAATGGCAGCGGATGGAGCTCTGTGGTATCTGCCAATCCCTGCGGGGGATAGGCGTGAATATATATAAAAAAAATAAAATTTTCTGTCAGGCGTTTGTACAATATTGAGTTAATGTTTAAAGTTAGTTTTTTTCACAGCTCATATACATCATCTCACTACTGAGAACAAATACCGCCATTACTGGAGGCACACACATTAACCACCACGCTTGTCTGAAGTGGATTGGCGGGGTTACCACACTCGGAATAAAGATCTGTAGGCCATACATATGTATAAGTAACAAATATATATTTATTCCGATGTGGAATCGAACCCGCGACCATTGAGTCCGTAGGTGAAAGCCTCACCACTGAGCCAATTGATCGTCATATTAATTGCAGTGAGTTAAAAAGTAAGTGGGTTATTCCGCATAACTAAGATGACCATACGTGCCATTTTGAACGGGACTGTCCTTTTCTTCGGCCACCTGTCGAATTGTCCCCAAACAAAACTCAAGCCCAAAGAAAATTTTTAATTATCTTTTTAAATATTTATTTTACGTCAGACGTGAGCGATAAAACAAAAAAAATATGTTGCATATAATTTAATAATAATTACTAGCACAGAAACTTTGCTTTAACAAAGATTCACTATTATTTTTTATACTTTGTTGTATTAAAAATAATTGTTATTAATGTTCAGACAATACAAAGAACATTAAAAAGTTGTGTTTATTTTCAATGTTAACTAGCTAAGAAACGTATATAGACAGATCCACTACCTTCATTTTATTGAAAAACGAAAACTATTGTGCGTCCTGTGAGAGCTATGTTTCGGGATAAAAAACAACCTATGTTTGACCTTGGATCTATGACTATGGATCTGGACTATCGCCATACCAACTTTCATCAAAATTGATTAAGCAGAGGAAGCGTAACACACAAACTAAAAAAATTTCGCAATTATAATATTAATATGGAAATATATACTGACTAGGCGTCCCGTTTTTTAGTTAAAAAAAAATCGAAGGCCATCATGAGGACTACAGACAGAAGTGATAACTTAAAACTGTATTTTGAAATTCCAAACTAATTGAAATATTAAATAGCAACATTACTGCAGCATGTCGCTGACGCGACTCACAAACCTTTATCCATCCACGAAGCGTCCAACGCACACACATACAATCGGGTATATACAATGTGTTGGCGTGATGCGTGTACGTAGGCATTAACTGTGTTTAAAGTATGTCTATAGCTATTAAATATATTTAAACTATACAGTCCGTTTAATTTATACCTGAGCTATACATATAAAAAAACAGTGTGTGGTCAAATAAATATGTATTTTTTCATTCTTTTACATTGGTTCATTTCTGCGTCATGTTGTTAATCTTTACAATTAAATATTCAATAATATAAACATATTTTCTACAACTTGTGTTCAATTTAAAAAAAAACCATTAATCGAACATGAATCAAAATTATTAGTAATTTCCTTATATTTCTATTTTATCCTTATTATAGTTTTATGTTACATGTTACCTTTAGTAGCATAATAATTAGTGTTTAGATTGATATATTTTAAGTTACTTATGATTATTCTACTGTTTGTTGACTTTAATAAAATAAAAATAAGCAAAGACACTAATATATAGAATATTACTTTTTCAGAGGATCTGCCAGAAGCATTCCAAGAAGCATGCGCCAAATGTACAGACGCGCAGAAACGTATCTTCAAAAGATTCCTTGAAGGAGCAGAAGAGAAACTGCCTGAAGATTTAAAGGAACTCAAAAAGAAATATGATCCAGAGTCAAAATACTACGCGCCTCTCCAAGCAGCCATTGCAAATTCATAAAAAAATAATAATTATAATTATAAATGGCCAGCATTATATAGCTGTTTCGTTCGAGCGAGAAAGCAATATGTTTGTTTTTCCTAAATGTTTATTTTGAAATTATTTTATGCCAGCTTTAAATACAAAGAAAAATGTAGTTTTTATAATGATTAAGAATAAAAGCAAATGTTTCAAATAAACTTACTTTCGAAGAATTCTTTTCTTTTCTTTGATGACAATTAGTTATAACTATTATTGCGGTGTCAAGTAAAATACAATTATATCGAATCTTTTGAAATGTAACTTGTCACATTCCGTCTTGATAAAATGGTGGCTATTTTATGAAAACTTTTTCAGTCAACTTAAAAAGTCAGGATATTTATTTAACATCACATCACTTATTACTCTTTAATCGAACTATATTGTAATACGACACCATAATCAAACAATGTAACTGATAAAAATATAAAATCATAAAAATGAAATAAAAACACAACGTCACTGATGTAAGTTAGCGGGAAAAATCATCGAAGCCCTTTATTTATTTCTTTTTAAATATTTTTTCTTTTTCGTCGATGGTATTTAGATATATTATGATGCCAGTGACAAGTAAGACAGTTAATAAGTATCTTAATAAGAGGTTCATATCTATTCTTTAAGAAATGGGGACAAGCACACTACTAGTACATTTCAAAATGTTTGATATTATTATATTTTACTTAACACTGGCATAATAGTTATAAATAATGGCAATCAAAGAATACAAGTCATACTTACCACAGACAATTAATTAAATGACAAATTAAAATTTAATTTGTTGACAATGTAAGGAAGTTGTCGTGCGAAATAAATGCTTTGTATATGACTCACAGCGCTTGGTTACTGTATATAATAAAAACAACAACCCAATGCTTGTCATAGGCCTCTCGCATTTAAAAAACTAAAAATTTGCTTATGTATACCACGCAAGGTAAGAGTATTTGTGAACTTTTTTATAGGAATGACATTACACAAGCCACAACTATCAAGCTCAAAGCACGCGATTTGTTACAAAGAAACTTCTGACTGTGTAGACAAAAAATCGTTAATACAAAAGCAAAAGATTCAGGTCGGATTTACCGATAATAAATAACTCTGCTTATACCAACCCAGCGAGGGAGCTTAGATGTAAGCGTGCCGGGATCGGGCTCCCCGGCTACTATAATGCCTTACCTCAGCATCCCGTGCTCTGCTGACGCTGACTTCTATCCTCCCTATCCCTAGAAGCTCGTGGGATTCACTTTGACGAATTTTAATAACCCTACTTTGTAAAAAATGACAGCAATGTGGTTCGCCACCCGTTACATTCTGATTCCCACGTGGGCAAAAAGCGAATAACGGAGGTCCGTTTCACTACGATGAACGTGAGAGAAAGGATAGATAAGTGTCGAGGAAGCGGGGAGGGTGTGCTGGGATTGTAGCGGATGGAGATCTGTGATCTCTGCCTAACCCTACGGGAAAAAGGCGTGACGATATGTACATATGTATGTACTAACCGAAGTTTCCTCGATTCCGAACCGAGATAAACCTCACCTGAGGGGATGAAAGACGCATTACTACAACAAGAAAAGCCTGCTATCATGATGTGCTTTCCCACGTATCACTTTCTAAGTAGCTACCTTCGTCGCCTAGTTATTTTCACCGTCATCCTAACTGCAAGGTCTTTGGCTCGCAAGTTCTTCCAACGAAATTGTAGAAACTAGGGCCAACTTTTTTATGGGATAGGAACACAACCGAGCAGGGATAGATACCATCCGATGGAAAGCCGCCACCAGTACGTCGACGTAGACATCAGCAGTACCCTGGGCATTTCAAAATCATTGCTGGCCTTTGAAAAATGTGCAGGCCTGTTTTGCCGATGCCATTTCACATACACAAAAAACTATCAAGGAAGTTGTACGTAATTACTTAAATCTTATAACGAGAAAGGTCAGGTAGGTATGGTACAATATAATTTCGTAAAAATTGCTGACATTTTAAGTTCAACTTACACCTTTCTGCCTTGGAGTCATACATTACATATTTTTTTAACCTCATTATTGCCGCTATTATAATTGAAGTGAAAATAACACAGCTTTAAGATCGTAGCTTAGCCTAACAAAAAATCCAAAAAAAAATACATTACATATTTTTTTTAACCTCATTATTGCCGCTATTATAATTGAAGCGAAAATAACACAGCTTTAAGATCGTAGCTTAGCCTAACAAAAAATCCAAAAAAAAAAATACATTACATATTTTTTTTAACCTCATTATTGCGCTATTATTACTGAAGCGAAAATAACACAGCTTTAAGATCGTAGCTTAGCCTAACAAAAAATCCAAATAAGCAAACTTGCTTATATATTTTTTTACTTTTTTAATGGCTATTATGCCAGTAATATAAACTAATATCAAGTATATATAAAAGGGACTTTTTCCGCCAACTTAAATCAGAGCCGTTGTGTTTATACTTCATTTTCATAATCCTATATTATAATATTATCAGTTATGTTGTTTAATTGTGGTGGCGTATTATACAATATATTTCGATTAAGGCCTATAAGTGAAGTGTTTTGAAATAAATGCGTGTCTCGTGACTTTTTAAATTGACTACAAAAGTCCATAGTAGGTTTTGGTAAAGTAGTCACAATTTTATCAAGACGTAACGTGATAAGCGGATTAGTTCAAGACATTTCAAGAGATTTGATATTATTTTACAAAAGTAGAAAACAACAACAAGTAGTGACAAAAGTAGAAAAAGGGATGCTTAGATGGTTTGGGCATATAGAGAGGATGGATGAAAGACGAATGGCAAAAGAAATTTACCTTACGAATGTGGATGGAAGGGTGGGAAGAGAAAGACCACGAAAATAATACCTTGGCCAAATTACTGAACTTTTTAGGAAGAGCCAGGTCAAAAGTACCTTCAACCGGCGGGCTTGCATGAGAAGAATAATGAGTGTGGAGGAAGCAAGGGAAGTATGTCGAGATCGTAGCAGATAGAGATCTGTGGTCTCTGCCTACCCCTACGGGAGACGTGCGTGACGATATATATGTATGTATGTATGATATTATTTTATTTTACTTGGCACTGGCATAATAGTTATAACTAATTGTCATCAAAGAAGATAAAAGTATCTAAAAATGTAAATTCAGCTAGTCACGATGTGTCATGAGTGTGAGTGGAGGAAGCAAGGAGGGTTTGCCAGGATCGTAGCGGATGGAGATCTGTGGTCTCTGCTTACCCCTACGGGAAACAGGCGTGACGATATGTATGTATGTACGTAATTTATGGATGGCCTCTTTGCATTAATTTAAAATGATTTAAAAAAAGTTTTATACATATACGTTCCTTATAAATCAGTATGAAAAAAAACATGAATTTATTTAATTAGTGAGACGACCGATTGGCTCAGTGGCGGGGCCCTCCGCCCGCGGAGTCAATGGTCGCGGGTTCGATTCCCGCATCGGAATAAATATTTATATGGATTTATAAATGTTTATTCCGAGTCTGGTAACCCCCCAATCCGCATTTCCTTTCCTGCCCCTTCCTTTCCTCTCCGCCAATCCTCGGTCTGCCGTGCCAATGGATGCGTGGCTAGGGGCGAGCCTAGTCGCAAGCGTGCCGATCGGCCCGGGATCGGGCTCCCCCGGGTACACTATAGTACCCGGGGGAGCCCGATCCCGGGACGATCATTACCTCAACATGCAGGGCTCTGCTGGGGCTGACCTCCATCCTCCCTTACGGCTCGTGGGATTCACTAAGACGAATTTAATATACCTAATTTGTCGAAAATGACGGCGACGTGGTTCGCCACCCGTCACGTCCTGATTCTCACGTGGGCGAAAAGCGACCAATGAAGAGCCGTTTCGCTGCGATGAATGGCAGCGGATGGAGCTCTGTGGTCTCTGCCAACCCCTGCGGGGGATAGGCGTGAATATATATATATATATATATATATATATATATATATATATATATATATATATATATATATATATATATATAATTAGTGAATTAAAATAGCGACGAAAAAGAGGAGCCTCATAGGAAGCTTGGTAGATATGAAATATTGACGACGGCTCGGTCTCTACCGTATGCTGAAGGCCACGTGTAAGTGACCTTGTATAGAGTCGAGTGGAGTAGAGCGTAGCCTGAATCGAAACGATGTCTAAGTCTACGATTTTACTCCCATACAACGCGATAAAATGTTTCACATCAAAATATTCAAATTCAATTCCTACTTTTTTCCAGCAATCTACATGCTTCCTATTATTAAATTAAAGCTTCGTATTACTAAATTTAAGCTAAATAAAAGCCTTAATCGAGGCGACGTCTCTTCAGTCCCATACGCGATAATATGTTTCACATCAAAAGCTTTATTTTCACATTTTTTTTCACAGTCCAAATGTGTTTTTGATTAAGTAAGAAACGCCATATTTCTGGAGATAAACATTTGCTCAGCACGCTTGTCCAAGGCGGAATGGCGGCAGTACAAGAATCGTAAAGAATACCGGCTGTTCATACAAACGTATATTTATCCCGTTAAGGTAATCGAACCCGACACCGATGACTCCTTGTGTGGCAGCTTCACCATTCAACCAATTAGGTCGTCAACATTAAACCGTCGTTAAAATTATAGTTTTTTCATCATTTTATATAACCTTCCGTTATCTGCAATTAATTTTTTATTCAAACCAAATAATTAAATGAAATAAATGTACTGTACGTATATTTATGAGCGCTTTATACAAATAGTTATGTAAGAACAACAACAAATAATCTTGTATTCGAATTGGCTGCCATATTTTTTGTTGAATGTCTAGCGCTAAGGTATGTGCAGATTCCACTTTGGATGACTATAATATAAATCAGGGATTCCCAAACTTTTTCGCCCTGGGCGCACTTAAAGGTTTAGAATTTTGTTTCGGCTCCCTAACTAGTCGAAATAATCGATTAAATATACACAATATGTACCTGCGTTTTATATTATTTTTTTTATATCAGAGCAGGCAAACGAGTTTGCGGGCCACCTGGTTGTAAGCGATCACCACCACCCATAAACATCCGCATCGCCGGAGTCTTCGCAGATGTGTTGCCGACCTTTAACGAACACATACTGTCTTGAATACCCCCATGTCATAAACACGTGGGAACACCGTAGGTGGTAATTTGTTCCACATTTCCACAGTTCGTGGCAGAAAACTGCAACTAAATCGCAAGGTTAAAAAGGACGACCGATTGGCTCAGTGGCGGGGCCCTCCGCCCGCGGAGTCAATGGTCGCGGGTTCGATTCCCGCATTGGAATAAATATTTATATGGATTTTTAAATGTTTATTCCGAGTCTGGTAACCCCCCAATCCACATTTTCCTTTCCTGCCCCTTCCTTTCTTCTCTATCCTTTCCCTTCCTCTCCGCCAATCCACGGTCTGCCGTGCCAATGGATGCGTGGCTAGGGGCGAGCCTAGTCGTAAGCGTGCCGATCGTCTCGGGGTCGGGCTCCTCCGGGTACTATGGTGCCTTACCTCAGCATGCAGGGCTCTGCTGGGGCTGACCTCCATCCTCCCATGCGGCTTGTGGGATTCACTAAAGACGAATTTAATATACCTAATTTGTCGAAAAATGACGGCGACGTGGTTCGCCACCCGTCACGTCCTGATTCTCACGAGGGCGAAAAGCGACCAATGACGAGCCGTTTCGCTGCGATGAATCGCAGCGGATGGAGCTCTGTGTTCTCTGCCAACCCCTGCGGGGGATAGGCGTGAATATATAAAAAAAAATAAAAGAAAAAAATCGCAAGGTGGTTGACGGTCAGCCATCCAGTTGATGGAGTGGAACTGTGCAACTGGGGGAGATAAAACAACTCCCCAGAGCATTCGCCATAATACGATACAGTACGCAAAGAGATGATACATCTCTGCATACAGATAAAAGAACGATCGGAGATCCTGCGGTCGCCGATGATTCGAGACGCCCTCCGTTGGATGCGGTCAAATGCAAGCTGGTACGTAGGAGCTCCAGCCTAGAGATAAAAGTAGTACTATATATGAAGCTGTTTTGTACAACTGGAGACGATGGGCGGGTGTGAATATTTATTTTGACACAATATTACATTAATTTTTAAAAAATACGGAATAAAATAAAAAATGAATCGAATGGAGACAGTGACTTACTAGGTGAATATATAATTATAGGGAAAACGTAAAAAACTAAATAATATCCTAGAATGTAATAGAAAAATAAATAATTCTTAGTCTTCCTTTTACTTCCAATTACTTTCAATAGATAGCGCTCGTGGCGGCTGTATCGTCTAACGGACGTGTTGTTATACAAAACTGTCGTATCTTTTGTGCGATTTAAGATGATTAATGGAGTCAGGCGTTACTTTGCAGAAATCCATTACTATGTGGACAGTCAGAAGTTTTACTTAGCTAAGATCCGCGACGAGCAAACAAAAACAGAAAAATAATAATGAGTGTTATCTACTGGAAGAAGTGGATTTACGGGGAACTTAAACTAAATTTTATCGAAAAAAACGGCCGTCAGCGACTTTCCACCTCCCAACCACTATCAATAACACCAAACACACACCACCACTTTTCCACATTGCACACGACACGTGTTTCAGGCTCAACACGAGGCATCAGGCATAATAGACTCTACGGAAGACACTTAACGGTTGTCTTCAGTCCACTTCTACAAGTAGAAAACACGCATTATTATTTTTCTGCTTTTGTTTATTTGTCGCGAACCTTAGCTAAATAAAAGTTCTGACTGTCCACATAATTTGAATTCAATAAATTCTAGGTGAAACGAAGTTGACTGGGTCATCTAGCATCCTATAAAAATGAGGTGCTCATTTATACAAACACGCTCGCAAAAGCGCGTTTGTATTGATACAAGCTCAAAAAATTCGCGTAAATGCATATAAGTACGTCGTGTAAAAGACGACTGATAAAATAAATTTACGTTGCGGATGTGGGTGAAAGGGTCGGTAGGGGAAGACCAAGGAGAACATACCTTGAACATCCTATATCCACCGTATCCTTAACCGGTGAGCTTGTAGAGAGTGTTGAGTGTGGATGAAGCAAAGATAACGTGCTGACATCGTAGCAGATGGAGATCTGTGGTCTCTGCCTAACCCCTACTTAAAACGGGCGTGATCATATGTCACTTATACACAAGTACGTGTGAATAGACTAAGATTCTCTCTCTCTCTCTGAGTCCTAAGTCACCCTGGTGGGGCATACGGCAGACACAACATATCTTCATCTCGACGAGGCCATATGCTTTAGTTTGCTCCAGGATAGGCCCATCTTCTACACTTCGGCCATCACAGTACGCCGCCAAGTTTGTTTTGGGCGCCCACATTTTCTTTTCCCCTGCGGATTCCATTTGAGGGCTTGTTTGCGAATATGACTGGCGTGGCGCCGGAGAGTATGCCCTGTTCATCTCCACTTTTGTCGACGTATCTGGACATCTATTGGATCCTCTTTGCTGATTCTCCACAGCTTGCTAAGATTACATATTAAAAATAGCAATTATACTTTGCTCACGATGATTATCCTCAGATACAATATCAGATATTTCGATGTTAGTAACAGTTTATTTCATGCACGAAGCACAGCACGTATTTTTTTTTTGTTTCACATTTTTTGTATCATCAATTTAAATTAATTTTGTATTTGAAGGTCACTTGAAGATTAACTGTGATACGCCACATAAATAGAACGATACACGACTGAGAAGTCAATTTGTTTTGTATCCTTAGTAGAATTCGACCGATTTGATCACGTTTATCTACTTATAATATGAGAATTGTTCTATTTACATTGTTGGTGATATTGGTTTCGGCGCAGAATACATACTATGATCAGAAGTATGATTACTACGATATCGATTATTTCTTTGAGAATTCGAGATTGTTGAGAAAATATATGGAGTGTTTTCTTAGCAGAGGACCATGCACGCCTATAGGGAGGCTGTTTAAATGTAAGTACATAATCAATTACAGTAAACTCCCGTTTATCCGAAATGAACGTGACGAATCCGAAACCGAAGTCCCCTGTTTCCCCGCGTGAAAAATCCCGAATTGCGTCAATGCGGCGAAATATGATTGTAAAACGTGTGTACGTAGAAAGCTATTTAATATGGTTGTAAATATGGGGGTGGCTGCCAGACGTGAGCTCCTACGAACAAAAACATCAAAAAGCTAGAAGCTTAGTGGTAGAGCCACGCTGCAGACGGATACTTTGTCAAGAATGGCATATTATTTGTCTGTAGCATGAATGGGCTGGCTCGCCCGGGCAAGTACCACACTCCTGTAGAAAACCGGCGCCTGAGTGGTAGCTTGTCTACCGCGCTTCGTACGGTGAGCGGTCTCAGTTCCGGAGGCCGAACACCCTCCCCCTCCCACTCCTACTCCCATAATTTCACTTTCCTTTGAGGTCGGCAACGCTTCCGTACTGCCTATGGCATTGCGGATGTCTATGGGCGGACGTGGTTGCTTTCCATCAGGTGACACGCCTGCTCGTTTGCCCTGCTATGCCATAAAAAAAAGTCTGCCAAAGGTCAATAGAAGGAAGCATGCTGAACATAAAGAGTTAAGGATAAGGTAAGGAGTTCAGTCATGAGGAACAAGACCAAACTTAGTAACCAAAGTAGGACGAGCCACTTACACGTCACCGTGAGCATACGGCAGAGACATCGTCAAGGTTTTACATCTATCAAGCGTCCTATGGCGCTTCTCTTTTTTTATTTTTTTTAATTACCTAAGCAGGTATATTCCTATTCAGCCAGCCCATTCATCCAAGTATATTAATCGCTATTTACTTACTAAAGTAGTCTCATTGTCTTCACTTACCTTCACTTAGCTCTCATAAGTAGGCGACACAAATGAAGCCAAACGAACTTAGCTTGATTTTGCTTCAATCCCGGTGTGGCTTACGCTTAAACATTGCATAGTAAACATAATAAAATGGAGTCAGATGACTTCTCTGTCGAATCAGTTGCAACTGCAAACAATTTTGGGTCAGATTTAATCTTGTTAAGTCACGCAAGGTGGCATAATGAAATATAGGTTATGAAATACTAAATAATATAATAGTATTGTGATATAACATACGTTATTGAATATTTTTTATGGGTTTGGAGAGCAAACGAATAAGCGTGTCGCCTGATAGACAGCATTCAACGATACTCATAAAGATCCGCGACACCATAGGTATTACGAAAGCGTTGCCGGCCTTTAAGGTATGTAAGCTTGTTTTTAGAGGTTCTTGTGTCGTATTGGTTCAGAGATACTGCTGAAGGGTCAACCGTCAAACTTCAACCCCGCCAGCATGCATATTAAGCCTAACATGAATGGACTGAGTCGACTACAGAAATAACATACCCTCATAGATTAAGTTAACCAACATTTTATACATACTAAAACATTTTCGACTCTTTCGAAATAATGGTGTTCTTAATGGTACAAATTTAATATAATAAAACATGTATATCCACACGAAATGAACTTACCAACTGAGCCAAAAAAAACATTCTGAAAAAATTATATCTGATCACTCAAAAACAGTCAATTTCAACGCTGCACGGAATTTCTTGTTGGTCGTGAGCTATGAAACTCAGACTGTTTGACGCAGTATTTTTTCTGATTCGAATATGTAATAAAAAAATTTGACATCTTTGTCACTTACACCGATATAGCTTTTTGCGTCGGTAAGTAAAATTATATTTGTATAGGCTTATTTTATATAGGCTTATTTATATAGGCTTATTTATATTATATGCCAATGGATGCGTGGCTAGGGACGAGCTTAGTCGCAAGCGTGCCGACCGTCCCCGGATCGGGCTCCCCCGGGTACTATAGTGCCTTACCTCAGCATGCGGGGCTCTGCTGGGGCTGATCTCCATCCTCATGCTCATGGGATTCACTATGACGAATTTTAATATACCTAATTTGTTGAAAGAATGACAGTGACGTGTTTCGCCACCCGTCACGTCCTGATACCCACGTGGGCGAGAAGCGACTAATGGAGAGCCGTTTCGCTGCGATGAATGTGAGAGGAAGAATGGATGAAAGGATGGATGACTGTGGAGGAGGCGGGGAGGGTGTGCCGGAATCGTTGCGGATGAAATTCTGTGGTCTCTGCTAACCCTTGCGAGGGATAGGCGTGAATATATAATAAAAAAAATATTTATATAGGCTTACTTATAATAATAAAATAAGTCAAATAATTAACCTCTTAAATAAAGAGGTTAATTATTTTCTCTAATATGGGATTTGGGCACCCATATTGTGAATTTCTGACTACAGTCGTGTATTGGGGAATGTTTTTGATTACCCGGCAAACTTCGTACCGCCTCAGATAATTGCAGAATTTGTTAAATTGTTGCTTTTACTATATTCCTAATATTTTTATCATATTTACTAACCTTTTAAACCTTCCTTGGACTTACAAAAATAAATCAAAACCAAAATTAGCCAAATCGGTCTAGCCGTTCTCGCGTTCTAGCGAGACTAACGAACAGCAATTGATTTATATATATTATATATATATATATATATATATATATATATATATATATATATATATATATATATATATATATATATATATATTGTCATATTTTTTCGTAACTTAAAAAATAACAGGCGAACATAGCTGCTGCGGAAAGTAGTGTAAATAAATAAGTTTATTTATTTGGGTATCGAGGACATCGAACGCGTTACATTCGCTACGTCGTTACAAGCGAATCCTGAACGCGATTTAATTAGCAATATAATATTTGTAAACTGTTATTAAAGAGGTTATACTTTGTAATGTTACAAACATATGACTCAGTTGTTATTTGAATTCGGAGCTTAGTTATAGTTTTAATTATAATAAATACAATACAATGATTTTGTTTTAATTATTAGTTATAGTTTTAATTATAATAAATACAATACAATGATATTGTTTTAATTATAATAAATACAATAGCTGAGATCCGCGACAAGACCGCGGATCTCAGCTAAGTAAAAGTTCTAACTGTCCACATAGTGATGGATTTCCGTAAAGTAACGCCTGACTCCATTAATCACCAATATACGGTGTATGTACGGTACGGTGTATGAGGATTAGGTTTTCAAACATAAATAATATAAACTTCTACTTTAAAATAAAATGCTTAATGGAGTCAGGCGTTACTATACGGTTATCCATTAAAATGTGGACAGTGAGAATTTTTACATAGCTAAGATCCGCGACGAGCAAACAAAAGTAGAAAAATAATAATGTAAAACCACACATTTCTATTTTCGTTTGTTTGTCGCGGATCTTAGCTAAGTAAAAATTCTAACTGCCCATATTAAGAATAAAAGATTTATATAAATAAAACCTACGCTGTACATTTATAGGAAACGGATAAAGTAATTCTTACAGAAATAAAAAAGAAATCATACGTAAGATGCTAGTGTCATTGTCTCTCATAGCAATAAATTCTTTGCCGGCTCTCTGCTCGATCAATTGTATGTATGTAATATTCATTCCTGAGTTTAAAATGGTATTCCGGCGGCATTATAAGATTTTCAACCTTAGTTACTAACTTCATACAATGAATTTTTAACCATGTTAACATATATTTAAAGTCGAATATTCCTTGTTTGAAAGTTGTATTTAACGTCGAAAACCTAATTCTGCCACCAAACATCCGTTATAATCAATTTCCTTCCTCAAGCTTCTACCTCAAACAAAGCTATTTGAATATTTCCAACTCTATTTCTTAGTTTTCCTTAGCAGTTTTCCTTAGCTTTTTATGAGTCCTTTCCCCCATGTACGATTTGTTATATGTACGGAATAAAAATAAAATACATGTGTATATACATACATATGTATCGTCACGCTCGTTTCCCGTAGGGGTAGGAAGAGACCACAGGTCTCCATCCGCTACGATCTCGGTATTCTTTCCTTGCTTCCTCCACGCTCATCACTCTCTTCATGTACGCTCGTAGGTTAAAGATACTCTTGACCTGGGCTTTCTTAATCAATATCATTATCAGCCCACGGCAGTCCACTAATGGACATAGGCCTCACCCAAGGCGCGCCACCTAACCCGTTCTTCGGCTACACGCATCCAGTCTCTGCCAGCCACCTTGCGCATATCGTCGCTCCATCTAGCAGGAGGGCGTCCCACACTACGTTTGCCGAGTCGCGGTCTCCACTCCAGCACTCGTCTACTTCAACAATTGTCGGTTCTCCGATAAACGTGTCCAGCCCATTGCCACTTCAGTCTGCTAACTTGAAGAGCTATGTCGGTGACTCTGGTTCTCCGGCGAATTTTTTCATTTCGAATTCTGTCCACCAGAGAAACCCCGAGCATAGCTCTCTCCATAGTTCTCTGAGCGACTTTGAGCTTGTCGAGGAGACGGACTGTCAGTGTCCACGTTTCGACACCGTAAGACAGTACGGGCAGGATGCACGGGCTTTCATAAGAACGTCGGCAATTTGGTCAAGGTATGCTTTCGTTGCTCTTACCCTACCGACCTTTCCATCCGTATCCACAACATAAATTTCTTTTATCAGTCATCTTCCATTCATCCTCTCTATGTGCCCAAACTAAGCAATATAATAATAAGCAATCAATCTAAGCATTCCTTTTTCAACTTTTGTCACAGCTTTTTTATGGGATAGGAGGGAAAACGAGCAGACGTGTCGACCTTTGAAGATCACTATGACTTATATAGGTTAATTAGAGACCATTAACTAAAAACAAAAATCATTAATTAGATAAAGTTATCCTAATTGCATATTTCAAGTTAAACTTTTAATTAATTCCTTGTAAAATGTTTTAGTGCATTACGTTTTAAATATAATTACTTAATATTAATAATTAGCTCTACTAATTAGCTCAGTGGCGAGGCCTTCCGC
Organism: Baronia brevicornis; assembly: GCA_031353405.1. Taxonomy (NCBI): domain Eukaryota; kingdom Metazoa; phylum Arthropoda; class Insecta; order Lepidoptera; family Papilionidae; genus Baronia; species Baronia brevicornis. The sequence goes on from JASFAT010000370.1 coordinate 113,924, forward strand.
TCACGGAGTCATGATCGCAAATTCGATCCCCAAACCCGAATATACATGGCTTACAGATTATTCGGAGTCTAATAACCCTGTCTGCATTGGATAAGTGTGGTGGGTTATTGTCCGTTCCTTTAGAAATGAGAAGAACCGTGCTCAGCAGTGGGACATATATGGACTGTGAAAAAAAAAATATTTTTATAATATCAGAACAACCATATACATATATATCTATGTACAGAAAAACTCTAAACTAGCACATTTCCCAAAGGCTGACAACACCAAAAGTGTTAACTCTGATATTACAGATGTCTACCATCCTTACCAACAACAGCGTGCGAGGATATAGTGAAAAGAACGCCACCTAGCTCGATATTTAGCTTCCTCAATCACTTTCTACCAACCTTTATATTTTTCGCAAAATCGAAAACCCATATGCCACGGTGAAGTCTCAACATTACATCAAGTGACTTCATTTAACGGTATAAACCTACCGTTCAGTAAAGACACTTGATAAAGTGAGTCTACTATACCTGATGATGATGATGATGCCTCGTGTTGAAGTGAAACACGTGTCGTGTACATGGTGGAAATGTGGTAGTGTAGTTCCCTGTATATCCATTTCCTTCAGTACAAAATACACATTATTATTTTTCTGCGGATCTTAGACTAGTAAAAATTCTTTCCATCCACAAAATAATGGATTACCGCAAAGTAACGTCTGACTTTATCAATCATCTTAAAAGAATTTTGCAAAATTCCACCTACTTGGATGTAACTAAAAACTTGACTTGATTTTTCAAAATATCTATTGTAGCAGTTTTACCGGAAGTAGTGATGTCCGCGTGTGCGAAATGCTCCCCATCCCAGAGGAGGTTGGCACGGAAGACATTTGACTCATTCAAGAGGTATCTGCCTGAGAGTTACGTGGAACTGGCGGCGATACTTGACCCTCGGAAACAGTATTTGGAACGATTCGAAAGGGTGATTTCCAGAGCTTAAGATTTGCCCTTGAAGTACATATACACACACATACGTAAGTAAAAGTTAAACATGAATATTATTCCTACACGTTCACTGTTTCGTCTGACATACATATATGTAAACAAATAAGAAAATTAAATTTAAAAAAGATACTAATGTTATTATTAGTAAATTTGTAAAGAGACCATTTGGTCCAGATTTTTCTTTTTTTTTTTTCTTTGATGGCAATTAGTTACAACTAATTTACCAGTGTTAAGTAAAATACAACAATATCGCATCTCTTAAAATTAATCTCTTAAACTAGTCAGCTTGACATGTTACGTGTTAATAAAATGGTGGCTATTCTACCAAAATCTACTATGAACTGCAGTCAACTTAAATAGTCATTATACACGCATTTATTTCGTATCACTTCACTTATATGACTTAAACGAACTATATTGTATTATACGCCACCACAATTAAACAATATAAAACCTCTTGTACTGTAACTAGTAAGCTTATTACGTTACGTCTCGATAAAATGGTGGCTATTCTACCAAAACCTTCTATGGACTTTTTCAGTCAACTTAAACAGTCGCAATACATGCATTTATAATATAATATAACTAAAGACTAAGACTTCAACGAACTATACGTACAATACGCCACCACAATTAAACAATATAAAACACAAAGTCAATGTAAGTTGTTAAAAAATATAAGTTGGCGGGAAAAGTTCCATTTGAATCAGTTATTATTATACATGATTGTAATGGATTCTGAATTTGAATCTCGGCTTACAACTGCCCCTTTTTTATTCTAGTTTTAAAAGGGATAGCTCATCATTATCATGCTTGTAACAGCTTACTGCTTTACATAAGCCTCGTCAAAAGCTGTACATATGTGGAACGATTTATCACCTGCGGGGTACCCACGTAATTACGACCCACGTAATTACCTAGGACATTTAAGAGCCGAGAGTATGTGTACAAAAGGCCAGCAACTCATCTGAGACGTTCCGGCTTTGCGACTTGCTATGGGCGGCGCTTATCACCTATCACCGGGTGACCCGCATGTTTGTGTACCTACTCTGCTAAAAAAAACGCGCCACCTGGCCCAACCAGCAGTTCCAGACGTCTCCAAGTCAGTGACCGCACCAAGGATTATTTATTCACCGAATAATGTGACTAGCCCATTGCTACTATACTTTGTTAACTAGAAAGTCTATTTCGGTGACAAGTTAAGCCAAGGCTTCGCCATCTGACTTCTTTATATCGAAGCATAATAACCAGAGACACTCCGAATATTGCCGTCTCCATGGCTCTTTGAGCGACTTTCAGTATGTTGAACACTGTGGTTTCTTCTACGTTTAGGCACCGTAAGAGATTAAGACAGGACGCTTTGGTTGGCAGATTTTTATATTCAGGCTCTGAAGTAGTGACAAGAAGACTTGGCGAAGCTTTGTAACCAAATATGTGAAGAAATTATTGATATATGTATTCTTTATGTACTTGAATTTACAATATCCGGACGGAATCGTTTATATGTATACAAATATTCCTATCTTATCCAAACAATATATCCCAATATGATCCCATGGTACGCATTTGTCGCCTATACAATAATATATTTATTGATCACGGTACAGAAACTTTTAATATTTTCAATATCAAAAAACACCAATTAAACCGATCGCTTCGTGATATCTTTGGCAGCCGATAGATCATTTTTTTTTATTTAATTTTATCCGTTCAATTTTATAGTAATTCATTATTACATAATTAACCCTATTGTTAAATGTAGCCATGCTGTACGCAAATTTAAAAAGTTATAGTCCGGGTGTTGTTAAGTTTATATTATATATTAATCATTAAAACTAACTTGTTTTTGTGCCTAATAAATTAATTAATAACAAAATAAATATTCTTATTGGAGGCATATATTTTTACTGCGAGAAATTGCTTAACACTAAAATGCTCAAGATATCATTTTGACTACCATTTAATTTCATTTACAAAAAAATATATCGGTAAGTTCTTGGTTCAAGTTCCAAATAAATCCACTTAACCCAACGGAAAAACACACATTATTAATTTGCTGTTATTGTTTTGCTTGTCGCGGATCTTAGCTAAGTGAAACTTTTGACTGTCCATATAAATAAATATATATTTATAAATTTTGAGAAGGCTGCATGTTGCTTGTTGTACAGATATACAAATTCTAGGAAATTGTGTTAATGCTATTGTTAAATAATTTTTATATATTTATGTTAATGTCAGAGATTTTGAAGTAAAAACATCTATAGCAGCGTTACACGACTTTGGGTAGGGAAAAAATGAATGGATTCGAGTCAGCAACATGCTAATGCTTAATTATATTATTAAAATATTAAAATTATTTATTTATTAAAAGCATTATTATTTATTTATATATTATTGAGACTTCAATTTTTATTTACTTATATAATGTATATAATATTATTATACAATTAGTTTTAAATTTTAAATACAGTTTTAAGATTTCATTTCTGACAGCAGTCCTCATGAGTGCCTCCGATTTTTTTTTTATTTCTTGTCAACCAATTTTTGTAATGTCACGAAATAAATATTGTTATATATGGTCTTCGGTTTTTTTATATACAACAAAACGGTGCATATTTGACCCAAATCGCACAATTCAAAATATCTTAAATAAAGTTTTGAATTTGAAAAAATAATGGATTTGTTTTTCCCCAACCTTTATATATGTATATACATATATTTGAATTATTAATGGAGGCAGGCGTTACTTTGCGGAAATCAATCACTATATGGACAGTCAAAAGTTTTACATAGCTAAGATCCGCGACAAGCAAAACAATAACAGAAAATTAATAATGTGTGTTTTTCCTGTTGGGTTAAGTGGATTTAATAAAAAGGAGTCAACATGACTTCTCGGGTAATCTAGTGTTAAAACGATTTACGTCACATCCATAGAATACACAATTAACATTAACACTGTTGATTTTTTAAGTACCATATCAGCGAGTTACAATATTTTAAGCACATTTTCCTTTTCCGCGGCAACTTCGCAAATTGCCCAACCCCGTTTCCTGGTAATGTTTATTCTTTTATATACATATAGATACATATACCAACATCACAGACCTTTGTTATGATTCGGTGAGATTATGGCAGAATTGTGTATATGTTGAGGCGAAAGGTTCAAAATCGAATGGCAGTCGGTTGCCATATTTGGACCGTATAGCGACAAAGGTAGTGGGTTAATCATCGTCGATATAAAAGCACTGTCGCTTTCAATAGCGTCTAGTTCTTTGGGTCTACCTAAAGTAAAAGGTGGGTGAACGAACTCTTGTCGGTTACCGTGATTACTCGAAGCGACTGTCGTTGTGTGCATTGTGTTTTATATAATACCTATATAGTGATTCCTTAATATTGGCATTAGCAAATTTAATATTGTTTTATGAGTAGCTATTTAGATAAATTAAAAAAGTTCTTTTGACAATTGTTATTCTTCTATGTTTAAATTTCGTTCGTGTATGAATAATAAAATAAAAAACTAAAATTTTCATTCATACAACATCAACATAAAATTTTCAAATTATATTAAAGCTTCCTTTAAAATAAGTTTATCTATTTCAATTATATGTAACGTTATATATTGATTGTATATTTTTTTTTTCTCTTAAAGAAATATAATTTCTCTTTATATGGACAGTCAAAAGTTTTACTTAGCTAAGATCCGCGACAAACAAAACAATAACAGAAAATTAATAATGTGTGTTTTTTTTCCGTTGGGTTTTTTTTCCGTTTCTCTTTCAAAAAATATGTTATATATTTTTAAAATTTAATTATTATCGTTTTATCAAATCATAATTTATTGACTTAATAGACATTGATTTTATAGACATTTATATAATAATGTTTAAATAGTATATATGTATATAGTATGTTTATATCGAATAAAAAAGAAAGATTAAACCTTTGAATTTTTATTTATTGTAAGGAACGTTGTAATTTTGTATTATTAATTACATGATAGATAATAAAGGGACATTTGATAAACTCTTACGTCACTAAGCCATGGAACTTCTCCACTAGTCCAATTTAAATTCCAAACACGCGTCCGATGACCATGGAGACACTTACACGCTTAGCAGAATGGTTGATATTCGTGACAGGCTCACCCTCAGTAACCACGTCACCAACTGACTCACAAATTTAATCGTTAATGAATTGCTATATATCCGTACTATTTACTGCTTTTGCAGATTCCTCAAAATGAAGTTATTCATCGCGTTGGCTTGCGCTGTGCTTGCGGTTCACGCCGCGGAGAAGTACAACCCCAAATACGACAACTTTGACGTAGATACGCTGATAGAGAACGACAGGCTTCTCAAATCATACATCAACTGCTTCCTCGACAAAGGAAAATGTACCGCTGAAGGTACAGACTTTAAAAGTGAGTAGTTTTTTTTATTTTCAATTCTTACTATTAGTTCACAGAGTATATATTTATATATCTTGTGCAAATTTTCAATTGTCAATGAAATATTTTCTATTCGTCCACTCAAGTTTAAATACATTTTTTAAACTTGTAATACATATAGAGAATAACACTTGATGTTAACACAGTTTTTTCAAACATTAAATCATTAATTAATTTTAGTTTTATATAAGAGAAAAAAAAACTCTATAAATATTTATTTTAATTGTAATAATTTACGAAAAGTATCTAAAGTAATGTTTTTATTTTTGACCTAATCAGGAAATTACTTTAATTTTTTTTTTTATATTGATAGACAATAGTGATTGTAAACGTTTTGGGGAGTGAACATTTACCGATTACGTTTTTTTTTTTTTAATGCGGTTTGGCGGGACAGAAACAGAATAAATACTTTTGACCATACATAGTTCATACACGACTTAGTTGTTTTAATTTTTGTTGTATTGTATGTGCATATGAGTATGAGTAGTAGTATATAGATAGATGTATGTGTGTCCGTATCATTGTCGCCACTGTGTTTCCCGATCTGACCACGTTGGTTTTTGCTGAAAACCAGCGCCGGGTGCTCCAATAGAACGCCTGGCGTATGCTAAGCAAAAACCATTTTGTATGACGACTTGTTAGATTAAAATTATTTTCTTTTTGTTTTGTTTATTTGTATATTATAATATTATTACGGTTTTAATTTTAGCTATTGTAAAAAAGGTGTCATAAATAAAGTTTTTTCTATTCTATTTTTATCTATCTACATTTATCTCTCTACCATTGATACTGAAACTAATGGCTTAGCTACTAAGCGACGTAGGTGGTATAAAAGAATATTTATTTATTTATTTTATTCTTAATGTAAATTTTTGGTATAGCAGACTTAATTCCAGAAGACATTTCTCTCCCAGTCAACCTTTGGGTTGATGAAAAAGACAAAAGTAGGTACAACTATTATGCCACTGTCAAGTAAAATACAATACCGGACCGAACTTTTCCCGCCAACTGACATCAGTGACGTAGTGTTTCATTTTTATAATCTTATATTATTATCAGTTATATTGTTTAATTATGATAGCGTATTATTCAATATAGTTCGATTGCGGTGTGTAAGTGAAGTGACATAAAACATATGTGTGTATCGTGACTGTTTAAGTTGACTAAAAAAGTCCATAGAAGTTTTGATAGAATAGCCACCATTTTATCAAGACGTAACGTAATAATCGGACTAGTTACATTTAAAAAAAATTGATATTAATGTAGTTTACTTGACACTGGCATAATAGATATAACTCGAAAAAAGAAAGAAAGAATAATTGCGCAAAATATTAAAATGTCTATTTTTAATAAATTATTTAATGAATAAAAGTATGCATCACATATCCACGGTTACAATGCATGTGTTATTATAATAGTCTTTGCTAAATGTAATAGTGGAATTTGAGAATTAGTGCAACTTGATACATACACGATAGTCAGTGATAACCGAAAACAAACGTCGACAAACGAAACTAATATAACACGTAAAAGAATTTTATTTTATTATTTTAAAATTTAAAAGACTGTTATTTTATCTTGCAACAGCTTGTTTTTACCAGAAATTTATAACAGTTTTTTATGCTTTCATACTGGTCATAAATACGCAATATTATTTTACGAATCGGATTCACGAATCGTTACAAAGTGATTGTTGACTCCATCTAAATAAAGCAACCAAGATATTTACAGCGTTACCTCATTGAATGACGACAGATAATAAACGTTATGTATTTATTCTTTGCCTACGTGACTTCGCCTAGCTATTTAATCTTAAATTAATGTTTATTATGTTTAAATTCATTGTTTATTTATGCGTTATAAATAAGCAATAAAAAACAATGTAGATTCTCTTTAAGGTTAAAATGGAAATCAGAGATTCACAAAACTATGGTCTTCCTTGTTAACGATTAATACAAAGATACTGTACGTTTCTCCGTACACAGATCGAAGTTAATATATATATTAATATTCAAGCGTCGTACTCAATAACACAGCTTGTCCTAACTTAAATGTGCTTAGAGTAATGGCGTCTGTGTCCACGATAAATCAAGGTCTTGTATTTGGAGCACTAATACCTACAAGTTTGTTATAACGTTTGTAATGGTTAATGCAAGTACTTGAATATACAATATATAAACTCTTTAGAGGAAAATATTATGTTTTTTAAAGTTTTAGACCTTCTTATTCGTAAGTTAGAGATTATCCATTGACAAAATTCGTTAAAATTAAAGTATAATGAGAATTTAATTTTAAAATTCTAACTTTTTTGTATTAATATTCTTTTAATATTATAACAATATAATAATATTATTGATGACATAATTAGCTCATTGACGAAAATACCGTTTTCTAAGTTAATGATTTCACGCTTGATTACCGCAGCCAGACAAATATATAATGCATATATGCTACCTATCTACCTACATCTCTCTATATCTATTTAGGATGACCCGCCAATCCGCCTTCCTTAAACATCTTAATGTTGATTTCTCAAAAATTAGAAGCCCTCGTGCCCAGCAGTGGGACTCTAGAAAATACAAAAAAAAGCTGTCGGAAAAGCTCATGAGCTGAGTGCAGAAATTTGCAAACTAATAAATAAATATTTATATTAAAATTATTTATTAAATTAAATTTATCCTTCTAGAAACCCTCCCCGAAGCCGTCGAGACTACTTGTGCGAAATGCTCAGAGAAACAGAAAGTTAATGTCAAAAAAGTGATCAAGGCAATCCAGAAAAAGTTCCCTCAGCAATGGGAAGAGCTGGTAAAAAAGAATGACCCCGCAGGCAAGCACCGCGAGAACTTTGAAAAGTTCATCCAGGGAAGCTAAGTTATTTAGTTTGTAATATTTATTTGTTAAGATATTTGTAAGATAAATTAGTTTTAATACAAGCCGCCGTGACAGTTTTGAGTCATGCGTTTATAAGTTTTGTACTTGTAAACGCACGACTGAAATACTTCTTGCTTGGAAACAAAAAAGTTTCGTGCTCGAACGTTTCCAAGTAGGAACTTTTTGGTTTTTAAATGGATGAAATAATATTTTAATTTCTTCTATAAAATTATCCACCAATCTTCTATAAAATTAGAATATTAATCAATCAGCTGTGTGTTAAACTTTCATACTGAATATAATACTATGATTTATAATATACGTGACAACTAATTAACTGTAAATGTTATTTAATTAATTTTCGTATATGATGTTGGTTTAAGCAATACCATATAGAAACGTTGTACAGTTGCGAAGCAAAAGTAAAAAAGACAAATGTCAAATTATAAGTGATTTTATTAATATCAAAAGTACATAACAAAATAATAGTTATGTAAGCATTATATATTGCCATTAAGCTAAAAATATCTTTGCAACCATTGATATTATACCTGTCACGAATAGAAACATACCTATTATAAAAAAAATGTATTTTAAATTGTACCTCTTTAATTATTGTTTAAAGATAAATCGGATGCTTCTCATTTGTTTCGATTCAAAATTATTGTAGATATTTTGTCGCATTGAGCGTTAACTTAACTCACTTGTCCTTTGTAATTGTTTTCAATTAACTATTTTCATGTCCTGGGTTTGATAATTTTTTTATAATTTTTCAACGGTGTTTTTAGCAGGAAAAGTACTAAAAACTATAAAATGTGCGATAAAATCACTTATACTATTTGGCTGAATTTTGTTGTAATCTTTGCCTTATAAACTATGCACATGTACGAATCGAATCAACTTTTTAACCGTACACATGACATCCAATGTCACTTTATACTTCAAAAAAAAAACACGAATTTAATGATTAAATTTTTTAACAATTCAGCCCAATTTGAAAATAAAAATACAGATATTATACATAATATTTTTGTGTCTTACTATTTTAACAAACATAAAAAAGAATACAAAAGGAAAAAACACAAAAACAGTATAAAATGTTGTCTTTAAACTATTAACTTATATGGAATTTGTCATTTTATGTATGACTCTATTATTAAAACGGTACTTATTATTTTTTAATTGTAAGTAATAAAGAACCATTGTTATTTATAATATTGAAGTGGACTGAGAACGTAATAAAAAAATTGAAATATTTTTTTGTTTTATTAAAATATATTTTTATAAAAATTATGTCATATGTATATTTCAATGTTTTGTACCGGACGAGTGATGTCTACATAAAGGACGTCAGTCGAACTAATGTATTTTGTTTTATAACCTAATTTATGTCTTTCTCATTTTAAAATTAGGAATGTAAAAAAGAGTAATAAAATACAAAAGGTTTTAATGCATTAGTGACACATTTATTAATGTATCACTACATGCCGCCCCTCCATAAAATTTTTCTTACGGCACATACAACTTTAAAATAATCCTTCTATGTTAGGCATAAAAATGTTAACAAACAATGACACTACTAACGACCCTTACTAAGAGCCGACCATCCATTCATATCAAATTTAAAATGGCCTTAACTTGTGGTGTGTCTTATAGTTCCAAAAATACTATAAATAATTTGAGGGCACTCGTTGATCACGGATCGAGGTGAGCGAATGGCATTTCGCGGGTTGGGCAAGCGATCAGAGGTAAGCAATCGGTCCGGCTGCATGTGTGTTTGTGTGTCACGCCGGTTGCGCCAGCTGCAGTGTGACGTAACACCCCAACCGTTGTATAACCGATTCGCGCGACCCGCGCACGCGCAATCTTTCCGCATCGCATGGTACAACGCTTTACGACATCGTGTCATGACGCTGGGACAGTTCGCCCCGGATTTCCCGGAATTCAATGTCAAATTTTGATGTTCTACACTATTTTCTTTTTATTTATTTTTTTATGGCAATAAGTTACAACTATTATGCCAGTGTCAAGTAAAATACGATATCCTCAAATCTATTGACATATAACTAGTCAAATTATCACGTTACGTCTTTATAAAATGGTGACTATTCTGTAATACCATTTTGTTTTGCTGTCCTCTACTTTTGTGGTGTCGAGTGTACGTTGTTCCTGTTTTCATCTCTTTTCTTTAATGGCAATTAGTTATAACTATATTACGCCAGTTTCGAGTAAAATAATATCAAATATTTTGAAATGTAACTAGTCAGCTTGTCACGTTACGTCTTGTAAAAATGGTGGCTATCCTACCAAAACCTTCTATGGACTTTTCAGTCAACTTAAAAAGTCACGATACACTCATTTGTTTCATATCACTTTACTTATACATCTCAATCGAACTATATTGTATAATATGCCACCATAATTAAACAATATAATTGAAAATAATATAATATTATGAAAATGAAATAAAAACACAACGTCACTGATGTAAGTTGACGAGAAAAGTCCTACGTCGTTATTTGTCAATGAATGCCAACATTCCAGAAAACCTTATTCTGTCACTAGACATCTTTATACAGGAGCAGTATTTAATAGGTGGAAGTGGTTAAAAAGAAAATAAAAATCAATGTTGCCAACCAAAAATTTATAATTACAACTAAATTACATGTATTGTAATGCTCCCAAGTGCACAAATAAATTATTAATGTAATTTAAAATACAGATTAAATAATAAGCACTACATTCTTAATAATTTATCTCGATAATAGATTCAACTAACTAAATAACTAAATAATTACACTTTCTTGCCAGAAGTCATTTGGAAGTTACCATGCATTCACTAATGACTAATGAATCCATTAAACGGAACTTTAATAAATTAAGATGGCTATAATAAAAAAAAAAGCAATTAGGCAAATTGTTTTCCCTTAGAAAAGAGACTTAATAAAATGTCAAATACGCAATGAATCTCAAATTGCTCGAATCTTCTGTGTGACTCACACGTCTGTAGAAAAAGAAGTTTAAGTAATAAATATCACTCGACGTAGTCAAATCAAGAAAACCTTTGATAATCATTTTATTTATTTATTTTTAATGACAACAGATAAACAAATATGCAAATCATCTAGTAATAAATGAAAGACATGTGCAACACCAGAGGCATTACAATTGTTTCGTCTGCATTTGATAGAGACAAGTAAGATTTGTATACCCTGATGACGTAATAATTCAAGAACTCATAGATCGTTCCAAAGTTTTACCATTCGTGGCAGGAAATTGCGTTTAAATTGCTAGATAATAGACCATCATGCAACAACAGTTGTGGGGATAATCCTGGAATTTTTAAGCGGATTGCCCAGTACAGAACTGCAAAACTAATTGAAAGAGCATTTAGCAGGATGGAGACGGAGATAGAGCGACGTATGCTTAAGGTAACTGGCAGATACTGGATGCGTGTAGCCGAAGATCGGGCTAGGCAGCACGCCTTGGGTGAGGCCTATGTCCAGCAGTGGACTGCCGCGGGCTGATATTGATATTGATTAGCAGGATAGAAGAAACATAGCATAACAAATAGGATAAAGCATATAAAGAATTGACGAATTTCTTCGTACAAATTCTTGGCCTGTCGGAAACCCAATACTGCGGCGATCTAGCATGGTAAATTGTTTTCCACGCACACCACTATGTGGAACCAGATATTATCTTCTGTGATATTTACAAATCGATACGAAATACACGACTGATTTACTACAAATCTTCTAATGTTGCAAACGTTTGTGGATGGTGTTTATGGTTTTCCATCAAGCGACACTCCTGCTTCTTTGAATTTCTATGCCATAAAAAAATCTCTTGATGCCGAAGCGTAGACATTTGTAGTGCTACGGAAAGGGCTACGCTTGGAGTCTCTTCGGTTAATAAAATTAGACATAAAACTCCTCCAGAGTGACTGAAATAGATTTCCGGGTTAGCAAACTCAAGATAATTAAGAAAAATGTTGGTCACATTTGTCAGTAAACTATGGAGATTGCGTCTCGGAAAACGTTGTGTGTTCTTGTAAGAATGTATGGCAGAAGACGATAAAATAAGATAATAGTTTCATGATGATTACTGTAGAAAGAGTTTCATTAATAACCAGAGTAAACTTTTGTTCGGTTTTCGCATGGTAATTCCATATAATACAAAAAAGCTTATCCAATTAATCTTCGGCTATAAAGGCTGCAAAGTTAGGCAGGTGTTCTTGTGTCGGGTCGTATTTCTTCTCAAATTTACTAGCGTCATCTGGTTTTCTCTCGTAGAGCGCTTTAACCATCTTCCTGACCATTTGCTTCTGTAATTCGGAGCATTTAGCGCAAGCAGTCTGGATTACGTCAGGTAGCAATTCTGTAAGAAATATTAGATAATTAATACTTAGTCTTTTAATTCATTAAATATTATACTATTTACTATTAAATCTTATCCAAATAATATATCACATCATAATCTAATCGTAAGCATTTATTGCCTATACAATAATACATTTAGTTAAGAAAGTATCCGGAATGGATTATTTGTTTATGGTACCAAATTCTTCAAATTTTTGTTTTGTTGTTGTTAGATTGGCACAACTGTATTCCATTTTGCCGCGGCGTTTGAGTTACATCTGTTTTTTATATTAAATACAGTGCTGTTTTGAGTTATATCATATCTAGTGTGTATTGCGAATTTCATAATTTCAAAAACATCGAACAAAGAGTTTGTCTTAAATTTTGCATCGCCAATGGAATTTCGTGTTTGGAGCAATGAATATGTTACAGAAGGCTTACGGTGATTCGACTTTATCAAAAACTCGTGCTTATGAGTGGTACAAAGCGTTCAAAAGCGGTAGAAACGTGATTTTATTAAAAGAAATTATTATAATACCTTCTTACATTAGATGTAAAATAAAGTATTTTCTAAAAGTAAGTACAAAAAACTATTCCATTGGAAACGCTTTAAGATTATAGATAATATGCCATTAAAAATGAGAAGTAAGAAAAAATCTCATAATATATCACATTATAATCTAATGGTAAGCATTTATTGCCTATACAATAATACATTCAGTCAAGAAAGTATCGGGAATGGATTATTTGTTTATGGTTCCAAATTCGAATTTGTTTTTTTTTTGTTGTTGTTAGATTGGCACAACTGTTTTTCATTTTTAAGAAAAAAACCGATATTAGAATCTGTAAATAATATACATAAAATGCTTTTTAATGGCAGTATAGCGTGTTAGGCCAGTGAAGGACTTCAACATCCAAAATTAAACATTACAAATCATCCATTGCATCTCATAATTATTTACCTAAAGCTGAGCTGCTCACTCGCTTAGCTTCCTCTTAAATAAAACGAATAAAACTATTGTAGCTACCTGCTACAGAATATATACTTAGGGAACAAATTCGCGGAACGCGCTTTGATACTGCGCATTTGCGGAACGCGCTTTGATTTTGTGCATTCGCGGAACGCGATCTTGCTGTGTATGTAATACGTCCGCTTTTGTTAACAAAAGAGAATATAAATCCGGACTCCTGTTGCATCACTTCTCAGCTAAGATATTAACTCTTACACTATCTTACTTTTAAACTCTTCTGAAAATTCCGCAGTACACGGTTTCCTATCCAAGAAGCACTCGATGTAAGAAGTAAATAGAGCATCATCGGCGAGAATTTTGTCCGCATCGATTTTGTCATAAGCCTCATCGTAACCCAGCGCCGATGGTATCGTCAAGGCCAAAATGGTTGCGTACACCACGTTCATTTTTATTACGCTGCACCTAAAATTTGGCACGGTACAGTTGTTGACAAAAATGTTCAAATATCATTAAAACTAGTTCTTAGATGCCTTTCCAATGTCGTTTATAAATATTACCATATAATTAAAAACAGTGCGCTTTTAAATGTGAACGCTTAAGTGTTTTAGAATTAAATTTTGGATGAGAATCATGATAATTCCATTATTATTACATAATTAAATTTTAATTAAATAACTTCTCCTAGTGATTTTAATTTAAAAAAATATAAACTTCTTGAGATCATTCGTTTATCGTTTCTATAACGATTTTATAACATTATTTAGTAATAAAATAGAGCACATTTTTTGAGTTTCATTATACAAGAAAAAACTTATGACATTAATTGACTTGCGAAGACGAAGAAAGACAATGAAAGAAAGAGAGCACCAAAAAATGATTTGGTAAATGTACCTTATATTTGAACCCTCAAGCCTTAGTCAAGCTATTACACCTAGCTAATTATAATTTTTAACTTACAAGAATACAAATATACATTAATATTTCCTGTATGAATTTGACAAATACAAAATAATAAAAATAAGTTTAACAATTTGTACACGTACCAGGCTATTCACAAAATACTGTCCAGATTTTTGTTTATTGCGATGGCTTCGATGCTATTTATACTGAAAATGGACGGAAATACGTAATTTATTTTGTGTTCATCAAATCATATTTTTTTGTAATAGCAATTACAGAAAATGGTCTGAATTGCTTGTGCGTCTATTATATTAGTATATTGACATTGAAAAGTCACTTTGACAAATAAGAATTTTTTTATTTGTAATAATTTACGAAGTAATTTGAATTATTATTATGAATATGTCTGCTTATTGCCGCAGATGCGATCTTGTACGTAGCAGGTTTGTATCATTTCATAGAATTCCAATCTCTATCCTCCTCCATCCATCTACAAAGCTCAGCTTTGTAGATGGATGGAGTACTTTGTAGTACGTGATTCTCATTATCGTGACCGCAAGCGTGATGGGATACGTACGCCATAGTGAGATCTTGTAACCACTCTGGATGCCACCGTAGGGGATTAATCATTTAAAGAGTTATATCTAATTAATGCCTAGTAACTAATGCTATTCGACATACCGACATAGCCTTTCGAATTAGCAAACTAAAGTGGCAATGGGCTGATCACGTTTGTCGGAGATCCGACGATCGTTAGAACAAACGAGTGCTGGAGTGGAGACCGCGTCTCGGTAAACGTAGTGTGGGACGCCCCCCGGCTAGATGGTGCAACGATCCGCGCAGGGCGGCTGGCAGAAACTGGAAGCGTGTAGCCGAAGATCGGGCTAGATGGCGCTCCATGGGGGAGGCCTATGTCCAGCAGTGGACTGATGATGATGAACTAATGCTTAACTTTCCGCTTCCGGTTGTCATATTTTTCAAGAGAAATACTAAAAGTTGAAAATGGGCCCGTCCTGTAAATATCGAATGTTTGTTGACGCTTGTGTCCTTTTTATACCTTTTTATTTTAAATATTTTAAACAAAATAAAATTAAATTGTAAACATAACTAGTGCACGTTCTAACATAATGTAGATGTACATAGATTACTAAAAATTTTGGAGTTTATCGTATTTTAAATGCTTGTGTTGTTTTTTTTAACGGCTAATCATAAAATACCTATTACCTACTCTTGAGGTTGTAATCTCGATCGTACTGATTAATCTCCTTCGTGTCCTCTCCATTCTATTCCATTGTTACCCCGACCGCACCGTTCAATCTCACACGTGTCCTGTGCATTCTATTCCTTCCTTATCTCAACCGCAGTGATTAACCTCCTTCGTGTCTTCTCCCTTCTACGTGACATTGGCGAAATCATCCGTACTATTTTGGCACTATTGAAAGCCATTAATTCAAATGAATGAATGAAAAGTTAAGAAGGGCTTAAAAACATATATATCACCGATTATTTTTCAAAGGATGTATTATAGAAACAAAGGGAATTGCAACCAAAACTCAAAGAAGAACGTGCGAAAGGAAATTTTGCGTATATAAAATATGATAAATTGGTAGTGAAGGAAGGTAACTGAAACAATGAAAAAAGGGATCAGTCAACTTCACCTGAGTACCAAAACGCAACAAAGAGATTAGTTACAAATATCTCATCAACTAAAGAAATCAGGAAAAATGCATTTCATTTGATGAGACTCAGATCGAACTCACTATTCCATGGATTATACGGAGTAGGATTTGTAGTGGAAAAATAACTAAAACCTAAGATAGTCAGCTTCGAAGGAATATCAGATAGAATTGCAGTTCTGAACATACATCTTCCTGAACAAAAACAGCCGTCATCAATTATTCAAGCGTATGGACCTGGGGAACAAGATACAAAAATGGCGAAGGATAATAATAACTAGGGGAGGCCTATGTCAAAGGACAACTTGACAAAAATCTGGTTTTTGATGGCACTATCAATTCTATAAATTAATAGTGTGTTAATCTTCCTATATGTAAATACTCTGGTCAGCGAATACAGGCTTATCTTATCTTAACTAATACTAAAAAGAACTATATTTCACTTTTATTTTTTTGAAGATTGCAAATTTGACCAGCACATAAATCTAAAGTCGTGAATCTTGCACTGTAACTTTTTTATATAAATATGTTACTTAAGATTATTAATGGAGTCAGGCGTTACCTTGCGGAAATCCATCACTATGTGGACAGCCAAAAGTTTTACTTAGCTAAGATCCGCGACAAGCAAAACAACAGAAAATTAATAATGTGTGTTTTCCTGCTGGATGAAGCGGATTTATTTGGAACTTAAACCAAAAACTTAGCGAAAATTGGCCATCAACTCTGCACCCACCAACCACTACACACAACAGCAAAAACACACTACCACTTTTCGACACGAGACATCTTCAGGTATAGTAGACTCTACTCACTTTTCGGTTGTCTTCCGTAGTATAATATGAGTTTACGCCTGATATAATAAAATAAAATGTCATGGAAATGAGTTATTGTTTAATATTTTATATCAACAGGCGTTTAATTTTATATCTTGTCTTAATATTATAGTTGAAGTTAAAAATTTGACTTCTGCTTAAATTTCAAACTTTCCTTAACAAAACAAATAAGAAAGTTTAAGTCAGTACTCAACAGAAGCTACGAAAACAAAACAAAATATGAACATTTTGGCGAGGATAAAAGAACACGTTAGACAAGATAAATTAGACACGTTAGTTTATTGTGGCAATGAATGAATCTTAAAGTGGTAGAGCCACGCTGTAGACGAATACTTTGTCAAAAATGGCATATTATTTGTCTGTAGCATGAATGGGCCGGTTCGCCCGGAGAAGTACCACACTCCCGCAGAAAACTGGCGTCTGAGTGGTAGCTTAGCTACCGCGCTTCGTACGGTAAGCGGTCTGAGTTCCGGAGGCCCAACCTCCTCCCATTCCCCTCCTCTTCCCTCTCCCACTCCCCTCCCCCTCCCACTTCCATAATGTTTCTTTAAAGGTCGGCAACGCTTCCGCACTGCCTATGACGCTGAGGATGTCTATGGGCACCACTAATTGCGTTCCATCAGGTGACACGCTTGCTCGTTTGCCCTCCATCCCATAAAATAAATATCATTTTTCTTTTCATGGAGGAAGGAGAGAATAAGGGATGATAAAAAGAGTTGGAACTACGGATCCATACACCTACTGCACGAAACGCGATAACAAACAAAAAATGCTACCACCTAATGCCGATATTCTGTGAGGGTGTAGAGTCTTCTTACTCCGGGGAACTTTCTAACGGTGAACCGGTTCTATGTATGGGTCTACTTTTATTATTTATTCAATGAAGGGTCAGGGAGTATCTTTGCCAAGCCACTTGTCCGGTATTCCCAATCCGCATATACCAATATCATATGGGTATATGCACGGCTCTGCTGCGGCTCGGCTATACTGGAGCTAACCTCTATTCTCCTTTGCACCTCATGGGATTCACTATAACAAATCTTAATATACCTAATTAATTTAAAAAAGACGGCGACGTGGTTCGCCACCCGTCACGTCCTGATTACCACGAGGGCGAGAAGCGACGAACGGAGAGCCGTTTCGCTAATGTGACTACTATGAATGTGAGGGGAAGGATGGATGAGTGTGAAGGAAGCATGAAAGGTGTGTCGGGATCGTAGTGGACGGAGATCTGTGGTCTCTGCCTAACCCTACAGGGAGACAGGCGTGACTATATGTATGTATGTATAAAATGTTTTACTCAATAGCAACATGATAGTAACAAAATATAAAACACCTTTTTCGATACATTGCAATTCAAACAACAAAGTAATACGTATCAGAGATATTCGTATCGTTCGATTAGCGACCACTTAAGTTATGGAAAATTACAGATCAGTTGTTGCAATACATATGTATTTAATAGGTTTTTCTACAATATGATTTATAGCAATAAATTATAGTATGTTGCGATTTCACGTGTACTATGGTTTTGGGAACATCGATATGATATCGATCGATTAGATATTAGTCATGTTATCGATATGTCACCACTATCGCAGCCCTAGCGGGGTAAATAATCACATATACCCTCTTAGCGACTTTTCCGCCAACTTACATCAGTGACGTTGTGTGTGATATGTATGTGTGATAAGCTAACTAGTTATATTTCAAGAGATGTGATGGTATCGTAGTTTACTTGACACTGGCATAATAGAACTAATTGCCATCAAAGAAAAGCTAAGCAACCCTCTTATGGACTTTTCCCGCCAACTTACATCAGTGACGTTGTGTTTTTATTTCATTTTCATAATCTTATATTATTATCAGTTTTATTTGTTAATTGTGATGGTGTATTATACAATATAGTTCGATAAAGTGAAAAATAGTATAAGTGAATTGATAAGAAATATATGCATTTATCGTGACTCTTTAAGTTGGCTGAAAAAGTCCATAGAAGGTTTTGGTAGAATAGCCACCGTTTTATCAAGACGTAACGTGATAAGCTAACTAGTTATATTTCAAGAGATTTGATGTTATCGTATTTAACTTGACACTGGCATAATAGTTATAACTTATTGCCATCAAAGAAAAAAAAACCCTCTTAGGGAATAATTTGGCCATTACGGATACATATACGAAAGCATATTAACGCAAAAGCGAAAACACTGTAAATGACACAAATGTCAAAATTATAATTATATATTCGGATAAGAAAGAAATATTGCATCGAATGGCCTGAGTCTCACATCTCCACGACCAATAGAACATTTTGTATACAATGTGAACATTTTTCCTAGTTTTCAGAGCTTGATCCTACTTCAGCGGCGAGAGAAGTAAGAAGGATCTAGGCCCATTTTTTCTGAGCAATTTTTATTACAAAAACTATCGATAATTAATGGAGTCAGGCGTTACTTTGCGAATATCCATTACTATGTGGACAGTTAGAACTTTTACTTAGCTAAGATCCGTGACAAGCAAACAAAAACAGAAAAATAATAATGGTTAACGGTTGTCTTCCGTAGAGTCTACTATTGTGGAAAAGTGGTGGAGTGTGTTTTATGTGGTCGATATTTGTGACAGTGGTTGAGAGTGTGTTGGGGACAAGTGAGGAGTTGCTGGCAACCGTTTTTCGTTAAGATTTAGATTAAATTCTCTGTAAATCTACTTCCTTTAATAAAAAAAACACATTATTATTTTTCTGCTTTTGTTTGCTTATCGCGGATCTTAGTCAAGTAAAAATTCTGACTGTCCACATAAACAGTTTCAACTTAATTTCGAGCCTAAAAACTTTGTACTTAAGTCGGATAACCTAATCAATGGAGTCAAGCGACTGTCAATCAATATGTAATTGTAATGGCGATAAACAAAATGGCTACCGCAGTTTATACGACAAAATTATAAATTTAAAATTATTTCCAAGAAATACTATGTATACATGTGAATGCGACAAGGAAAGATGTTCGCCTTCGGTCTATTTGTAATAAAAATAAGTACGCAGATATCCTTGCGTGTCCGAACGGGAAGATCGCTTCGTATTCACAAGCAAGTCTGTAGTCAAAGAGCTAGCCTCAATTTTTCATCCGACAAATCTAATAAGGCCATAGGGCCAATAAAACCATTCTACACAAAAAACTTATGGGTCATCATTATTTCCATCAACAAGCCACGGAAATTCACTGATGGACGTAAGACAGGTTTAAGTCGCACCGCTTAGCACATTATATGCTTCACGCATCCATTTTCTGCCATCTGCTCTACGCTGATCATCCAGTGGGCATCCCACACTACATTTACCAAGAAGAAGAAGAATAAGAGTTTAAAACGTAACAATGCATATTTGTTATATCATCTTTCCCTATTTTCTTCTCTATTATCACTTTCACGCCTAAATTAAATTATATAAATTATTATTTAATGTAGTGTATTCGCTGCCAAAATGACATAAACACAACATTACTAAAAAAGATGCTATTAAAAAAGTAAATTTTAATATAGATACATATTTTTAAGTTTTAGCTCTTAGATTATAATAAACAGTTTGAGCCTTAGTTCAATTGAATGCTATTATACATTTTCTTGGTTTTGGCATGATAAAATAACAGAACTAGAAGAAAATGTTAATCTAATGGGCAAGTATGGAAAGAAAATTGAACTTGATCCTTTTATACAATACTATATTACAACTATTATATATATTACAACTATTATAATACAACTATATTTTTTTCAACGTGGAAAGTTATGATTTTCGTGTAAAAGATAATTTTTAAATGAAAATCGTTTCATGTAATAAAAAGATTTTTGAGGAGTAAATATTATATTATTCTTTTTTCAGTCTAAATATAATAATACAGGAGTTATATTAAGAAATTGTATTTATTTATAATCAAATTTCAAAACGTATTGGATAAAAGCGATGTAGTACATTGACATTGGAATCCGAACAAGTTTTTAAAGAACCGAAACAAAAAAAAAATTCAAAACAGGAATTTTACAACGAAAGAAAACATATATTTCAATCCACATTTAATTACAACAGCCCGTTTTGAGGTTATAATTTGTCGTTGTCAAAATCGAACTTTACCGTGTGTGTCAATTCGAGCGTCAGCACGTTTGTTTTTTTTTTTATTCCGGTCATGGTACGATTTGTATGCGGCCCGTTACATCGACCTCTTCCTCCGAGGACTGGTTTAGAGAAATGTTTGCACCCCACAACGGAGAAACAACCATACCGCCTTTGGCCGTCAAACCCGGAGGACTACAACTTTCTTTCAACCGTGAGTCTTTTATTTTACTAGCACCTAGTATTTATCTTTAGAAAGTAATGTTCCGCGTAACTGTGAAAGCATTGTTACTTTCAAGCGGTGCGTCGACCGAGGTCAATCATTACTGTTAGTTTTAATTTGAATTACGCCATATTTAAATAATGACAAATATCAAATAAAAAACGTGATATTCAAAATAATATATAACGCCGTTAGGTTCTCAAAGCCGTTGACAAAATTCTATTTTAAAAAAATTTAGAAATACATGTTTTTTATACTTTATACTTCGTATGGATACTGTAAAGATGACATTGATTTATAAAATAGAAATAGATTATAAAGCTAACATTTTTTTATTGTTTGTACATATAGGTTTACATAATATGTCAATTATATAGATTTAAAAAAGAAATATCTTTACTAGTAAAATACAAAAATATATCGTTATAAATTTTATAAAAAAATATAATTATAAAATTAATATTTTTTGTTGTTAGTGTCTGATTTCAATGCCCAAAGTTCTTGGTTTAAATACTGGCTGAAACTATAATCTGTTTTAAATAATATAAACAAACCTCGGTCTTTGGATGAAATTTGTTTGAGTTAATTGTGTCCACCAAGCATATCAAAAAAAAAATCATTGGATAAAGAAGGACTCGGATGAGAGAGTGTTTTATTTTTATACACACACCCAAAGCTCGTTAACATCTGGGATGTCGCGGTTCGCAAAATATTGTTATGGGTAACGAGAAATATCAACAATATGGCAGCCGGGAAACATTTTTTGGACATCGTATATCAAGATTACGAAAGTTACCTCTTACGGGTTTTTGTTTTTAATTGTAACTAATTATTTAATTAATTAATTACGATTAAAAAAATTGAGGGCTTTAGAAAACTAAATAAAAAAAAGCAGGCTTTCATTTTTTCTTGTTAATCAATTTTCTTGTTATATTATATATCTAGATATCATCACTTTGTTGCACTTATGTAAATATATATATATATATATATATATATATATATATATATATATATATATATATATATATATATATATATATATATATATATATATATATATATATTTATATATATATATTTACATAAGTGCAACAAAGTGATGATATCTAGATATATATAACAGAAACTGATTAACAAGAAAATGACTGCTTTTTATTTAGTTTTCTAAAGCCCTCAATTTTTTTAATCGTTGGGACTTACTACTCTTTCTTACTTCCATTTCAGCGGAGTTTGAATACCTAAGCTTTCGTTGTCAAGTTACTGTCTTCGTCTTTCTTCCCACTCTTCACTTAACACTGCAACTAACGAAGCTCCTGTTCGCAAGTCTTCAAATAATCAAAAAGACGAGCGTATGCACTCACAAACGCCGGCACCGCATCTGAGATATTTCCGGGGTTACGGAAGACCATGATGACCTGCTTATTTCTTTGCCCTCTCTTTGCTATAAAAAAATAACATACGTACATACGAATCATCACGCCTGTTTTAGAGACCACAGATCTCCATCTGCTATCTCCATATGCTCATCACTCTCTTCGTAAAAGATCGCTGGTTAAGGGTACTCTTGATCTGGTCTTTCTTAAAAACTTGGGAAATTTGATCGTAGTATGTTCTCCTTGGTCTTTCCCCACCGACCCTTCCATCCATATCTGCAACATCAAATCCTTTTATCTTTCGTCTTTCATCCATCCTCTCTATATGCCCAAACTTAGATAGTTTGGCCATATAGAGAGCATCCCTTTCTTAACTTTTGTCACGACACCTTTCTTCCCTCCAAATCGCTCTCTTATAACTTCTTTCCTTGTTCTATCATTCAAAGACACACACATACTTCCTGACTCTCTCATTTCCGTCGCATTCAATCTGCTCTCACGCCTCTTCTGCCAAACCCCACTTTCACTATCGTACATCAGAGTCGGAGCAAGCACTCCCCGATGAACACAGTCGGGCCTTTTTAGAAACATTCTGACTATTCATAAGGAGTATAGGGTGAAGCCCTAATTTAACTTGATTAAATGTCACCTTCACGCTTTACACTTCTTAAAATGTATGTTTATATATAGATAAGAACAGAATGAGGAGTTGGGTGCTGTTCCTGTTTGCGCTGACGGTGGTGGTGTCATGCTCCGCCCAACAGCAGTTCTACAATCGCTACGACAACTTCAACGCGGACTCCATCATACAGAATGAGAGGATACTGCTCGCGTACTATAAGTGCGTCATGGAGAAGGGTCCCTGCACCAAGGACGGGAAGAATTTTAAACGTAAGCGACCATAATATCTTTACATTTTGATTCAGTGGCGGAGCTCCCCGCCTGCGGAGTCAATAGTTGCGGGTTCGATCCCTGCATCGGAATATGTATGGCATATAGTTATTTGATCCGAATCTGGTAACATTTATATTTTATTCATACTTTATAAATATTATTTATTTGTGCAAGGAAAGGCGATATGTTACATCCGAGACCTCAGTCGATTGAATGCTTTTTTTTATAAAACAAATTTTTTTTAATTTAAATTTTAAAATTACGAATGTAAAAATGTAATATAATATAAAAGGTTTTAATATATTAAATAAAAAGTTTGAATACATTAGTTCGGGCTAGCTTCGGGCGGGCAATTGGCGAGAGGTAACCCTAAAACGTGACTAGTGTTCTCATATCGGAAACCAAGACACACTTTGAATTGTTGTGCTTGTTCAAGTAAATACAGTGAATTTAAACTTTTATCACCGAGCGTCAAACAACACTTTAAAACACTCTCCAAGAAACATTTTGAGAGATCCGAATCCACTGATGGTACAATCGGTAAATTATTCACCCAATTTAAACGCGCACCCGATAGGACAACACCCGCGTAACGTGTTACACGATACGGACGACGAAACGGCCGCATTCGGATCCACCCACGAGACCAACACTCACACGCACCCCGGCTTTAGCCGAGCACGTAGAGTAAGGAACACTTCTACACACAAGATTCTCTCACGTACCCGGTCGGTTCTCACCCCCTAGACCTTAGGGCCTATGGGACTAATAGGGACTATAGATACTTCAGTCCAATCCTCCCCTAGATGTTTAACGTAGCATCGTGACAAATTTAAAATCGGCACACACACATATGTATACCTCCGACAGGGCGTCGAGCCGATGGAGTCTGCGATTTGCGCAAATTTAGCTTTATAGAATTACAGAACAGCTTTATCTTTATTTCGATAAAGCTGCTAAAGCCAGTAGGCTACCAGAATAAATATCTTCGACTTAATTAAACTTTTATCTTTTATTCCAGGTGTTTTGCCGGAGACATTAAGTACGGCTTGCGGTCGCTGTTCCCCGAAGCAGAAAATCGTCGTCCGCAAGATGCTGTTGGGCATCAGGGCTAAGAGCGAAGCTCGTTTTCTAGAACTTCTTGACAAATACGATCCAAACCATCTCAATAGGGAAGCGCTTTATACATTCTTGGTAACAGGCAATTAAATACAGCGGCTAATAACAAGCGATATGTAAATTGCAAGTTATTTACGATCTATTTAGTTATAAAATTACGCAGACTGAATAAGTATTTCTTTTGTGTTTTTTTTAATCGAATTCATATCTATAAAATGTAACTATGTACTGGCCACATTCAAATTAATTATCTATATTTAATGTAATTTTAGAGAAAAGTAAGTTGGATCGACTTTTCCCGCCAACTTACATCAGTGACGTTGTGTTTTTATTTCATTTTCATAATCTTATATTATTATTAGTTATATTGTTTAATTGTGGTGGCGTATTATATATACAATATAGTTCGATTAAGGCGTATAAGTGAAGTGATATGAAACAAATGCGTGAAACTTTTTACGTTGACTGAAAAAGTCCATAGAAGATTTTGGGAGAATATCCACCATTTTATAAAGATGTAACGTGATATACTGACTAGTTACATTTCAAGAGATTGGATGTTTTTGTATTTTACTTGACACTGGCATAATAATTATGGTTAAGTTGCATCAAAGAAGAAGAACGAATTTGAACCATAGACGTACAGTTTTTTTTTTGCTAATCTGAACAATGCTGTTCCTACTATTTTCCGGTTGTACTATTACATTCAATATACATGTGAGTGTTAAAGAGATGAATAGAATGTAAGAGATGCCCTGCAATCGTTACTGGTTTCGTGATCAAAGAACAACAAAAAAACTACTTTTGCCTAACTTGATCATGAAATAAAAAAAGATAGGTATATTAATATGCATTACATAATTTGTAAATGAAATGTGTTATATAAAACTGTCTCTTTCTAACATACTGTTATTATTATTATTAGAAAAGAATTTTTTTTAGTTTTAAATCCCGTTTATAATAATACTTTTATGCCTGTACTTTTCAAATTGTTATAATAATATTTTTAAATTAAAAAAAAGTCATTAAGCCTTATGTTTGGTAATTGTGTTTTATAACTAGTTAGATATATTTTTTATGTATTTCACCATTTGTTCTTGATGATATATGTTTATACCGGGGAAAGGTTCGCTACCAGCGCGTTTACTTTTTCAGTTTAATGTTTAAAAAATTCAATGCCATAAAGGCATATTATAAAAAAAAATCCTACGGGCTGTTGTAAAAAAATTTTTCTCAAGCGCCGGTAGCGAAATTGTTAAAAGAACTAATAAAATACGGGACGTATAACAACTATGGAAGTACTAAAATACAATAGGACCGACTGACTTTCTTTGATTTATCTATACTAATCTAATGATTTTAAAAACAGAAACAGTTAATGAATAACTGTTTTTGTTTTAAAAATCATCAGATTTTATTTCTGTAGTGTAATAAAAAATATAATGACAATAATTTTTTGTTTCGGGTTTCTGAGATCGATATTTGTAAGTTAAAAATTATTTAAGAGAATATCATAGAATCATAGAATCATCTTAAAAGGAGATTCATTGATTGAGTTTTAAAGACTTTGTATTGCATATTAATGATAAACTAACGCAAAAGAAATACGATATTATTATATTAAACGCATTTTTAATTTATTAATTATCTGTGTTTTACTCGCTCCTGACACATTAATTGTATTCAAGTATAATTATTTGTAACGATTGTTAAGCGATTAAAATAATTGTTGCCATATCCGTATGATTTACCCATAAAGCGATCTTGATCTGCTCTAGTACTGACCTTATGAACAAGAACCTACTGACCCAGTAATTAATATATGTTTACCAAGTTATATTTCCGAGAACTAAACATTCTTACCTCTGTATAAATACAGTGACAATTTATATCTAATATTATTACCATTGCACCGGCCATTTGTATCAGTATGAGGATCGCCATTTTGTTATTGTGTGTGACGGCGTTCACGCTTGCGGAGGTTTACGATGACATAGACAAGAAATTCGACGTTGGTGAATTGCTTCAAAATGACAGATTGTTAGCTTCCTATATAAAGTGTTTGACGAATAAAGGTCCTTGCACACCAGAAGTGAAGAAAGTGAAAGGTATGTATACAATTTATACATCAACAGCAGCTTGTGGTAAAGTAATTTTACGAATAATCATTTTCTATATTTATTTAAAAAAATATTTAATTGCGATTATTGTAAACAGCATTATTACACCAAAACAAATTTTTTATTTTTTTTATATATTCACGCCTACCCCCCGCAGGGGTTGGCAGACACCACAGAGCTCCATCCGCTACCATTCATCGCAGCGAAACAGCTCTCCATTGGTCGCTTCTCGCCCTCGTGAGACGTTTTTCATCGTCGATCGTCATTTTTCAACAAATTAGATATATTAAATTCGCCTTAGTGAATCCCACGAGCCGCAAGGGAGGATGGAGGTCAGCCCCAGCAGAGCCCTGCATGCTGAGGTAAGGCACCATAGTACCTGGGGGAGCTCAGGCTCCCCCGGGTACTATGGTGCCTTACTTATTTACTTAGTACTGAGTCGCAAAGCATGCAGGACGGTCGGCACGGCAGACCGTGGATTGGCGAAGAGGAAGGGAAAGGATAGAGAAGAAAGGAAAGGGCAGGAACGGAAATGTGGATTGGGGGAGTTATCAGACTCTGAATAAATATTTATAAATCCATATATATATTTATTCCGATGCGGGAATCGAACCCGCGACCATTGACTTCGTGGGCGGAGGGCCCCGCCACTGAGCCAATCGGTCGTCAAACAAAACAAAATACCAACTAATTTTGATTTATAATAATCATCATTGATACCTTCAAAACCAAGACTATATATTTCACAAAGGCCAATAATGCTTCTGCAATGTCTATGGTTTTACGAATGTCTATGCGGCGATTGTTTTATTCCTGGTGACATCTTTCTTCTTTTTGTCTTTAATGGCAACCAGTAACAACTATTATGCCAGTGTCAAGTAAAATATATTAACATCAAATCTCTTGAAATAAAACTAGTCAACCTATCATATTACGTCTTAATAAAAAGGTGACCAAAACCTATGGACTTTTTCAGTCAACTTAAAAAGTCACAAGACACGCATTTATTTCATATCACTTCACTTATATGCCTTAATCAAACTATATTGTATAATACGGCACCATAATTAAAGAATATAAGATAAGGTAAATTAAATAAAAACACAACGTCACTGCTGTAAGTTGGGTTGGGTTGGTTCTCAGGTTACATCTTTATTCATTTGCTTTCCTCTTCATAAAATGTCACAAGAATTGACAGCGTATTGTTTTGTCCAGATAAACTTCCTGAAGCCCTTGCCACGCATTGCGCCAAATGTTCGGACAGACAGAAGGAGATCGGTAAAACTTTGGCACGTGAAGTGAGGAAGAAGCATCCTGAAATGTGGGCTGAATTAAAGGCGCTGTACGATCCCGACGGTAAACACCAGAAGGCTTTCAAGGAGTTCCTTGCTTAGGACTTGAATTTACAAATGATTACTGCAAGTCTGTTAAAGATCATCCAGCAATAAATACTTTTCCTGCTGAGTTATCTTGTTCTTTTATTATTCTGTTTGTTATATCTAATTTTATTATTAATGGAGTCAGGCGTTACTTTGCGGAAATCCATCACTATGTGGACAGTCAAAAGTTGTACTTAGCTAAGATCCGCGACAAGCAAAACAAAAACAGAAAATTAATAATGTGAGTTTTTCTCTACGGAAGACATTCTGTAGAGTCTACTATACCTGAAGATGCCTCGTGTTGGGGCGAAACACGTGTCTTTTGCAAGGTGGAAAAGTGGTCGTGTGTGTTTGGTGTTGTGTATAGTGGTTGGTGGGAGGAGAATTGATGGTCGATTTTCAGTAAGTATTTGGTTTAAGTTCCAAATAAATCCACTTCATCCAGCAGAAAAACACACATTAATTTTTTGTTATTGTTTTGCTTGTCGCGGATCTTAGCTAAGTAAAACGTTTGACTGTCCACGTCTTATTTTATTGCTATAAATCAATATATAAATATTATTAATTAAATTACGTGAAGAATTAAATTCTAAATTTGTAGACCCAAATGAAATAGTTTAACGTTAAAAATTTAATAAAAGTGTCATCTATCATATTTATTTTTTTAAGATTGCACGCTTCAAATGCCAGCTTTAGTACACCTGGTATACTGCTATTTAAGGTATAACTATCTGTAAACCAATAGATGGCGCTATTTGCAAAAGGCCACGTTACGACGGTGATGATGTTTTTATGATAATATTGTTATAGTAAATATTTCTTTTATGGGACGGGAAGTCAAACGAGCAGGCGTGTCACCTGATGGAAAGCAATCAACGCGGCCCATAAACATCAGCAGTACTATAAGCAGTACAGAAGCGTTGCGGGTCGAGGCACTATGCGCGGTAGCTAAGCTACCCCACGCAGACGCCGTTTTTCTGCGGGAGTGTGGTACTTCCCCGTGCTAGCCGGCCCATTCATGCTACAGACAAATAATATGCCATTCTTGACAAAGTATTCATCTGCAGCGTGGCTCTACCACTACAAAAACTATATCGATCTCGAATGCTATCATAAACCATGATACCAGTAAAACAAAAATATTGTTTGAATATGACCTCAATCAGTCAAGTATTTCAGAAGTTACACGATAATTGACAGGTTTATATGTATGTATATATATATGTATGTATAGATAAAAAATCTTCAAATTTACATATATATAATAACGCCTTACTCAAACGCAGAACAAGAACCCGAATATGAGAAACTTTCAGGCGTTTCTTTGTATATATATTCCATAATTTTCTCAATTTTTTTCTAGAATAGCTCAATTTCACACGGTACATCTTGGCATTGTCAACAACACATGTATGCAATATATTTCTACAAACAACAAATCAGTCGTTACTTTCCGGAAATCCATTATTATGTGGACAGTTAGAACTTTTACTTAACTAAGATCCGCAACAAGCAAACAAAAACAGAAAAATAATAATGTGTGTTTTTATACTAAAAAAAAACTAACTTTATTCGCGGAGCGACCCAAAATGGATCTTGGCCTCCGAACAGATCTTACGCCACTTTGCCTTGTCCTGCGCCACCTCCTGCCAGTTACAGACTTGAAGGTTACGCAAGTCATCTTCAATCATGTTTCTCCAGCGGTACCTGGGGCGCCCCACAGGACGTCGTCCAGATACGCTCTCTTGACTGCGCGATCGTCCCCATCCTCTCCACGTGGCCCAGCCAACGAAGTTTTTATACTGGAAGATGTGAATTTACGGGGAACTTCGACTAAGTCTTACGAAAAAAATGGAAGAGCCCTTTCGTTACGATGAATGTGAGAGGAAGGATGGATGAAAAGATGGATGAGTGTGGAGGAAGGTGTGCCGGGATCGTAGCGAACATACGTGGTTTCTGCCTACCCTTACTGACAGGCGTGACTATATGTATGTATGTATGTATTACAGCTCGTTACACACAAATATGTCACATTGTTTTATTGAGAACATATTGACATCATATTGTTTTATTAAGAATATTAGAAGTAAAATCTTGTTTAACACCCCATCTTTTTAAATATGGCTGACGATCATTTATATTACAAAGACGCTTATCTTACCAATTTTTACATATTTTACTTTAAAATTTTCTTGATTTTAATTTGTTGGAAACTTTTATTTTATAATGAGCCAATTCCGCAGTTAGTGGTAATGTATATTTATTTATTTATTTATTAGATAATCCAACAGTTTCTTTACACAACTTTTTACTTAAAAATAATATAACAAGCAATAAAAACCAAAATAGGATTACACAGTTTGGGCTTAAATATATTACTTTTGAAAACTAGAAGACATATAGAGAGTACTAGAAGAAATATAAAAAAAAATTAAGTTGAGAATCTAATTTTGTGAGTATATGTGTGTGTGTGTGTGTTTGTGAGTGTGTGCGATTTAATTTACTGCACCTTTACTTTTGAGTGTTTTTCTAAATGTCCTTTTTGACATGCTGAACAAATTTATATCTCAATAAAACTATATATGTTATATGTGTTGACTATACGGCTAAGGATGGAATTACGTGCATAGTTCGTATTGACTTCAGGTGTATAAAATAGTTCTGAGTGCCGGGTACGACGATATATATAATAAAATAATGACTTTGATTAGTTGAAGTAACTATTTCTTTATTATCACTATATGTTTCAGCACATTCTGCAATTCTGCAGTAACAAGGGTAGCAAAATTTGAATTTTTCAACAAAGCACTCCAATACATTTCCAAATCCTTCGTTTATCCTCTAATCTGTTATCTTCTCGCTTGCTCGCCGAAATGTTTCAAAACACACCCAACCCTGGGAATAATATTTCTTAGCTTCCTCCCAAATGGCATTAAATCTTTCTACCGTGAACTTGACTCCGGCAGCTTCGAAAACTCTTTTGACATTATCAGGTTCCCGTTTTGCATACATATCCCGATGAGTTACGTTAAGCAATGTAAAAGCGCTGGGAGATATGCATGATTTAACATCTGACTCTTGCGGCAGACATGTTCTGATCGCCCTACAACAATTTTCGGGCGTAATTGGATAGTCCAAGTCAAAGTATCTACCCGACGGTACACCTGCCATGCGCCTATCATCGACTTCTTGACCCGGCTTTACCATTTCAGTATAGGTTGTGCGAAAATCAATACATTCGGCCGGTAAATCGGGTATTTTAGGTAAATCTGGTAACGGTTCTCTGTAATTTATAACGTGAACAAAAAATTTATAAGCGACATTAGATCCGTCGAATGCTTGCCATTTGGATAGCAAAGGCTCTATTAAACTGGGATTAAACCTTATGAACTTCGTATTGCAATGCTTGAATACAAGTTCCTTGGGAAGCCAGCCAGTTTCGTCTTTATCGAAGTATTTAAGGTTTAAATAAAGTTTGTGGAAAAACGTCGGTAAGTATCGCGTCGACAAACATTTTCTAAGTGTGTTCAGATGTTTTAAGCATTGCCGAAGGAAATCTCTTTCCGGGTTCATTGTACAGAAACTGAGACACTCTTGAAAATTGTCTGGCGGTTTCAACTTGCCAAAGGAATAACCCTCTGGCACGTTATTTATATTGTTATTTGGTGCCAGGGCTTTTCCAACTCTACTTCTAGTTCTATTTTGAACGTTCGATTGAATAGTGCTCAAGACGGTACTCCTTTCTGTTGCAAGTTGACTTCTTATGTCAGTTAAACAACATTTTGCGTATGTTCCCCGTTTATCAACGAAAGTTCTATAACCGTATATCTTGTTTGGGTTGAACGGTGGTATACAATATTTGCGATCGATTTGCACGCCTGGGTTTTTGGCTTTTGGAGTTCTGTCTTCAATTGGCTCTTTCGGCATAACTATATCGTAAAGTCTCCCGTGGTACGGTGTTTTCTTGCCGAATGTAGTGCCGAGTATATTGAAGCCTTCTGGTAGCATAGGAACGGGATCCCTTACCATTCCAAGTGGTTTGTTCCAGTAGGAAGAATATGCAGTTTCCTTGAAGTCGTCGACGAGAGTTTGGAATTTTGTTTTCGGTGTAGGGTTTACGATTTGTGCGACGTCACCGAAAGTTCCCGCGTTTCGCGTGTCTCGTGGAATGGGATGGCGTAGGGGTGGTAGTGGTTTCGGTGGCTTTGGTGGTATAATCGCATCGCTGATAAGAGCATCGACTGTGTCTTTTAATAAATAATGTTCTAAGGCGTCTTTGACACAATCATCCGGTTGGGCTGTAGGCACCCCAGCTGCACAGATCTTGGGCGCTCTCTCATAGAACATTCCATGATTGCCTTTTCCACCCGAGGTGGATCTCTCGCACTTTACTGACATTCTATTTATTTAAAAAAAAACGAATTATAAATATTTATATAAAATAACGTATTCATAAAAATAATTTCAGATATCATGTTATTTGACATTGTGTCAATGTTTGTTATCTGTGGAATATTTTCATAGATACATACAGTGTCAATGAATAAAAAAGATTATATATATTTTATACCAATTTACATCAGTGACTTGTTTTATTTTATTTTTGCTATGTAGATGTCATGGGTTGTCTGTAGAATTTTAATTTGATAAAGCCTTAGGAATCATATGACCTGAGGATTTTGAAAAAATGGGTATTGATAAGTATAACGCCGAATGCAGAAAAATTGTCATTAAATATGCTACAGATTGGGTGATTGTAATCACCAGAATGGGCAGATCGACAGATTTTAAGAATGACTACAACACCCCCTATCCCTGGTTTATACATTTCCTAGTTTTATATCCTACTAAATATCTTATATTGAAGTGGTTGCCTATTCGACGGCGTCGAGATACTCACACATCCTTTCTTTACTTTACTCTGTACTACATAATCCCAGATCTCCAGCATATCTTTAAGAGCGTTTCCAGTTTCTTGTCCCCAGGGATCAGCCCTATCGCACGGCCGTTACGGTGGCTCATTCGCTGTACACGCAGTGCGCTTGTGGAACTTTATCCCACATACTATACGTGATAGCCTCTCACTGGATGTATTTAAGAGAAGAATTAAAGAACATTTCCTTTTGAGTATAAAATATTTATATATGTATATATTTATGTGTATATATATATATATATATATATATATATATATATATATATATATATATATATATATATATATATATATATATATATATATATATATATATATATATGTATATATATATATGTATCCCCTTATTTATATAGTATTATATTATATATTATTAGTATTTATATGTTTATATATGTATGGTTTTATATAGTATGTATTGTTATGTATATTATTATTATATTTTGTTGTTGTACACTTATTTCTATCCTCACAGCTTATCTTATCTCTCTTTCACTCCTGGGTTTGCTGGAAGAAAACTCAATTTTGAGTTAAGCTCGCCCTTGTACATTTTCTTTCCTTTTAATTCTTGTATTTCCTGTTTTGTATGCAATAAAGTATTAAATAAAAAGTAAAATAAGTTATATGAGAGAAATATTTTTCTCTATAAAATTAAAATTATATATTTAATTAAAAAAAAAACTATAGTAACATCAAGTGTTATCCACTACAAGTTCAAAAAAAATTGAGGTCGAGTGGATGAATAAAAAAGTATTTCATTAACGATTGAAAATTTGAACAAGTAACAATATAAATATATATAGTGAGAATGTAAACTTATAGTAGGAATTGAAAAATAAAATATGGACAGTCAAAAGTTTTACTTAGCTAAGATCCGCGACAAGCAAAACAATAACAGAAAATTATAATGTGTGTTTTTCTGTTGGATTAAGTGGATTTATTTGGAACTTAAACCAAAAACTTACCGAAAATCGGCCATCAATTCTCCACTCTACGGAAGACAACCGAAAAGTGACTTTTCGGTTGTCTTCCGTAGAGTCTGCCATACTTGAAGTTGCCTCGTGTTGGGGCGAAACACGTGTCGTTTACAAGATGGAAAAGTGATAATGTGTGTTTGGTGTTGTGTATAGTGGTTGGTGGGTGGAGAATTGATGGCCGATTTTCGGTAAGTTTTTGGTTTAAGTTCCAAATAAATCCACTTCATCCAGCAAAAAAACACACATTATTAATTTTCTGTTATTGTTTTGCTTGTCGCGGATCTTAGCTAAGTAAAACTTTTCACTGTCCATATAGTGATGGATTTCCGCAAAGTAACGACTGACTCCATTAATAATCTGAAAAATAAAAATTCTTGATATTTCTCTTGAAATTAGTCATTATTATTCCACTGTATTAGTAAATATTCCACGTTCGCGTATATGCGACCTTTATATATTAATGATATAACTACATTTGTATAATGTAACGTGTCACAAGGAAATAGCTTCAATTATACAGCCTGTAGACGCTGACACGCATATGAAAACAACTCTAATAGCGGGTTGTTTGTTAAGTGCCACTAATAGCAGTGACAAGTCATACCATATAAGATAGATAATTGGTACTGTACCATTTAGTCAACAGAGAAGACTGGATACAAATCAACAGACATTTGATACAAATATTCGGTAAGTATTTCAAATGCGCAAATAAAAAAATAAATTGGAACACGTTACTGTGTCATCGATAAATAAATAAAATAAGCCTTTATTGATGTCTACAATTAAAATTTATCTTCTATGTTCAGTGTACTAATTTATCCTTTCACAGAAACCTCCAAAGTCTTCCATGTTCTATTATCTCTTAATCTATTCGAATATCTTTTGCTTTTTCTTAACCGACCGGGTACGTGAGAGAATCTCGTGTAAGCGGCCGGTGTAGAAGTGTTCCCTACTCTACGTGCTCGGCTAGAGCCGGGGTGCGTGTGAGTGTTGGTTTCGTGAGTGGATCCGAATGACGCTGTTTCGTCGTCCGGATCGTGTAACACGTTACGCGGGCGTCGTCTTTTCGGGCGCGCGTTTAAATCCGGTGTTTCTCAAAGTCCGGAAACAGTTTTGCAATGGCATTGTGGATGTCTGTGGGTGGCGTTTATAGCTTTCTTTTTATTTGTGTTTATTATAATTTTGGTCTTTCATTTCTCTGTCTTGTTTTTTATTTTATATGTACGCCCTTTGTCTTCTGTTTCTGTACTATATTTTTGATTGATGAATATTTTTTTATGGGCAGGCGTGTCACCTGATGAAAAGCAATCAACGCCGCTCATAGACTTCCGCGGCGCCATAGGCAGTGCGGAAACGTTGCCGACCTTTAATGAAATGTTGGTGAAGGTTTTTCTCGTGAGCTTCTACATACTCTTTTGTCACCTGAGTGACAGATTCCACATTAAGGTCCCGGTGGAGTTCGATCGCTGCTTCAATTTATTTTTTAAATTCTAGATGGCGTTTATGAAAATAGCGTTATCAGCTGTAATTTTATCAGTATGCCGCGCGGACTTCTACAGCTCGAAATACGACGATTTCGACGTTCAGCCACTGCTCGAAAACGACAGAATCCTTCTCAGTTACACGAAGTGCTTCCTCGATCAAGGACCTTGTACACCGGACGCGAAAGATTTTAAAAGTAATATACAATTTATCTAAACGTATTTAGATTTATTTATTTATATACAGGACACCAAAAACTGATACATTTGAAATATTATATATATATATATATATATATATATATATATATATATATATATATATATATATATATATATATATATATATATATTTATATATGTATATATATATATATATATATATATATATATATATATATATATATATATATGTATATGTATATATATATATATATATATATATTATAATATTTCAAATGTATCAGTCCATCTATTTCAGAAGTTCTGAATCGCCCAAAGAGCTATGGAGAAAGCTATTTTCGGAGTTTCTCCTTCCTGATTTGAAAACTGCTATCGGAACGGACAACCGCTGGAGTAGACGAATGCTGAAAAGGATACCCTATTTTGGCAAACAGTGTGGGATACTCTCCCCCCCACTCCACAGCAAATTGGTGCGACGAATTACGCAGGGCGGCAGTCAGAAACTGGAACCATGAAGCCGAAGATCGGACTAAAAGGTGCGCCTGTTGGGAGGCCTGTATTTAGAAATGAAACACACAGACTATTGATTGTGATGTCTTGATGTTGTTATGTCATAAAAGGAACAGAAAGAGTTTCTAATGCAGTTCATTCATACATACATACATATCGTCACGTCACGTTTTCCGTAGTGGTAGGCAGAGACCACAGATTCCCATCTGCTACGCTTAACCTGGTCTTTCTTAGAACTTTGGCAATTTGGTCAAGGTACGGTTTCCGTGGTCTTCCCCTACCGACCCTTCCATCCACATCCATTAAATAGGTTAATATTCCATTAATACTCTACAAACTGCAGTAGGTTAAACAATCTATTGAAGTTCGTAGAGTCTATGTCGATTATTTATAAATGATGATTTAATTGTCAATACTAGAAGCAATACCGGAAGCCCTGGAGACAAGTTGTGGTAAATGCACACCCAAACAGAAGCAGCTGATCAGGCGAGTGATAAAAGCTGTAATGGAACGCCATCCTGACTCCTGGACTCAGCTCGTTGACAAGTATGACAAGAACAAGAAATACAGAGAGGCTTTTAATAAGTTTATAGAAGAGAAAGATTAGTGTTAGTTTACAGAATTAAAGGTAAATTTCAAATAAATACGTTTAATTATACAATACAGAACCATTAAGGAGGCAACATTACTGACTCAGTATTAAAGTTATCGCTTTCAAAGTCCATGGTTGAGGACTTTTTGCATGCAGCATGAGCAGGCGTGTCACTGATGGAAAGCAATCAACGCCGTGCACAGACATCTGTAGCGCTATAGGCATTGAAGAATCGTTGCCGGCTATCGAAAATGGAAAAGGGAAACTATTTTTAATCAAACAACTAAATAAATGGCCATTTGGATTGAATGCATGGATTTTTTTGGTTTTTTTTTATTATTTAAATAAATTGAATTGGAAAATGACATAGTTATTCAAAATAATATTTTCTTACACCTGTATATGTCCCATTGCTGGGCATAGGCCTCGCCAATTCTAAAGGATCGGGTATTTAACCCATCATACTTGTGCAAGGCAGATTGGCGAGGCATGCAAACT
The DNA here is from genome assembly GCA_031353405.1 of Baronia brevicornis. Taxonomy (NCBI): domain Eukaryota; kingdom Metazoa; phylum Arthropoda; class Insecta; order Lepidoptera; family Papilionidae; genus Baronia; species Baronia brevicornis. The sequence goes on from JASFAT010000370.1 coordinate 151,371, forward strand.
GGGAAAAAATAGCTATAAGCCATAAATATACTTATGCCGATGCATATATATATATATATATATATATATATATATATATATATATATATATATATATATATATATATATATATATATATATATATATATATATATATATATAATATATATATATATATATATATATATATCTTTATTGTACACCAGAAACAAACTTGTAAATACACGAATTTGTGTCAGATCTTTCTTTTATACATTACAAGACAAAAAAAAAAATATATATATATATATATATATATATATATATATATATATATATATATATATATATATATATATATATATATATATATATATATATATATATATATATATATATATATATATATATATATATATATATATAGATATATATATAGTCACGCCTGTCTTCCGTAGTTCATCGTAGCGAAACGGCTTTCCGTTAGTTTGTGGATGGGTAACAATATTTTGAAAACCTAATTGGTTAAATAGCAAAGTTACTTTTGAAATCGATTCCTGCATCGGCATAAGTATATTTATGGCTTATAGCTATTTTTTCCCAGTTTGCATGCCTCGCCAATCTGCCTTGCACAAGTATGATGGGTTAAATACCCGATCCTTTAGAATTGGCGAGGCCTATGCCCAGCAATGGGACATATACAGGTGTAAGAAAATATTATTTTGAATAACTATGTCATTTTCCAATTCAATTTATTTAAATAATAAAAAAAAACCAAAAAAATCCATGCATTCAATCCAAATGGCCATTTATTTAGCCACAATATATATATATATATATATATATATATATATATATATATATATATATATATATATATATATATATATATATATATGTATGTATGCACAAACTGGCAAGTCAATGCAAGTCTGATATTCGATTCCGAATACACAATGTTACTTGATCAACAAATGCATTTATAAATACAATTGTATGTTAAATAAAGCATAATTTTTCTTTAGCAGGTAAAGCTTAACCCTTCTTTGCATAATGGTGAATATTTCCATCATAACATTGAATGCCCAAAAATGATATAAAAGAACAAGTTCCCTTTAGTTTATCGTGTCTGGATACCTTTTATTGTCCATTTCATAAAAAAAAACATAGCTGTCAAAAATAAGCAAGTGTCACTGTCAGTAAAACAAGTTTGAAGTTGTCATTCCGCTGTTAGTATTGTAGTTGCAATAAACGTATGATTTTGTTTTATTATATTTTACAATTTCTTGTAATAAAAATAATAATTGTTTAGTTAATTATCATAAAGAATAAAAAAAATCTAATGATATCCTCTTTTATTTCTATTTAGTACTAAGCCAATGATCTTACTTTGCCTGATAATGGTAATTTCTATCATATGGGTATTTACTAAATTTATACTATAAATATTTACTAAGATTTTTTTAACCATTTTTCCTTTAATTTTGAACATGAATTATATCACCTTGATTTATTTCACCAATAAAGAAAAAATCATGCAAAGAAGGGTTAAATACTATAATAAAATAAAAAAATTATATTATTTTAATATAAATTTATTTAGGCAAATATTTTTGGTGTTTTCTATTCAGATAGTGTCGAGACCTCTTTTTTTTCTTCACATCCCCACCCCTGACAACTATTCTTTCCTCATGTATTAGATGAACATGAAAGATCTTATTCTTTCACGGCTTCGATCTTGTCCTTGTATCTTTGTTGATAAATATTGTTGGGGTCGTATTTCGTAGCTAACTCCTGCCAGAACTGAGGGCGTTTGTTAATGAGATGTTTTAAAACTTTATCGGCACCTTCTTTTTGTTTCTTCGTGCATTTGGCGCATTCATTTTCTAGAGCATCGGGCATGGTTTCCTTTAAAGTTTTTCCATCGCTTGTGCACCGTCCTCTGTCCATAAGGCAGTCCACGTAGCCCTTGAGTAGACGGTCCGATTCAAGTATCTCATCTACGTTTATGTAATCCCATTTGTCGGTGTAAGTGGAGGATGCAGGCTTACTCCAAGCAATTGCTACCAAACAGAACAGAGTAACTAGAAGAAATGCCTTCATGATTGTACCTATAACAAAAGAATGAGGTTCATTCCAGATTACTAAAAAATAATATGAATGAAAAAGTAACAACAGATTAAACAATTAGATACGTAATAAATAGTACCATAGACTCAATAAAAAACGTATAAAAGAATATACAAGTTGTATTGTATTCACTAAGACGAATTTAATATACTTAATTTGCGGGCGAAAAGCGACCAATGACGAGCTGTTTCGCTGCGATGAATGGCAGCGGATGGAGCTCTGTGGTCACTGCCAACCCCTGCGGGGCATAGGCGTGAATATATATAAAAAAAAAGTTGTATTGTTTTCCCGCCAACTTACATCAGTGACGTTATATTTTTATTTCATTTTCATATTCTTATATTATTTTCATCAGTTTTTTTCTTTAATTGTGGTGGCGTATTATGCAATATAGTTCGATTAAGTTGTATTAGTGAAGTGATATAAAATAAATGCGTGTGTCGTGATTTTTTAAGTTGTTTTTTAAGTCTACAAGTCCATAAGTAGGTTTTGGTAAAATAGCCACCATTGCATCATTACATTTTTAATATTATTGTATTTTACTAGACACAAACAAAACAAGTTGTATTACTATTCCCGTTAATTATAATAGTGATATAAAAGCCAAAATAATGTAAATAATTGTGAAAAAGTAGTACATAAATTTAGTTTTATGTAAACAAAAAAAAACAGTATAATATTAGATTTTAACGAATCAATCAATGGTAACAGATAAAATAAAATGTTAATTTTATCGGGGAAATAGTGGCGATAAGATTGCAGTTGTAAAGTTATAGAACTTTGATATAAAAGTTGATTGCATTATGCAATTAACTTTTGTACATGTATCGCAACAGATAAAAAATATTCACATGATCCTAACATAATGGCCGGTGGCATTTATGGTAGATTTACACGTTAATAACTTAATTGCTATAACTGGCCATTGTCTTATTGTTTTATTCAAATAGTACTACCATTGTTTTATCACTATAGATAGATTTGTTATTCAATAATAGATTTGTTGAATCAGATACTCTATTGTTTAGCAGGCTGAGCACATAATGTTTTATAACATATTAGAAACACTAATTGCGAAAAATTTTCGGTTATCTTCCGTAGAGTCTACTATATGAAGATGCCTCGTGTTGGGGCGAAACACGTGTCGTTTACAAGATGGAAAAGTAGTAGTGTGTGTTTGGTGTTGTGTTGGTGTTTGGTGGGTGGAGAATTGATGGCCGATTTTCGGTATAGTTTTATTTTAGGTTCCAAATAAATTCACTTAATCCAACAGAAAAACACACATTATTAATTTTCTGTTATTGTTTTGCTTGTCGCGGATCTTAGCTAAGTAAAACTTTTGACTGTCCATATAGTGATGGATTTCCGCAAAGTAATGCCTGACTCCATTAATAATATAAGAAACACGTAAAGTTTTTTTTAATACTTTTTATAACCTTTTTTTTAAAAACAAGTATATTTATTTATTTGCGATTTTTATTTCATTGCACTAGTATATACGATCGGCAAACGTGAATCTTGGATGTATACCATTTTTTACCAATTAACTACGTATTAATTAGAAATTTTAAATAAAAAGATTTTTGCTGTGCATTTACCGAGATAAATTAGGAGTAGCTCTGGAAGCAGAGTCTATTTGAGTAAAATGAACTAATCATCATCATCATCATCATCATCATGTGCTTGGTTAGTCTGGATTCGTGATTTTTTTATAGCAGGGCAGGTAAACGATCATGCGGATAACCGCATGATAAGCGATCACCGCTGCCCACAGCCAGAGGCATCCGCAACGCCTTACGTATCACAAATGAGTTGCCGTGCCTTTTGTAGACACGTACAAACGTCTCTTGAAAACCCCTCTGACGTATTTATTCGGAAATACCACGAGTGTAGATCATTCCACAGTTGCACCTTCACTAGTAGAAAATTAAGACTGAATTGGACGGTCGTAGACTGCAAACTATTAAGGTGATGGAAATAAATCATTTTATTGCTGATAACTAAGAAAGAAGAAAGCTTATACAACCGGATAGACTTTATGGAGGAGATAGGAAATGACACAGGAGAAGACGGAAGTAAAAGTAGATTAAAGGATTAGAGCCAATCGCTCAAAATGATACAAAGCAGAGAAGCTACTCAGAAATCGGATATTCTTCGAGATTAATCTAAAACACATTCTACCAAATAAATAACTATCGATTAATTCAAATGAAAATCACGTAAAGAATATGGATGACAATGACTAGTCTTGTAAAGAGAAGTCTAATATGGAAAAACCTCTTTTTTTTAATAACAACCTAATAAATGCAATTGTTCCAATGAGCCAAACGTTGCTAGTTAGATTTATACCGCAATAGAATAAACTATATGACCTATTTTCCGTACAAGAATACATTTTTTGGCCTATATTCCGCAACAGAATAAATTGAATGGCCTTTATTCCGCAACAGAATAAATTGAATGGCCTTTATTCCGCAACAGAATAAATTATATATGTTGAATTTCGCGACGGAATATGTTATAATGGCCACCACTAAATAATAAGGCAAAGTATTTTTTTTTTGGCTTTGTAATGCCAATCTGGAAGCGATCTCGTTCAGAAATAAGGCCGTTAGGCCTGTTGTTGAAGACAATATTAACTAAAATGCCATACATATTAATACACTTGAATGCATACAAATCACTGTTTATGATTATAATAACTTTTATAATAATTAAACATAAATATTTATATCTTTAGCAATTATTTTGTTTTACGTCAACAAAAGGAGACGTATTATTTTTTTAATTGTATTATATATTCATTAAATATTTCCTTCAATTCTTAAATAACTTTAGCAAGATATAGAATAATATTCTTATATGCTATACCAGAGATTTATCACGTTTGTCGGAGAACGCTCCCCAGCTAGATATGTATAGGACATCTGGCAGATACGTAAAAACCGGGATTCGTGGAGGATATTAGAAGAAGCCTAGGTCTGACTGTCAAAGGATTATAAGGATATCAGAGCCAAATGTAACGAACAATGAAATTAATTTATTATTTTTGTTAACACGAAATTTAAACTTAAAAAGTACAAATTAATATATTGTATGACCTTACTTCATAGACTCATATGACAAGTTCCAGAGGCCTTCATATTATTCATATTATATTCGTTATTTTTTTTTAACAGCCCACTGCTGAGCATGGGCCTGTCCATTTCTGGAGGAACGGACGTTAACCCACCACGCTTGTCCAATGTGGATTGGCGGGGTTACCACGCTCAGAATAAATATTTGTAATCCATACATATTTATTTCGATTTCGATGCGGGGATCTAACCCGCGACCATTGACTCTGCCATTCAGCCAATTGGTCGTCTATCGTTATAAATAGATATATATTCTTCTTTATTATATATATATATATATATATATATATATATATATATATATATATATATATATATATATATATATATATATATATTCTTTATTGTACACCAGAAACAAACTTGTAAATACACGAATTTGTGTCAGATCTTTCTTTTATACATTACAAGACTAGTCTCTGTGTAGTATCTAGACAGTCAATAAAATTAAACGATGAAATCATACAAGAAATTAATAGAATTAATTACATAAAAACAATATATGACTAACCTTTATCTAACTTCGTTACTGATCGCCAGTCAAGAGGGTTGTGACAATCATTCGAACTTCATAGGGCATTTATACGACATTCTCTAGCGTACAGAGTATGCATCTATTGCATTAATCATTCACGCGAATAATGCAACCTAATTAAACCTACGCTGACGTGGAACAATAGTGTTGTACAATACAATACGGAAGCGATAGACGAGCCCTGTTTATCATCGTTGATCTGATTACGGTACGTATTTCATCTCTTGAAAGACGATGTAAAATGTCTTCGAAAATGATTTTGTTAAACGTATCACTCGTTGTATTTTAAAACATAACTTCTTATCTGTGGCTACACCAGTCGAGAAAAACCCTCCGGAACCCAACCGCTCACCGGACGCAGCGCGGTAGCTAAGCTACCACTCAGACGCTGGTTTTGTGCAGGAGTGTAGTACTTCCCCGGGCGAGCCGGCCCAGTCATGCTATAGACAAATAATACGCAATTCTTAATAAAGTATTCGTCTGCAGCGTGGCTCTACTATGTATACGGGTGTCCCAGCACTCAACGTCAAGCCGAAACGGGGTGACAGGATTGATTGTAATCATCATGAGAAAAATCAGAAAAAAATATCTATCTTAAAATTAAGAACCTACCAAGAGCGTGTGCGAATAAAAAACATTTTAACTGAGTAAAATGGGTTAGCACAAATCGGGTTACTTGAGGTTTTTTTTCGTTTACTTGTTTTTTTTAATATGAAACTAACAAGTATTGTACCATTTTATAATTCTGATTAAATGCGCCAACTTTTAATGGCACTTGACAAGGAACTCTAGTACTTTTTTTAAAGGAGGGCCTTTCAAAATCAACAAACTTTGAAAATTTTAAATTCATAGTTTAACAAATAGTCTTGAGGGAAACTTGGGGCAACTGTGTCATTATTTTTTACTGCGATCCTAGAAATGTTATTTAGGGTTACGGTTCCAAAGTTTAAATGAACAAAAATAATAAAAATTAAGCACAATAACTGAAAAATGGTTATAGTTTTACCAAATTTCTAGGTTTTTCTTAAATGCCCGTAATTTTCAAACTGCATGGGATAGATTTTTTTTCTGATTTTTCTCATGATGATTACAATCAATCCTGTCACCCCGTTTCGGTTTGACGTTGAGTTCTGGGACACCCTAATAATAATTAATAACTAAATAATAATTAATAAAAATAATTAAAAAAACATTATACAAATATATTCGAATGATTCTTGTCATCACAAACAAAGGAAATTTATTGAAATTGATCACTTCGATTTAATACAAGGAATGCAAGTAGCAATAGCTCTGCCATGAAAGAACACGTTCACGATCTGAGGTCGTGAACTCATATTCTCCATTAGACAATTGATTTAAGCCATGTATTTCCTGGCACAAGCCACATCAGCTTAATTGAAACGGTTAACAAGAATTCTAGTAACGTAAAAAAAATATATATAAATAATGCAGATTTCACTTCAAAATTAAAAAAGCCGCTAAAATAAATATAAAATAAAATTAAAATTAACAAAATTATAAATTAAAAAAAGCAGTTTACAGCTAAACTTTGGTATTAGAATATCCCTACGCTTGGTTATTAGATCGTGGATTGTAATTTATTTTCTATTACTCTAGTAGAGGTCGCTCCCGTCCCATTAGTATTTGCTCCCATAGTCACTTCGTAAGACTATAAGACCATAGAAATATATATATATATATATATATATATATATATATATATATATATATATATATATATGGAATGGTCATACACACATACATCGATAATCGGTTAACCGAATAAAAAAAATGGTTAATAATATAAAAAAACCACATGCTCATTTGCCTACTCTGAAATAAAAACAGAAAATCTCCCCAATAAGACATTACGACATACACACGGTTGGTAGGTAGATATCATAATTTATTTATTATTTTTAAAAATAAAAATATTACCGATGTGGAACCAAAGAAAACATACCTTGACCAAATTGCCAAAGTTATTAAGCAAGGCCAGGTCAAGAGTACCCTTAACCGGCGGGCTTGCATGAGGAGAGTGATGAGTGTGAAGGAAGCAAGGAAAATATGCCGTGATCGTAGCAGATGGAGATCTGTGTGTTAAAAAATGACGGCGACCCCGTTCGTCACCCGTCAGGTCCTGATTCCCACGAGGGCAAGAAGCGATTAATGGAGAGCCGTTTCGCTAGGATGAATGTGAGATAAAAGATGGATGAAAAGATGGATAAGTGTGGAGGAAGCAAGGAAGGTGTGCGGAGATCGTAGGATATGAATATCTGTGGTCTCTGCCTATTGAATATTATGAAAGTATTATACAATCCAAATACTTATAATTGAATGAATTCAAAAAGTCAGATTTCATATACATAAGGCAGCTAGCCGATAGTTGTACTGAGAAGTAGCAAAGTACACATTATTTGCACAGAACAAGTAAATATTAGACACAAGGGCGGTCGCCTGCAAGGCGAGTTTGTTAATTTTCCACTTCTCTGTTAGATTCGTGACGTACATTATTAAATGTATATACATTTAGCTTTATACAGTTCTTTTTCTCGTTTGAAAACAATACGCGGACAAAGTTCAAGTTAAAAGAAACAACGTTTGTACTAAAATATTTCATTTTAAAACTCTTTTATATCTATATATATAAAAATCAATTGCTGTTCGTTAGTCTCACTAAAACTCGAGAACTGCTGGACCGATATGGCTAATTTTGGTTTTAAATTATTTTTCAAATTTTGAGTAAATATGATAAAAATATTAGGAATATAGTAAAAGCAACAATTTCGTTTTCCCTTAGAAACTATTCCTACCTGTCAAATATTTGATGTACGTCCCATCGTTCAGAAATCAATTAAATTTAAAAGTCGTTCAGAAATCAAATTAAATTCAAAAGTGAAGTTTTTTTTTTTAATTTTTTTATTGATTACGATTTCTTTTTGTTCCTGTTAAGTTTTGACCACATTATTTACTTAAGTTAAAACATTCTGCAATTATCGTTCAGCTTTTTTATTTATTGATTCTGAGCCGGTACGAAGTTTGCCGGGTCAGCTAGTATTCATATAAATATTTATTTTCAATATTAATCTGTCTTTATTATTTTGCGATAATTCCATTTGTTTGTTAAAAAAGATTTTGTTGCTACATTGCCATGACCATGTTATTTTTAGAAGTTTTATTCTTTGTTCATCTCCTCGAATTTGTTTTATGTAAAAGCCAAAATGAAGGCTGGGTTATTCATTCCAATGTCAACGGTCGCGTCAATGAAATATGCGTCATGAAATCCAATGTAAAAACAAAGCAGGGCAAAAAACTTAATAAAGTCGTATATATATTAAACTAAAACCACGGTTACATTAAAGTATTATGCATAATAAATCGGAGTACTTTTCAGAATTACAAGATCGAGAGATATTCAAGACAAGGTCGTTATACAATGATTCTAAGGAAATAATTATAAATCTGTATCACGTGGAAACAAACTGAATATATAATTAATTGTTTACATTTACATCGGATAAAACCGTAATTTTTTTATGGAATTGTGTGGCAAATGAGCAAGCGTGTCGCACGATGGAAAGCATCAACGCAGCACAGAGACATCTGCAGTGCAGAAGTATTGTCGGCCTTAGAGAAATGTGTAGGATTGTTTTTTTTTTGAAGATTCCAATTTCCGATCGATTTGGAAATACCGCTGGAAGTAACTGTTTAAAAAAATATTCTTTATAATAATAAAATTTTGCCAAGAAGTGGTCAAACACTTGGCATTGGCTCTTTTTTTTTTTTTGGGATAGGAGGGCAAACGAGCAAGCGTGTCGCCTGATGGAAAGCAATCAACGCCGCCCACGGGCAACCGCGACACCGCAGGAGTCGCGGAAGCGTTGCCGGCCTTTTAGGTATGTATAGGCTTGTTTTTTGAAGGTTCCAATGTCGTAACGGTTCGGAAAGACCGCCGAGGGTAACTGATTCCACAAACTGGTGGTGCGTGGAAAGAAGTTACGAGCGAAACGCACCGTAGTAGATCGCCACTCATCCAGGTGGTGGGGATGAAATTTTTCTTTACGGCGAGTTGTGCGGTTGTGGAATTCCGCGGCGGGAATACACTACCAACATTTGAATTATATATAGATTCGAAGATTTGATTCCAAGATGTTAATGCTGGTAGCCTATTAGCTTTAACAGCTTTATCGAATACTGGGCCTTCGGGCTGGGAGCCTGCGGGCAAGTAAAATATATTTGGGAATCTGCGCAAATCCAATCCAAATTCCATCAGCTCGACGCCGTGTCGGAGGTACACATGTGTGTGCCGATTTTAAATTCGTCATGCTGCTACGTTAAACGTGTAGGGGAGGATTGGATTGAAGTAACTATAGTCCCTATTAGTCCCCTAGGCCCTAAGGTCTAGGCGGTGAGAACCGACCGGGTACGTGAGAGAATCTCGTGTAAGCGGCCGTTCTAGAAGTGTTCCCTACTGTTCATGCTCGGCTAGAGTCGGGGTGCGTGTGAGTGTTGGTGTCGTGGATGGATCCAAATGACTCCGTTTCGTCGTCCGGATCGTGTAAGGCGTTACGCGGACTATCTGAATTATATTAGGTATACCACGATTATATACGAGTATGGAAATTTCGAGAAACAAAATGGCTTAATGGTGAAGCAAAAACGAAGCCAAGCGAATGTCTCTTTTGGAGTCTACAAGCAGGCAGAAGCAAAGGACGAAGAATATCTACATACATACATATCGTCACGCCTGTCTCCCGTAGGAGTAGGCCGAGACCACAGATCTCCATCTGCTACGATCTCGGCATACTTCCTTTGCTTCCTCCACACTCATTATTCTCCTCATGCAAGCCCGCCGGTTGAGGGTACTCTTGGCCTGGCCTTTCTTAAAAAGTTCAGCAATTTGGTCAAGGTATGTTTTTCTTGGTCTTCCTCTTCCGGCTCTTTCATCCACATTCGCAAGGTAAATTTCTTTTGCCAGTCGTCTTTCATCCATCCTCTCTATATGCCCGAAGAATATCTATTATAATTAAATAATAATATTTTATAATAGAACAGAAAAATTCATGCGGGTTACCTGATGGTAAGTGATCAAAGCCGTAGACATCTTAGGTGCATTTCCGGCCTTTTGTGAAGACATATACTCGCCTTTTAAATTCCCCTATTCCCCTATTTACGTGTCATTATGTTCTATTCATTTAAATTCCATAAGTGGATGTAAAAATAAATGACTCCGTAAAATATTTCGATTGTTTTCGTTAGTTATTTATTATTCTGCCTAAAACTATTAACAAGTCAGTTTAAAATGCTAAATTGTATTGATAAAAAATACGATGGTTTTGTTTTCAAGCGGTTATACCATTAGCTCTTGTTAGCGAGTCATTAAAAACTTAATTTTCATGTAGCAAAAATGAAATAATTTAAAATTTAAAAACTTATTGCACAGACTAAACATAAATAAAGAAACTTCATGAATCTAAATAACGATTTCCATATTTTCAACTTGTAAAATGACAAACTTTCATAAAATATAAAAAGTTGGTAAGATAAGCATGCATATTAAGATAATATATAATAAAACAATGAAAATATTTTTCTTACCTGAATATAGGAGTGACAAGTCCAAACAAACAAGATTTTATTTCCTATTTTCGTAATAATACAATATTATCAGAGTTGTGTAAATAGTTCATGAATTAGCTTTAATAATAATTTTTTATTGAATATTTACTATGTTATGCTTCAATAACAATAATTTTTATTCAATATTTACTTTGTTATGCTTTAATAATAATAATTTTATTGAATATTTACATTGTTATGCTTTAATGATAATAATTTTTATTGAATAATTATTATAGACTCAATCAAGATAACGTAACTTGTGATAACCCTAATACTGTTTGTTTGCATTTATTATTTTCGGAATTTGACTGAGGTATAGATAGATAGATTGTTACGAGCGAGGCCTCGCCCTAACGCCAACTCTGTAGATCGTGATGTAAATCGAAGTATAAAAAGTCGCAGTAGCTACTACACGAGTGAAGCTAAACAAACTTAGCCTCGTCTTCGTTTGGTTCCGGTGTGGCCTGCGCCTTACACTTGTATTAAGCATCGGGATTTCCTATCGGAAACATTTTGAAAATCAGTCTCAACCTGACTGTTCTAAAATGATTGAGATTTTGGCGTAATTTGCTCTATGCCTTATTTTTTCCTTTGGTCATAGCGAGACTTTAACCAACCGTCCGTGTAACCCGTGAAAGGAAAATTAGACGGCGTACATCAAAGTCCAGAAAAGATCTACGATATTGCAGATGTCGATAAGAATACTTTGATAGCTTTCTCATTATTTGCAGGCTGAGAAGAAGAATTTGCCACTAAGTCATCTGCTGTTGAACTTTTGTGCAATTTGCAGACTAAGAGCTTTGTGCTTGAGTCTTTCAATATATAATAGTTTTAGAATCGTTTTAAAAGATATAATTGTTTTAGAACCGTCTTTAAAGATATAATAGTTTTAAAACCGTCTTTAAAGATATAAAAATTTTAGAAACGTCTTTAAAGATATAATAGTTTTAGAATCGTCTTTAAAGATATAATAGTTTTAGAATCATCTTTAAAGATATAACATTTTTAAAACCGTCTTTAAAGATATAATAGTTTTAGAATCGTCTTTAAAGATATAATAGTTTTAGAACCGTCTTTAAAGATATAACATTTTTAGAACCGTCTTTAAAGATATAATATTTTTAGAACCGTTGACCTCATTTACAACAATATATTTATTAGATATTTAAAAATATCGCTCAACTTGTATAATGTATATTCATATGTTTTGAAGCGAAGCATCTGTAACAGCGCTCGATGTTATATTAGGTCGGAGAAACAGAAATCCATTATTTATACGTGAAAATCAAAAATTTATTTAAGATTTTTCGGATTGTCCAATATGGCAACAAATCATACAACAAAACGGTGCATATTTAACCTACATCGGACAATCCGAAACATAGAGAATCAATTAGTTTTTAGCACCCCTGTACACGTTGTAGTGTAGTAGGTAGATTTCGACCTTCACCATCACTCATCCACATGATTATGACATAGGGGCATCAAGGAGAACTCAAGATAAGATTGTATGTGTTCGTTAAAGGCCGGCAACGCATATACGACGATAGGAGGGTAAACGAGCAAGCGTGTCGCCTGATGGAAAGCAATCAAATCCACCCATAGACAACCGCGACACCGCAGGAGTCGCGGAAGCGTTGCCGGCCTTTTAGGTATGTATAGACTTGTTTTTTGAAGGTTCCAATGTCGTATCGGTTCGGAAAGATCGCCGAGGGTAGCTGGTTCCACAAACTGGTGGTGCGTGGAAAGAAGTTACGAGAGACACGCACCGTAGTAGATCGGCACTCATCCAGATGGTGGGGATGAAATTTTCCTTTACGGCGAGTTGTGCGGTTGTGGAATTCGGCTCAAAATGGCAACAAATTATACAATAAAACGGTGCATATTTAACACAAATCTGACAATCCGAAACATCGTAAATAAAGTTTTGAGTTTCACGTAAAAATAATGGATTTCTTTTTCCCCAACTTAACATAACTGTATTGAAAACAAACGTGTAACAAACCCAGCTACACATGTTTAATAAAAAGCGGAAAAACGTTATAGTTTTAGTGTAGTGATACATTCATAAATGTATCACTAATGTATTAAAACCTTTTATGTTATATTATATTTTTTTGACATTCGTAATATTCAAATTTAAAAATGTATTAGTTAGTTAGTTAAATTGTTATAAAACAAAATGTATTAGTTCGTCTGACGTGAAATTGATAAAGTGTGATTAAATTATAATTAATATATAAATGTACAATGAATCGCAAGAATATATTTATATCGTTTTGAAGAATTTTATTTGAAGATAAAAACCCCCTAAAGACTATTAAGGTTTTTGTTGCTTACGCCGTTGTTGCTTACGGCGGGCACGCTTTAAAAGCCTTAATAGTCAGTTACAAAAACTTTGTGAAATATTATATATTACTTCAGAACACGAGGCAGCGAGTACTTTTTTCGAAACCACAACTTGTAGATTTTCCCATATTTACTTAATATTAACATTATACATATACATGAATAACACGAGTCGGATTAAAATGGAACCCAGTTTCCACAAGAGTGAGCGCCAACCAGAAAGTCTAAACCCTCTATGCCAGTCTTTCTCAAAGTGGGCGATAACGTGGGCGGTGAAGGCCTACAAGGAGGCGATAAAGGGCCCAGAGAAAATTGAGTTTTTTTTATAACAGAGCAGACATCTGTTGGTAAGCGAATGAGTCATCTAGTGGTAAGTGATCACCACCGGTTATAGACATCCGCGATGCCGGAGGGGTCGTAGATACGTTGGCAGCCTTTAACGAACACATACAATATGGACAGTCAAAAGTTTTACTTAGCTAGGATCCGCGACAAGCAAAGCAATAACAGAAAATTAACAATGTGTGTTTTTCCGTTGGGTTAAGTGGATTTATTTGGAACTTAAACCAAAAACTTAATCGAAAATCGGCCATCAATTCTCCACCCACCAACCACTATACACAACACCACACCATTATCACTTTTCCATCTTGTAAACGACATGTGTTTCGCCCCAACACGAGGCGTCTTCAGGTATAGTAGACTCTACGGAAGACAACCGAAATCTTCTCTTGAGCCTCCCTTGGTGCCCCTATGTCATAATCACCTGGATGAGTGATGGTGAAGGTGTTTAGGACTGATTTTTAAAATTTTAACTTGAAATCGAAATCTACCGTCTACCCTACCACGTGTACAGGGGTGCTAGAAAATAATTGATTCTCAATGTGGATGGTACGTTAAACAAGTTTGAGAACCACTGCTCTGTTATACAATAGAGGAAATATTTTTATAATATACTTATACAAATAACTTTTTATATGAAGCATTTATTTTGGTCAAAAAAAAAACAAAATTTACAATGCTCACCTTAATCTATCAAGGATGGAGCTAATTTATTATAATTTCAGAAACGAAAGATTGTAAAGATGTTCGTATTTCCCTTTACTTTATAATGTAAATTTATACAGGATGTTTTCAAAATCAATTATATTCAACGTAGGGCTTTAAGGGATACTTATTGTTACTATTGCTAAAGAACTATTAGCTATAATAACTTTTTATATGAAGCATTTATTTTAGTCAAAAAAAAACATAATTTACAATGCTCACCTTAATCTATCAAGGATGGAGCTAATTTATTATAATTTCAGAAACGAAAGATTGTAAAGATGTTCGTATTTCCCTTTACTTTATAATGTAAATTTATACAGGATGTTTTCAAAATCAAATATATTCAACGTAGGGCTTTAAGAGATACTTATTGTTACTATTGCTAAAGAACTATTAGCTTTCTGAGTAAAGTGTTAGCTTTCTGAATATTTGTATAGCCTAAACATATTTATTCTGAATCCAGATGTTTATTCTTGTCTAATACATGTCAGTCAATATTCTAGTAATAAGAGCGTTATTATAGTAAGCTTTCCTACATACGAGTATTATATTTTAATATGCTTTGTTAATATAAATATTTTCATTTAGATCTTCTCTAATAATATATTATGGAAGCGAATGTATATTCATGGCTCTATATGGTATACTCCGAATTTACATCTACATACAACATTTTTTTTTTGCATTTAGCATTAAAACTTTTCAAAACTTAAATATTTATTTAGTTTGTGGAATAATTTTATTATTTACTTATTTGATAGATATTTAATTTTATATTGATTCCTACTCCCAAAGTTTTTATATCGAACCTTACAAGAAGGTACAAATATTGAAGAGGAGAGCCAGCTGATTAAATATTTTTCAATATTCATCGTATTGTTCTTTTCTGTAGTGTATTTATCCTACTAATATTATAAATGCGAAAGTTTGTTTACTCTTTCACGAAAAAACTACTGGATGGATTTGGATTAAAATTTACAGTAATATAGGTATTCACATCAGAATAACATATAAGCTACAATTTGTAATGATTTTATGTAATTTTGGTCGTAATATAACGATACATGTCAATTACGTCGGAAAAAATTCTGGCCTATGAGAGGTATCTTGGTGTACGCTGCCTAAACCATTAGAGTTACACAAAGATGATGTACCGTAAGATTGTTTCTCTTGAATAGTTCTAAATAAAAGTCCACGAAAGCATATATCTACCTTTTATGAGGAAGCTATTATGACCAAAATTGTGAACCATAAATTAAGTAAAAAAATATATTTATTTAAAATGATCTGTCACGAAACTTAATGTGGCAGACCAAATTCCACGCGAGCGAAGCCGCGGGCAAAAACTAGTTAAGCATAATGATATTAATGTCGTATAATATTTTAGCTGACCCATCTAGGATCAAGTCAAACGAAACACGTCTGTATATCTTGGCATTTATTCACAAAGAGGGCGAAAGAAGACCGGGCTGGCATCATAGAAATAACAAGGACACGCATCACATTTTCATTAAAGTTTGTTTAATGAAAATGTGATGTATGACTAAGACTGAGTAAATATATCAAAAGCTGCTTGTTCATGTGTATACGCATCTACAACAATATACCTCATGATAAAAAACAATTGAACACAAGATTATTTAAAAAAAGACTATATGAATGGCTAATAGATGGCAATATTTATAATACCAAGGACTTTTTTGCTTTAAAAGTTGGATCGAATGTATGTTCACAATATAAATGTTCACAAACCTGAAACCAAAATGTGGAAGATAATTCACATTGTTGTCTTTTATAGAAAAAAATATCAACCTGTATGTTATAATGCGTCAACGCGTTTTTATGCATTGCGTAGTAACTGCCTAATGATCAAAAGACGGCAAATAAGATGTTTGGAATACGACGGCCGCCTTCATATATATAGTTGTGGAATTGTGCAACTAATCATTAAGAATTACTTTACTCAGTGCAAAACGTACTTATCCGAAGGCGAGTACAAACATATTATTTATAAAATTCACATAATTTTACTATAAATTGTTAAATTAATTATTGTAAATACTTTTATTATGTTCCTTTTGACAATTTTAAAAGAAGTTTTTTCATTGTCAAATTATTTTCTTTTATTGTAAATGTCAAATGCGTGTCTAATAATTTTCAGGATCAAATGTCTCGTTTTTAAGTTTCTACTTTAGTTCACACTCTCCCTGTATTTTCAATGCTTACTACTACGACTTGATGTTAATATTATATATATATATATATATATATATATATATATATATATATATATATATATATATATATATATATAAATTTAAAATTATTATAGTTTTAAATGTTAGAAAATAAATCTCAATGTAACCAAGACTCACGTGTTAATAAATTACTTATCCTAGGTTAGGAAAACAAACACATATATTACAAAAATTCTTGTTGTCTATTTCACCTAATAGCTTGTGCTAGATAATGGTTCATATCAATACTCCATCAATAGTACGAATCCTCGACCTCAGATCGTAAGCGAGATGCATACCAACTGACCCAGTTCTTGTTATTTTGTAGGAATTATTTAATTTATGCCAACAAGGAATTTGAACATGCCATCCTAATAGGACAGTACACACAAATTATGTATATATGACTTGAAAATATAATTCAATTTCAACAGCGAGATTCATACCAACCGACCCATTTCTTGTTATTTTATGGAATTTATTTAATTTATGCCAACATGTTAATTATTGAGGAAAAAGGATTCGTTCCAGGGAACTCGCCAACCTAATAGGACATAGACAACAGTACACACAAATTATATCTATTTTTATGAGATTAAAATATTATTCAAATTCAACAGCGAGATTCATATCAACTGACCCATTTCTTGTTATTTTGTGGAAATTATTTAATTTAAACCAACAAGGAGATTTTTTTATTTATTGTGGATAAAGTAAACATGCCACCCTAATAGGACATAGGCAACAATACACACAAATTATGTCCACCTATGTGAGATTCAAATTCGACATGTGTTTATACATTTTATATTTCAAAGTTCATAAGTATTATTTGTGCTATTTAAAATATATGTACTTTAAAATAATTTTCTTAGAGAAGAAGTCTGCCAGTCAAAGTGTTTTTTGCCAATTGTCATAATCCGTAATTATGTAGAGTAAAATGCCGATTTTTTTTCTATTCACTGCATATGTAAATTGAAGTTATTTTTTTATTTTCCAGATGTCGCTCAAAATAGTTCTGGTGTTATCTTGCATCTTGGCTATGGTGATGGCGAAAGATATGTACACAACTAAGTATGACAATATTAATATTGATGAGATCCTAGCAACCAAAAGATTGCTCAAAGGATATATCGATTGTCTAACCGATAAAGGAAAATGTACCCCTGAAGGAAAGGAACTTAAGGGTAAGTGAGGATATTCCTAACCCAACGTAGACAAGGCCACCCAAAACGTCAATGTAGTGTAATAATAGAGCAACGCTGCAGACGAATATTTTATTAACACACATTAAAAATAAACACGCATTAATTTCAAATCACTCCACTTATCGAACTTACGCCTTAATCGAACTATATTGTACAATACGCTATCACAATTAAAAAATAGAACTGAGAATAACATTAAGATTTTAAAATTGAAATAAAAACTCTACGTCACAGATGTAAAATGGCGGGATGAGTCCAATCACAGAAACTGCTGGCTTGATATAGGCTTTGATAGCTGCTGGCTTCATCGTGAACATCGACAAAAATTGTTAAGTTTTTATTATAAATATTCCACAGATAACCTCAAAGACGCTTTAGAGACCGGATGTGAGAAATGCTCGGAGATACAAGAGAGCCAGTCGTATAAAATAATTGAGCACTTGATCGAGCACGAGCATGAAGCGTGGGTCGAACTATGCAACAAGTACGACGCCACCGGCGAATGGAGGAAGAAGTACGAGGATCGGGCCAAGGAGCACGGCATCAAGCTGGATTAACATCTCCACAAGTTTTAAAATGTTTCGATTTCAAAAATATTTTGATTCAAATATACGTTTTTCATGACATATATTTCATTTTTATTTTATTATAATAAAAACACGACCGAATTAGCTCAGTGGCGGGGCCCTCCGCCCGAAGAGTCAATGGTCGCGGGTTTGATCCTCGCATCGGAATAAATATATGTATGGATTTATAAATATTTATTCCGAGTCTAGTAACCACCCCAATCCGCATTTCCTTTCCTTCCCTTTCCTTTTTTCTCTATCCTTTCCCTTCCTCTTCTCCAATCCACAGTCTGCCGTGCCAATGGATAAGTGGCTAGGGGCGAGCTTAGTCGGAAGCGTGCCGACCGTCCCGGGATAGGGCTCCCCCGTGTACTATGGTGCCTTACCTCAGCATGCAGGGCTCTGCTGAGGCTGACCTCCATCCTCCCTTGCGGCTCGTGGGATTCACTGAGACGAATTTAATAAAAACACTTAATTTGTTGAAAATGAAGGTGACGTGGTTCGCCACCCGTCACGTCCTGATTTTCACGAGGGCGAAAAGCGACGACCGGAGAGCCGTTTCGCTCCGATGAATGGGTGCGGATGGTGCTCTGTGGTCTCTGCCAACCTCTACGGGGAATAGGCGTGAATATATAAAAAAAATATAACGACCTGGCGCGAGGGTCAAATCCTTTTTTTCAATGACTTACCTCGTTCATAAAACTCTTGGCTTCTAGTATCCTGGCACCTGCGGTCTCCACTGCCACCAGGACAAAAAATAGACCGGAAATTTGTCGCTAAATTCTGGTAAAATCATTTCTCTATATTAAATATTAAAAGCAATCAATTGTTGTTCGTTAATCTCGCTAAAACTCGAGAACGGCTGGACCTATTTGGCTAATTTTGGTTTTGAAATATTTTTGGAAGTACAGGGATGGTTTAAAAGGTGAGTAAATATGATAGAAATATTAGGAATATTGTAAAAGCAACAATTTCGTTGAAAACTATTCCTACTTGTCAAATATTTGATGTTCATCCCGTCGTTCAGAAATTTAAAAGTTAAATTTAAAAGTCATTCAGAAATCAAATTAAATTCAAAAGTGAAGTTATTTTTTCATTTCTTTGTGTACATGTGTAATTAGAAATAATAATAAAACCTAATTCATATCGAGCATTATTTTATTGATTACGATTTCTTTTTGTTCCTGTTAAGTTTTGACCACATTTTTTACTAAAGTAATTCTGCAATTATAGTTCACTTATTTTATTTATGGATTCTGAGGCGGTACGAAGTTTGCCGGGTCAGCTAATTATATAATATAATCTTTGATCTAATTGTGTGTGACGAAAAAACTAAAGACACGTATTACGGCCTCACAACCTTGTGATGTACCACAACCGAGCTGATGTGCTTGTAAAATAGCAGCCATTTCCGTACTCACATAACGACACCCAGTTTTTGCCAAAGGACAACGCGGAAAAAGACTGCGGTCTCCAATGCCACCGTCAACCAAATGACTGAATTTCAAAGCCGAATATTTGCCGTGTCTAGCTGTGGCTGCACTCTCTGCGGCCGAACCTGCAGCTTGTACAACCGAGACATCATTACATTTTTGTTTAGAACGCCTTACAGAAATTATTAGATAAATATCGCACAACCAGTACTTTGCTATTCGTATTTGTAAGGCACTATGTGGCATCTACGACAAAAACATCGGACAGAATAAGGAATTCAGTCATAAGGAACAAGACCAAACTCATAAATATTACTGATACTATAAGGAAATATAAATCGCGTTGGACAGGACATACTCTGGAGGAGAAAGGAAATTGAGTAGGACAATCACCGATTGTTACCCGAGGAACGTGACGTGGAAGACAATACAAAAGATGGAATGATGAATTATGCAGAAAACCGGCGTCTGAGTGGTAGCTAGGCTACCACTTAGCTTCGTACGGTGGGCGGCCGAGTTCGGAAGGCCCAACACCCTCCCCTTCCCTCTACCCCCTCCCCGCCCATTCTCACACCCATAATGACACTGTCCTTACGTCCTTACAGGTCGGCAACGCTTCCGCACTGCCTATGGCGCTGCGGATGTCTATGGGCGGCGTTGATTGCTTTCCATCGGGTGAGACGCCTGCTAGTTTGCCTTCCTGTCCCATAAAAAAAAGAAATAGCAAAAGGAAAATTGTGGATTAGGTCAACCAGGGATAGGAGTCAATGGAAAATGTTGGAAAAGGCCTTTGTCATTATACAAACAAATAACAAGAATGACGATTGTATAACATTATTTTAGTATATTATGTATTTATCTGAATAAAAGCTTATATTATTATTATATTGCGGCCGAATATTGATTTTCATACTAATACTTTTACCTAAAATATATGTGGAAAGTATGCCTATACATCCGTAAAATCAAAATTTTGAATTATAAAGAATAGCTCAAATTTTTATGTTTATATATGTTTGGTTTTATATAGTATGTATTGTTATGTATATTATTATTATATTTTGTTGTTGTACACTTATTTCTATCCTCACAGCTTATCTTATCTCTCTTTCAAGAGGGTTTGCTGGAAAAAAACTCAATTTTGCGTTAAGCTCGCCCTTGTACATCTACTTTCCTTTTAATTCTTGTATGTCGTGTTTTATGTGTACAATAAAGTATTAAAAAAAATTTAAAGATGATTTATTTAAAAATATATTTTAATCTTCCTTCAGGTTATAAGACGCACCCCTAATTTGAGTCTTGAGACTAGCATTAACCCTTTTTCTTTGCAATACTATATTGAATAAACAGCTTACACAATAATTGAGTAATGATTTTTTATTTAGTATTTAGTTATTTTATTTTATTTAAGACAATTTACAGATGAAGTTGGACGGAGCATAGTAGGTCTCACTAAGCGTCTAACTAAAGATTCGGTCATTATTCAAATTTGGAATACATATATAAATACACATCAATAAGTAAATATATATATATATATATATATATATATATATATATATATATATATATATATATATACATATATAACATAACATAAGTGCCAGCAAGTGATGCTACTGCCCTGACAAAAAATGTCGATTTGGTTCTTATTTAGTATGATGATGATTTATTTATTTAGTTTTATATGAAAGTAACTAACTGATACAATTTTGAAACTTACAAAATACAAGCCCACTCATATCTCAAAGGCCGGCAACGTATTTTTCTATCTAAACAGGTGTGTCTTATAGTCCGAAAAATACGGTACCGACACTTTTTTCACAGCTCATATATGCAGCACGGGCCTCTCCATTTCTGAAGAAACAGACGTTAACCCACCACGCTTGTCCAATGCGGATTGGCGGGGTAACCAGACTCGAAATAAATATCCGCAGGCCATACATATATTTAATCCGATGCAGAGATCGAACTCACTCAGCCAATTGGTCTTCGATATACATATATATAATGCACTTAAATTCAAAGCGATTCTAAATAAATATACATATTACAATTTATAAACGCGGTGGTTTTTTTTATGAAGGTTGGTATTTCTTGTTGGCATCGTACAGAGCGACTATATAAGATAATACAAATAGATGAGTATAGGAGCGTCTACCTGAATATTTTAATATTTTGCAAGGTGTGATCCCTTGCAAAACATTAAAAATAGCAATTTTCCGATGAATCATTAAGTGGGAGATGAAACACCAAATCATTATTTTATTTTCCCACGCAATAAAACAATGTAATTCCACCTTCAACAAATAGGAAATACTTCTCTTTTGCACAATGAGAAACAATAATTAGTTTCATCAATCAAGGATCACAATCAATGATCTGCTATAAATTGCTATCGATCTTCAACAGAACATTAGTATTATCAACAACGTTAAGAAATTCCAAGATGAACTCTTTCCTACTCTCTCTGTTTCTGGGAGTCCTGGCTGTAACTTTGGCTAAAGAACAATATACAGATAGATATGACAATATAAATGTGGATGAGATACTCGGGAATAAGAGGCTTCTGTCATCTTATATTAAATGCATATTGGATGAAGGACGTTGTGCCCCGGAGGGGAAGGAATTAAAAGGTAATATGCATTATTAACAATGATAATTATTAATAATCAATAAATATATTATTATCCTTTATTTACATATTTTTCTCTTAATAACAATATGATTAATATAAGATCTTAATATAATATCTCTATAAAAATAATATTATTACTAGGATTATTAATCCTTCGTGGTGGGATAACGCAAGCACACGAAGGATTATGTATCCAAGGAAAGAAACCTTCTCACGATCCTAGCCGTGCACAATATGGCTGCTTTTTGAATTTTGAATTTAACCCACTTACCTAAACCTAGTTTGGATAGATGGACATCCAAATTTTTACCGATAAGTCCATGCACATAGACCACTATGGGTACAATGACAGTTGAATCGACGTGTGCCACATGGCGGAAATCTCATAAACGAGGTCTTTATATTTTATTTGTTGTTTGTATCTTTTTCCGCTTTAATGAGATTCTCGTCATGCGGAACACTAATATCAACTATCATTGCCTCGCGTGTAGTTCGATCCACAATATCTGGCTTATTGGCAATAATGTGCCGGTCCGTGATAATGGATCGATCCCAGGTATAATGTTACACGACTGTTTTCGAGAACTGACTTTGGATCGTATTTATTATTATAAGACTAATGATTATTATAAGACTATTAAAACTAATGCTTATTCGACTTTTATGTATGATTCATCCGATTGCCATAAAAGTATGGTGCATTATTCCACAAAACTTTTCACACACCACTACGTTGTGAAACCAGCTCGCTCCAGGAGTGTTTCTTTACCATTTTTTTATGGTATAGGAAGGCAAACAAGCAGTCGTATCATCTAATGAAAAGCAATCAACGCCGTCCATAGACATCCGCAGTGCAGAGGCTTTGTCACTATGGGAGAAGGTAGAGGGAGGGGGAGGGTTGGGCCTCCGGAACTCAACCGGTTACCGGACGAAGCGCGGTAGCTTAGTTACCACTGTAAGTGTGAGTACCAGTGTGAGTGTGGTACTTCCCCGGCCGGCCGGCCCATTCATGCTACAGATAAATAATATGTCATTCTTGACAAAGTATTCGTCCTCCACCCTACCACCTACCACCTCAAATACCACTACTACATTGAAACCTTCAAAAACTATCCTACATATATTTCAAAAGCCAGCAACGCTTCCGCAATGCCTATGGCGCAGTGAATGTCTATAAGCGTCGCTGATAATTTTTCATCAAGTGACACGCCTGCTCGTTTGCCTTCCTATACCATAAAAAAAGTTCATTTATTTTTTAATTGGCACTTGCGCGAAGGTATCCGACATAGCACCATCAACATCAATACCCACCTACACTCATCTACGCATATACCCTGTACAAGTTAGCTTGAACTTTTTGACAGATGTAAATTTTTCCGATCGACATAACTTTGCAATAACGAACATATTATTTTCTTAATTTAATGATTTTAAAAATTGTAAAAATATTAAAAAAATACATATAACACAAAAATCCTTAAAGATTCAAGCGTTATCCGAAAATTTTAAGACTTTTTATTGCTTCAAAGTAATATTTAAATAGCAACACTGAAAATAATAGACGCTTGTACAATTTTACATCGGTCGGACGGACACGAATAACAGGCAGTATACAGTATAGACAGATATAACATTGTACAAGCGTGTATTATTTTCAGTGTTCCTATTTAAATTTTACTTTGAAGCAATAAAAAGTCTTAAAATTTTCGGATAACGCTTGAATCTTTAGGGACTTTTTTGTTATATGTATTTTTATAATATTTTTAACAATTTTTAAAATCATTAAATTAAGAAAACAATATGTTCGTCATCGCAAAGTTATGTCGATCAGAAAAATTTACATCTGTCAAAAAGATCAAGCTAACTTGTACAGGGTATAACAAACGCTTGTTATGACGATCGATTTTCATAGCAACAGTTGCTACAGAGATCGTTGGTCATAGATACATAAAATTATTTTAAATAAGCCTAAAAATAATGTAATTCGACCAAGGCCAATTACATAATATAACAACAGCTAATTATTATAATTAAATAGGAAAAATCTTACATTACCAACGAGTTAAAAACAATGGAACCTTCAAAAGATCAACCTATTCATTCTTGAGGGCCGGCAACCTGTTTCTGATGACTATGGTGTTGCAGATAGGCATCGATTGCTTTCCATCACACACACTTGCTCGTTTGCCTGCCTAACCACTAACTAAATAACTTTGTAAGCGCAGCGTCCCAAAATGGATCTTGACATCCGAACAGATCTTACGCCACTGTGCCCTGTCCTGCGCCACCTCCTGCCATTTGCAGATTTGAAGGTTGCACAAGTCATCCTCCACCATGTCTCTCCAGCGGTATCTGTCCCCACAGAACGTCGTCCAGTTGAGCGACCCACATACGCTCTCTTGACTGCGCGATCCTCCCCCATCCTCTCAACGTGGCCCAGCCAAAGAAGTCGGTGAGCCTTAGTCTGTCCGATTAAATTGGGTTGGGCCACCATATACCCACACATACCACCTTATCCATAAGAGTTCACATTTATAATTCTACTCGTTAGAAACGTTGGATTATCTTGTGATATCTCTAAATATTATATATTATTATATCTAGATATCTTGGTAGGTACTATTGCTTTTTTGATGTGAAAAATTACCGTGGGGTATGGGAAAGAAACCGTAGATCGTAACGTCGTCTCGATTCAAGCTACGCTCCCCTACACTTGACTCTATACAGTGTCACTTACTTACTTAGTTAGGCCGTGAGCATCCGGTAGAGGCCCAGCTACCAACTATCCTATAACGCTTCTATTCTTTTATTTTATATTATTTTATTTGTATACATCGTCATAAATGCTCAACACTGATCTCTCTCGAAATTGAGGAGCATTTATCCGCACAGTTAGCGAACAGATATCTGTTTATATTCAGACAGACGCTCCTATACTTATTTATTTGTATTTACTCCTATAGTCGCTCTGTACGATCGCCCACAAGAAAAAGTGGGGTAACCTTCATAAAAAACCATCGCCTTTATAAATTACAATATGTATATTTATTTAGAATTGCTTTGAATTTAAGTGAAGTTTAATTGGCTCAGTGGTGGGGCCCACGGAGTGAGTGGTTGCGAGTTCGATCCCGCGTAAGAATAAATATATTTATGGCCTACGAGTCTGGTAACCTCACCAATCCGTATTGGACAAGCGTTGTGGGTAGGGCTTACAATACCGCGATTCCGGGATCACGAATAGCTGAATCCCGGACGATTTTTGTCCGTTATTAAAAACCGGTGTTTATGTAAAAATACCGGTATTTTGGTATTACATTAGTTGATAAAAATTGAATTTATGAATTTTGATTGATGAATTTGAATTGATGAAATTACTTTTTTTGAAAAAAACAGGAACAAAAGGAACGTATTTCCAAAATGTGTATGATTTCTTAATGACAATAGTGCCAACAAGTGTAGAATCAGACAGAGCTTTTTCGGCGGCTGGTTATATTTGTACGAAAATTCGGTCCTCGCTTGATGATGAAACGATTGCTTGTTTATGTTTGTTAAGAGCATACTTTATTAAACAAAACGCAAGTTATTAATATTATTTCATAAATATTTTCAATTTAATTATATTTCTTGCTTCTTTAATTATATAATGCAATACGAGCCTATTATATTCAAAATGTAACATAAAGTTTAATATGTACTTTTTTTTACTTGCACGTTTTTTTTGTATCTATCTACTCCTACTCTTTATGTAATAAAATAAATAATATCTACTCATTGCAGAACAATATTTATTGTATTTCATATATTATTTGTTAACAAGTCAATATAACAACTGAGATAATTAAAAATATAACTAGTAATTTTTTTATCAATAATACCGGTTTCAATACCGGTATCCCGATATTTCTAATTTTAAATATCAAATACCGGTATTCAGATTTTAGTTCGCTATTGTAAGCCCTAGTTGTGGGTTAACATCCGTTCCTCCAGAAATAGAGAGGCCCGTGCTCAGCAATCAGACATATATGGGCTGCAGAAAAAAATATGCAACCCTACTTTGGCGTTGAATATTTTTTTTCACTTCTTTCTTTCGTTCTTTCCCCCATAACAATATTTGTGGTGTGGAGCAAGGCCCTTGCCATGTCTTCGTACGTCGCCGTAGGTGCGTAGACCTGCATTATCTTAAGACTATACTTATTAGATAGCCGGAGTATAAAGTACGCCACCCTTCGTGACACACTGGATATTTTTTTATATTGTCCACCCCCAGTACAACCCCACTCCGCCTTAGAAAGGATTATGTCCCTCTCTATGGTAGAGCAGATGGCTAGATTGTAGGACCAGAATCCGCATTGGACAAACGTGTTGGCTTAACGTCCGTTCTTCCGGAAATGGGGAAACCCGTGCTCAGCAGTGGAACATGTGTATATGAACTGTGGAAAAAAAATATATACATATCATTATGACGTCAATGTAA
Organism: Baronia brevicornis; assembly: GCA_031353405.1. NCBI lineage: Eukaryota > Metazoa > Arthropoda > Insecta > Lepidoptera > Papilionidae > Baronia > Baronia brevicornis. The sequence goes on from JASFAT010000370.1 coordinate 178,712, forward strand.
TGTAGATTATGTTAATTGGTTGTAATTTATAATTTACCTCTTTTGTCGTCGGATGCAATTAAAAAAGTAAATTTTAAAAATATATTCTGACCATATTATTGTTTTTGGAAGGTTAAAGTAATTACGTAAAGGTTTTGAATTGATGTAAACAAGAAAATATAATGATTCTTTTAGTCTAATACTTTGAACCATTTAATCACCCAAAAGAATTCACTCATTCATCATCATTCACCGCTGGGAACATGCATTCACAAAATAGTTAGATAGTGCATTATCTTGCCTCTTGCCCAGAAATCAATCTTCACCGTCTCATCAGCCAATTCATACAAACACAAAATAATACCTGCGGAGTTTCTTTCGCCGTTTCTTCTCCATCCAGAGAAACCTTATTGCGAATACCGATAGTGGTAGAGCCACGCTGCAGACGAATACTTTGTCAAGAATGGCATATTATTTGCCTGTAGCATGAATGGGCCGGCTCGCCCGGCGAAGTACCACACTCCCGCTGAAACCCGGCGTCTGAGTGGTAGCTTAGCTACCGCGCTTCGTACGATGAGCTGCTGGGTTCCGGAGGCCCAACACCCTCCCCCGCCCCTCCCCCACCCGCTCCCACACCCATAATGACACTTTTCTTAAACTTCGGCAACGCTTCCGCATTGCCTATGGCGCTGCGGATGTCTATGGGCAACGTTGTCTATGACTGACGTTTGAAAAATGAAATATAACTGCTTAAGGCGAAATCAAGAATTTGAATTTTACATAATGAAGACAAAAAAATTCTTTCCCTTGGCAAAAACAATATAATTTTCTGATCGTCCGAAACTTTTTTATATAATGTTAAATATCTCTGTTGTTAATTATGATAACACTCATAAATCAAAGCTTATTTAAATGAAAATTGACTCTCAGCTGAAAAACATCCATGATTTAGATGGGTTTAACTTAAAACTAAAAATTAAAAATATATTATTAAAAATTTAAAAACATTATTTTATTTTTATAATCTTTTTTGCATAATGACCGGACTTAATGCCACTGGGATATCTCTACCAGTCAATCTGCGGCCGAAATTGAGAAAATTAGTTTGGTTTTGTGCAGCTTGTACTAAAGAAAAAGAAATTAAAAACTAATTATATCAATTTAAATGCATACAATACATATATTATATACACAATATATATACATAAAAATACATATGCATATATATATATATATATATATATATATATATATATATATATATATATATATATATATATATATATATATATATATATATATATATATATATATATATATATATATATATATATATATATAAGAAAAAAAAGGAATATTTACCTTTCAATAAGTATTCTCATCCATATTTCATATTCATTATGATCCTTTCCAGTACACATCAAGGACGGCATGCAGACAGGATGTCAAAAGTGTACCGAAGTCCAAAAGAAAGCGGCCAGGAAGGTCGTTAAAGAGATTAAACTAAAGGAAAAGGATGCTTGGGAGCAAATCAAGGCCAAATATGATCCTAACAATGAATACAAGAACACTTACGAAGCCTTCCTCGCAGCTGGAGACAAATAAAAAAATCTTTCACAATTAAATGGCACAAAATATAAGATTTATTATTATTTTTCTATCTTTGTTTGCTTGTCGCGGATCTTAGCTAATTAAAAATTCTGACTTTGCATTTTATAATCTTATATTATTTTCAGTTATCTCGTTTTATTGTGGTGACGTATTATACAATATAATTCGATTAAGGCCTACAATTGAAATAAATGTATTTTGAGTGACTTTTTAAGTTGACTGAAAAAGTCCATAGTAGGTTTTGGTAGAATAGCTACCATTTTATCAAGACGTAACGTGACAATCTAACTGGTACATTTCAAGATATTTGATATTATTATATTTTACTTAACACTGGCATAATAAATAACTAACATAATATATAACTAACATAATATATAACTAATTAACATAAAACAATATAACGAAATAATATCCAGACTTTTCCCGCCAAGTTAAATCAGCTATTTTGAGTTTTATTTCTTGCGTATTAATCAAAATATTAAGGTTTGCTTAAGGCAAATTGAAATAAAATAAACGCGTGTATTGTGTCTTTTTAATTAAAATGCTAAAGTCCACGCAAGTTTTGGTAGATCAGCCACCATTTTAATAAAGCTTGCCGTGACAGGTCGAATTTACATTTCAAGATATTTTTTTTTTATTTCTTGACACTGGCATGGTAGTATAGCACTAGCATATATAAAAAATATAAAAGAAATAATATAAGAGTAATATACATATACATATTAGATATAATATCCAGTATTATTCCATCATTTCCAACTATACCTACATGTGTTTTTTTTTATCTTCGACACGTAATCGGTACGTTTGCGGGTCGAAAACAAGTTCCTGGGACCACAAAAAGCAATGGCTTAGGTACACTTTTTTGTTTAGCACAGTTAAAATATTAATAAACAACTTGAACTGATTATGAATTATGATTCTTTTTATCGCAATACGTCATTTGTCACACGCTGATGGTTGTTGAATATAACAGTAATAATATATTTATTGCATTAACAAATTTACAATCTTGTTCCACTGCCTACCGAACTAGGGTGAGCCCTGTACTACGTCATACAGTTCCCTTGTATGACACATTTATACATTATATTATTTTAAATGCCATACTTAATATAATAATACTACAAAATACTGAAACAAATAATTAAAAACTATAAACTAAATTATACCAACAAAAAAGAAATATAGTTTATAAAAAAAAAATATATATATAATTCAAATCACGATTGGTGCGGCGTTTGTGTGTGTTATGTGTCAATGTGTGTGGGTGTGTTTTTTAATACACACAAAGGCTTGATAATTGATGATAATATAAACAAAAGCTTGATCTTATTAAAATAATTATATTTTATAATTATAGTTTCCTTTACTCTATTCCATATCGATGTACAACTTTTTCGTACGATAAACGAGAGATGAAGCATGGATGAAAAGATGGATGAGTGTGAAGAAAGCGGGGAGGATGAGTCGGGATCGTAGCGGCTGGAGATCTGTGGTCTCTGCCTAACCCTACAGGGAGACAGGCATGACTTTATGTATGTAATAGTTTTCGAAATATAAATAATTGAATTTCCTACCTTGCATCTAAAAACATGTTTACGTGATCTCACTAAAATAGTTTTTCTTTGTAGTCGTCACTCTACTATTGTAGATTTTCTCATTAAAACTATAATCTAGATGCTACCTACCGACTAATTTATTTTTAATTTATTTTGTTACGTACGCTTGGCTGCACACTTTAATTTCCTGTATCTGAGTCTCATCTTTGCACATGCGGTGTCTTAGAAGAAAATGGTTTTCATGGTCTGAGTTGCAAGATCGGCAATTCGATTCCCCAAACACCATACCATAAATGATATTATCAAGTGAATTTATTTCTACGCACCATTTTTCTGTGGAAATACCTCTGGCTGGTTGCTGATGGCACTTTCAATTCTATAAATTTATAGTGTGTTTATCTTATTATTTGTAAATACTCAAGTCAGCCAATAAAGGCTTATCTAATCTATATTTATAATAATATATATTTTAGTGATACGTTGATTAATGTATCACTAATTAAAAAAAGTTATTATAATTAAACTAAATAAAACGTTTATTATTATATTACTTTTTTAACATTCGTCAAATTTTAAACATGCAAAAATAATAGTTTTTTTTCGGATTATCGATTACGATTTGATCCTTTGACGTAGAAGATACAGAATAACGTAAAATATCTCGTAATTATTTTTAAAGTAGTGATATATGATGCACTTTAAAAGAAGAATTGAATATATAATAAACTTCCGAAATGTTGAAAGGAGCAGCATGGCCATTTATTAAAAAAACAATTAAAAACGTACTTAAAAAGGAAAGCATATTATAATGTATCAGAATTCTTAAATGACAAAATTGTATGTAATTAGAACTATGACTTTTATGAAATTGTATAAATAATTACAATATAATATAATTTCAATCTGAATCAATAATATTACAGGACATCAATTTGACAATGTGATTATTTTTTGTTAAGACTTACATTATTATAATTAATAATAAAACATGTATATTTGTAAGCAACAATGGACAACAATGATGGATATATATTATGTAATTTAACAAACTGCATGTTGTGTATGATTTATGTATGTATACCTATGTTTCCACAAAGCAATATCTTGAATCTTGAACATATTATTGGAAGAGAGTTTTATTTGAATGGATGGCTAGCCGTCGACCACTGTGCGATTTAGTAGTAGTTTTCTGCCACGAACTGTGGAAATGTGGAACAACTTACCACCTATGGATTTCCTACGTGATTATGGCATTCAAGAAGAGAGGTTATGTGTTTGTTAAAGGCCGGCGAAACATATGCGACGCTTCCGGCGGTGCGGACGATTATGAGCAACGGTCATCGCTTACAACCAGGAGACCCGTATGCCCGTTTGCCGGCACTATCCATAAAAAAAGCAAACGAGCAAGCGTGTCACCTGATGGAGAGCAATCAACGCCGCCCATAGACATCCACAGTGCCATAGGCAGTGCAGAACTGTTGCCGACCTTTAAGAAATATATAAGCTTGTTTTTCGACGGATCCGAATGCGAAAATACCTCTGGAGGTACCTTCACAGAGACATAGTGCGCGAAAATAAGTTCACTTGATTAAATCATTTATGGTATGGTCATAGAGTAGAATAGAAGAAAACTTTGTTCATGACACTTTTTTTTACAAATAACTGAAATTAAAACCTAAATAATATTTATTACATTATATTATACAAATAAACAAAACAAAAAGAAAATAATTTTAATCTGTAATTAGTGTCACAAAATGGTTCTTGCTCAGCGTATGCCAGGCGTTCTATTGGAGCACCTAGCGCTGGTTTTCAACAAGAACCAACGTGGTTAGATTGCGGGCCATAGTGACGAAATTGATTAACACATACATACCCACACACGTACATACACGTATGATAGTGGTGCGTGGAATGAATTTTAAATTCTAGAATAAGTTACAAAGCTTTATTTAGCTGATAAAAAAATCTTATGAGTGTCTGTATGACGATTATCTCAACACACACACACACACACACATATCCTTATATGATAGAGCCACTACCAATGAATAAAGTCATAATAGTTCATTGCAAGAAGTTGTTCTGTTGTCGTTATCCCAATTCTTGTCGGGCGCATTGGTAATAGAATAGAATAAAATAGCTATTAATTTTGATTCACATTTCACATTTAAAAGAAACATAACATGATTATTTATTATTATTGTTAAAATATTTATTTAGAATAAAATTCACGGCACATCTTATTGCTAAAAACTTCTGTAATTAATTAAACACTTATAGAGCCAATAATACGTGTACTCTGTTGTTATTATTAATATATAATATATTATTATTAATATATTTATTTCGAACAAAATCCACAGCACATCTTATTGCTAAAAACTTATATAAATAATTAAACACTTATAGAGCCAATAATACGTGTACTCTGTTGTTATTATTAATATATTATATAATATATTATTAGTAATACATTTATTTAGAACAAAATTCACGGCACATTTTATTGCTAAAAACTTATATAAATTGTTATTATTAATATATTATATAATATATTATTAGTAATATATTTATTTAGAACAAAACCGGCGGCACATGTTATTGGTAAAAACTACTTACATAGAAACAAAAAGGGTCTCCATCTCAGCAAATGTTACCTTTGAGGATCACTGATTTTTCTAATAAAAAAAGAAAAAAGTCACTGTCAAAGTGACATAAAAACAAAAAGGGTCTCCATCTCAGCAAATATTACCTTTGAGGATCACTGATTTTTCTAATAAAAAAAGAAAAAAGTCACCGTCAAAGTGACATAAAAACAAAAAGGGTCTCCATCTCAGCAAATATTACCTTTGAGGATCACTGATTTTTCTAATAAAAAAAGACAAATGTCACCGTCAAAGTGACATAAAAACAAAAAGGGTCTCCATCTCAGCAAATATTACCTTTGAGGATCACTGATTTTTCTAATAAAAAAAGAAAAATGTCACTGTCAAAGTGACATAAAAACAAAAAGGGTCTCCATCTCAGCAAATGTTACCTTTGAGGATAATTGATTTTTCAAATAAAAAGAATATATGGACAGTCAAAAGTTTTACTTAGCTAAGATCCGCGACAAGCAAAACAATAACAGAAAATTAATAATGTGTGTCTTTCCGTTGGGTTTAGTGGATTTATTTGGAACTTAAACCAAAAACTTACCGAAAATCGGCCATCAACTCTCCAGCCACCAACCACTATACACAACGCCAAACACACACTATCACTTTTCCATCTTGTACACGACACGTGTTTCGCCCCAACACGAGGCATCTTCAGGTATAGTAGACTCTACGGAAGACAACCGAAAACTTTTCGGTTGTCTTCGTTTTTGTTTTAAGTTCCAAATAAATCCACTGAACCCAACGGAAAAACACACATTATTAATTTTCTGTTATTGTTTTGCTTGTCGCGGATCTTAGCTAAGTAAAACTTTTGACTGTCCATATAGTGATGGATTTCCGCAAAGTAACGCCTGACTCCATTAATAAATAAAAAGAAATAAAACTACCACTGTCAAAGTGATATAGAAATAAAAATGGTCTCCATTTCAGCATATTTTACCTTTAAGGATCACTGATTTTTCTAATAAAAAAAGAAAACTGCCTAAAAGTATTTAAAAAAATATTTAGTAATAAAAATGTTTCGAGTACATTCAATCTGGATGCTGGAATAAGCCACGCTGAGAGTAAAATGCTATATTATAAAAAAAATAAAGCATATTTTTTCACCAAATATTTATTTTGCAACAAGGTACAAGGTAGATTATTCCATGGAAGTTTTTCATTCTTGCTGAAGACAAACTGCAACAATGGAATACTTCACGGAAGAATTCAATTCCTTCCTAATATTGTATAAGACAATCAGATAATATCTGCATTCGGTAATAAGGTGTTTAAAAATATCGTTAAATTAATTAACTTATTAATTAAATCATTGGCCGTAAAAAAAAGATTTGCATTCATTTTAGAAAAGAACAAAAAACAATTTGGGATGTACGCGCACATCAAAGTTAATAAACAGAATTAATAAAAACAACGCTAAAAAACTCGCGTCGTTTTTGGTAGTTGATATATACAGGCTGTGGGTAAATTCGCGTACCTATTTATGCGTTATTAAAATTTTAATATATTTTGTCTGCTTAACATGCTGTAAAATAATGACTCATCACATGATATCCTCCACTCCCACTCCGATTCCCACTCCCACTCCCCCTCATATTCCCACTCCCACTCCCCCTCCTATTCCCGCGCCCACTCCCCCTCCTATTCCCGCGCCCACTCCCACTCCCCCTCCTATTCCCACTCCCACTCCAACTCCCCCTCCCATTCCTACTCCCACTCCCCCTCCGATTCCCACTCCCACTCCAACTCCCCCTCCCATTCCTACTCCCACTCCCCCTCCCATTCCTACTCCCACTCCCCCTCCGATTCCCACTCCCACTCCAACTCCCCCTCCCATTCCTACTCCCACTCCCCCTCCGATTCCCACTCCCATAATTTCACTTTCCTTTAAGGTCGGCAACGCTTTTTACACTGCCTATGGCGTTGCAGATGTCTATGGGCGGCGTTGGTTGCTTTCCATCAGGTGACACGCCTGCTCGTTTGCCTTCCTATGCCATAAAAAAATGAAATGATGATGAGATTTTTAAAGCCGGTGGAGAGAATAACATCACCAGTGTAAGACGCTGTACCCAATTAAGTAACATGTCAGTAACATCACATTAAAGTATAAATAATCTAGAATGAACCAATATGATGCATTAGTCATAATGACAGATCAGAGGTGCAAAAGCACTCGAGGTAATATCACCATCCGATGAACATGGTCGTGCTTATTTTAAAATGTTGTTTTTTTGTGGGATTTGGAGGCAAACGCGCAAGCTTAGGCATTACATAAGCGTACTGACAACTGTGACATGTGTAGGTAGTAGATAGTAGTGTAGTATAATTAGTTTTAATAACAATACCGCTGAAGGTAACTGGTTCCAAAGAGTGGTGGTGCGTACCTAAAAACAATCAAAAACATTTTTCACTAAACTAAAATTTAACTGATTGTATTGCATGTGAAAAACATAAACAAATACATTTTAAAATATTGTGTTTTGAGGCTATATCAATTCGTATTTACACTTCATTTTGCACTAATAAGCGCAATTTTTATTTTGCGACTTACAATATGCCATTTTTATTTAATTTTATAAAATAATTTTAAATATATAAAAATACAACAAAAGTTTGTATGATGTATATTAGCCGCTTTTTTTAAATTAAAACGAAAAAAAAAATTTTTTATTTAATAATTTTCGTAAAGGTGCGCAACTAAGTTCTCGCTATTTTTTTATAAAAATGCAACTTAATTATACAAAAATGCTTACATATATATTCTTCAAAGTAATGCCCATCACTAGCTACAACTTTTGCCCAACTTTCTGGCAGAGCTCGAATACCGTTACAATAAAAGTGTTGATCTTTTAAGGCTATCCCCGAATCAACTCATTTTTTCATGTCTTCATATGAGCAGAATTGCTTATCAGCCAGATCATGTGTTATCGAACGAAAGAAACAGCTAATATCTGAGGAATACAGCGGGTGAGGTAAGGCTTCTCATTTGAGCGTTTCCATGTAGGTTTTAATGGGGTTAGCAACATGAGGCCGAGCGTTGCCATGCAGTAGAATCACTTTTTCGTGCCTTTGCTCGTGTTGTGGCCGTATTTCGAGCAGAACACGGCTCGGTCGCATCAATTGAAGTCGATACCGTTCCCTAGTGTTGTTTTTGACAGCTCATAATAAACAACACCGACCTGGTCCCACCAAATACACAGCATAACCTTCACAGCGTGTAATAGTTGATAATCTTTCATGCAAATAAAATTCTATTCTATGAATCGTAGCAAATAATTAACTGAAATACGTGTTGAATAAAAATATAATAAATGAATGCATAATAAACATCCTGTAGAGTGGAATATTTTTATTCTGTGCACTTTTTGTACGTTTGCGTCAGTATATATATTACAAACGATATACGATCTCAATACAAAAGCTCACAGCTTTAGAGAAACACATTCAGTCTGCAAATTATTAACGGTAGGTAGTGACTCTATTTAATTTTGTTATGCAATTTTTCCTTCGATTTTAATATTGCTTATTTTAGATTGCTTTGTATATGTAGTCTTGTTTAAATTAAGTATAGTTATTATAGATTCAGGCGTTGGGGAAATCCAAGTGATACGTGGTAGTTAGTTAGTTTTATGTTTATATTTTTGATTGACTCGGTACTTTTGTTGTATGTGACATGTTTTCCGTTGAAAGGGGCATCTTTAACTTTTTATCGTACGTATTTTTTCGGATAGACGTAATTTTTTTTCATAAATAATCAGTTGTAGGATAAAGACTAGACTTTTTTCATGACATTTATTATTTAAATATATAATATAATATTTCTTACCCGATATAAATGAATTATAATGTCAGAACAGTTATCGGTTTTTTAAAACATAATAAAAATATTGTCAAAAATTTTCTTCATCTATCTTTATAAATATCTATGTATTTTTTTTATTTATTCTTTATTATTTGCCGTTAACTCATATTTTTATATATACACTTATATTTTTACTTATGGCTATTAACTTTGTTTATAAATAATTTTTTTCTGACGATAATGTATCACCAACCTACATCAAATTATCTTTTTAACATTGTGTCTATCCTACGGTTGTCTGAAATATATCGCTATTAGCGATAAGACTGCCATTTGTATACAAATAACTATTTCAATGAATAATTGTACACAATTGTTTTTGGTGTACAATTAAAAAATTAAAGAATATATCTATGTGTCTACTAGTAATGTTTTGAAATTAAAATTGTTAGAATTAATAAATAAATAAATAAATAAAATACAAATAGGTTTCATCTTCATCATCTGGATGGCTGGCAGTCCACAACCATGCCATTTAGTCTCTATTTTCAGCAACGACTAGTTCGTTATAAAGAATGACTTATCACTTGCGTTATTCCCATATATATTAGACATAAGGACATACAAGAGACGAGCGTGTTTTTACTAATGGCCGACAACGCATTTGAGACGCGAGATAACATCCTTTTTTTTACATACAGACACTAAAAAAAATTACCATTTATTTGCAGTTGACAAATCTCGATTTATCAGAAAAGGTTACCATGACTCTTAATATGTACTGGATATTTTTCTTTACAGATGGCATCAAAATCTTTGATCGTATTACTCTGCGTGGTGGCTACAGCTCTGGCCGGCACTTACCCTACTAGATATGATAATATCAATGTAGACGAAATCTTGGCCAATGATAAACTTCTCACCGCTTATGTGGATTGTACCCTTCAAAAAGGAAAATGCACACCCGAAGGAAAAGAACTGAAATGTGAGTAAGACTTTAATATTTAATAAAATATGGTGGCTAAACAAAGAAAACATTTTAACAACAAATAAAAGGCGATAAACAACAACAAACATAAAGGATTTCTGTTTGTTGTTGTTTTCTTTGTTAAGCTATTCTGAAAATGTGCTTTTCGCTTTTCCAACATACAAGGTATGTTCAAAAAAATGAGATTTTTTTTGAACGCAATGTGAGAAATCAATTATGAATTTCAAACTAATTTAATTTTTATATATGTATAGTGATGAAATTCCTCCACTACGATACATTTATTAGATCTTTATCTCGTTTGAATACCCTCGATTACTATTCATCAATGGATAAAGAAGGAAACTCCAAGTGAAAGACATTAATCCTTTTTCGAGATTGTCTCCGTTGAATCGACATTACTGTACAAACTGATCAAAAAATATATACTTACTTGAAGGCTGGAAATGCATCTGGTGTTTCAGATGTCTGTGGACGGCGACAATTGTTTTCCATCAGGTGATACGTTAGCGCGTTTGCCTCCCTATTCCATTAAAAAAATAAAGTTTTCATTGAATAATTCAAAAATTGAATAAACAAAATAGTATTCAAAGCGTATTGTTTATTTTATTATGACGAAAAAAACAACAAAATTAAAGATGATTATTAGTGTATTAAAATAATATGTTACATTATCGCGATCGACCGCTTGGCTACCCATGTGTTTGGGCTGCGAAACTCGGCCACTCAGCGTAATCATCACCATCCATCCTTTTTCAATAAAAAATAACAATATTGATTGATTGGTTCCAGCTCATCTTCAAGATGGAATCGAGCACGGTTGCGCCAGCTGCTCGGAGGCGCAGAAGGCCGGCACAGAGAAAGTTATCCGCTACTTGATTGAAAAACGCATTGACTTATGGGAGGCCCTGTGCGCAAAATTCGATCCCACGGGAAAATGGAGGAAACATTACGAAGCCCAAGCCAAGGAGCATGGCATAGTTATTCCTAACTAAACTGTTTGCATACATTATTTAGCTATATATATAAACATTGTGATATTTAAAGTAATTCGGCATTGAAAATTTCACCATCGTGTTTGTGGATTTTTGCACATTTTTGAATAAACCTGTCCAAAATTACACGTGTTTAATTATTATTTAATAAATACACACTTTTTTATGGAACCAATGGACCAACCCATTTCTTCCAAAAGTCTCCCTTTCGACATAGAAAATAGAAAAACTTTATTTATGACACCTATTTTTTATACGATAACTATTTTATACACAAAACAAAACGAAAATAATTGTAATCTAACGAATGTCATAAAATGGATCTTGCTTAGCATATGCCGTGCGTTCTATTGGAGCACCTGGCGCTGGTTTTCAGCAAGAACCAACATGGTCTGATCGCGGACCACAGTGACGACATTCATACTCACACACTCGTACATACACATACATCTATATAAATATATATATATATATATATATATATATATATATATATATATATATATATATATATATATATATATATATATATATATATATATATATATATATATATATATATATATATATATATATATATATATATATATATATATATATATATATATATATATATATATATATATATATATATATATATATATATATAACTAGCTACTCATACTCATAAATACATACACATACATACATACATTAGAATTAAAAACAACTGAGTCATGTAATAAATTCACCGCATCCAAAAGAACAAGTTCCTGATTGCATACATAAAATTAGATTTTTGTACTTTTTTTAAATATATTTATTGTATACGCATAGGTGATATAACTTCAATCAATCAACAGCCTGCGGCAGTCCACTGCTGGATATATGTCCAGCTGTGGACTGCCGCAGGCCAAGAAGCGCCACCTAGCCCGATTTTTGGCTTCACGCAACCAGTTTCTGCCAGCCGCCCCGCGCAGATCGTCGCACCGTCTCGCCGCACCTAGACATAACTTATAACATTTTATTGTTACCGCGTTTTGTACTGTGAGTGCAACGAACCATCTGCTTTCTCCCTTTCTTAATTACCTAATCCCCTTTCCCATGTCTTCTATTATTTCCTGTTTTCCCTCCCAATATTCACATCCTTACCCTAAAGGTAGGCGAAGCATATATCATGCCCATAGTAATGCAAATGTTCGTAGATATAATCCTTTACTATAAGTAGTTTTGTTTGCATATCGTTTCTATAAAAGAAAGACATAAGCTTCTTATTATAATGTACAAAAGAAAAACTTGACCTTCATATAGCCTAAGAACCGGCCCAAAATAACTTAACGAAAAGGTGATGCAAAATATTCGCATTAATTTTAGAAACGAAATAATTATGTGATGCTGTTTATTTTTTAAAAATCTATCATATAATGAATATTGGCTCAGTGACGGGGTCCTCCGCCCACGGAGTCAATGGTCGCGGGTTCGATCCCCGCGTCGGAATAAATATATGTATGAATTTATAGTCTGGTAACAACCCCCCCCTCAATCCGCATTTCCGTTTCTGCTCTTTCCTTTATTCTCTATCCTTTCCCTTCCTCTCCGCCGATCCACGGTCTGTCGTGCCAAAGGATGAATAGCTAAGGGCGAGCTTAGTCGCAAGCGTGCCGACCGTCCCGGGTACTATGGTACCTTACCTCAGCATGCAGGGCTCTTCTGGGGCTGACCTTCATCCTCCCTTGCGGCTCATGGGATTCACTAAGACGAATTTAATATACCTAATTTGTTGAAAATGACGGCGACGTGGTTCGCCACCCGTCACGTCCTGATTCTCACGAGGGCGAGAAGCGACCAATGGAGAGCCGTTTCGCTGCGATGAATGATAGCGAATGGAGCTCTGTGATCTCTGCCAACCCCTGCGGAGGATAGGCGTGAATATATATATATATAAAAAAATAATGAATATAACACGGTTCACTAATATAGTTTAAATCCGATTCAAAAGTGGTTGTTGCATTGACGTGGTCGCGCCAGCACCAACGCCAAGTCGCTCGACAAATAAAATTATTCTGCGAATACATCCGCATCCGCTTTAATGACACATACTTATCGTTACGCCTGTTTCCCGTAGCGGTAGGCAGAGACCACAGATCTCCATCCGCTACGATCCCGGCACACCTTCCTCGCTTCCTCCACACTCATCCATCTTTTCATCCATCCTTCCTCTCACATTCATCGCAGCGAAACGGCTCTCCGTTAGTCGCTCCTCGCCCACTTGGGAATCAGGACGTGACGGGTGGCGAACTACGTTGCCGTCATTTTTAAACAAATTAGGTTTAGTAAAAATTCGACATAGTAAATCCCATAAGCCATCACAGTAAATCCCACTTAAATGATAAGTATATTTTAAGTCGTATTTGGTTACGAGTTAATTAATTTTGAAAATCATGAGTTATGCTTAAAATGAGTCTGGCACAAGAGACTTATACCTGTCTGTTTTTTCTTTTTGTTTAAATTAAAATGAGTGCTGTTGAAAATTTAAATTTAAAAAAAAATTACCCAAAAATCACTAAACTAGACGAGATCTGTGGTAATTCTGCCGACTATTAAAAGTATATACCTACATATTCTTCTCTTTAACATGGTTATAGGTCTATATTATTCAAAATGGAGAAATTTCCGCCAGAGAATCAGAGTAAAATGTAAATCCTTGGAGGAGGCCTTTACCTAAAAGGGGTCTATGCAACCAAAATAAACATAAGATTAATTTATATTTATTTTTTATACAAAATTGTAGTGTATGAAATAAAAAACTTTTTATTATTACTTTATAATGAATTAATATTTGAAAAACTGTATTAACAACAAGTTTAACCCTTCTTTGCATGAGTTTTTCTTTATTGGTGAAATAAATCAAGGTGATATAATTCATGTTCAAAATTAAAGGAAAAATGGTTAAAAAAATCTTAGTATATATTTATATTATAAATTTAGTAAAAACCCATATGATAGAAATTACCATAATCAGGCAAAGTAAGATCATTGGCTTAGTACTAAATAGAAATAAAAGATAGATATATGTTATTCTTTATGATAATTAACTAAACAATTATTATTTTTACCACAAGAAATTGTAAAATATAGTAAAACAAAATCATACGTTTATTGCAATTACAACAAATAGCGGAATGATAACTTCAAGCTCGTTTTACTGACAGTGGCACTTGCTTATTTTTGACAGCTATGTTTTTTTATGCAATGGACATTTAAAAGGTATCCAGACACGATCAACTTGAAGTGAACAAATGATTATGAATGTGAATAAATGATTATGATGGAAATTTCCACCATTATGCAAAGAAGGGTTAAGTTACTACACTACAAGTTTAAAAAAATGACCTTAAGTGTATGAATAAAAATGTATTTTAATAACGATTGAAAATTTGAACAAGATATATAAATATATATATATATATATATATAGAGAGATATATATAGATATATAAATATAACTATAAAACAAACCTATACTATAAAACAATATTATAAAAACGGCTTGTTCATGTCAATACTATATTTATTATAACAACATGTAACGTAAAACAATTGTTCGATACGTGATTAATAAATAAATCTTCTGACATTTTAGGCCTTGACTTCCTTGAGTTCGGTCTCGTACTCCTTGACGTATTTGTGGTTGGGGTCGTATTTGGCTACCAGCTGCTGCCAGTGCTCCGGTTCCTTGTTGATGAGGTGGCCGATGACACGTTTGCTGCCAGCCTTTTGTTTGTCCGTGCACTTCTCGCAGCGGTTCTCCAGCGCGTCAACGATGTGGGCTGAGAATAGATTAGGCTACGTTTAAAATAATGATTTCAAAATGGCCGCATGATAGACTAAAAATATAATGACATAAATCGTCTTTGATCTGTGAAAAATATAATGACATAAATTGTCTTTGATATGTGAAAAATGTGTGCTGAAAATAGATAAAGCTATGATCAAAATACTATATTATAAACAATAAACTGGACTTTTCCCGCCAACGTACATCAGTGACGTTGTGTTTTTATTTCAATTTTATAATCTTATATTATAGTTAATATTAGTATATTACAGTTATATTGTTTAATTGTGGTGGCGTATCATACAATATAGTTTGAATAAGGTATATAAGTAAATTTATATGAAATAATTGCGTTTATCGTAACTTTTTAAGTTGACTGTAAGAGTCCATAGAAGGTTTTGGTAGAATAGCCACCATTTTATCAAGACGTAACGTGACAAGCTGACTAGTTACATTTCAAACGATTTGATATTATTGTATTTCACTTGACACTGGCATAATAGTTATAATTAATTGCCATGAAAGAAAAAATAAGAATAACAATAAATTATATTGTGTAAAAAAGATTGAAAAATATATATCCATCGTTGCATTGAGGCAAGGTCCTAAAATGCTGGTATATCCTCTTTGAATTCCCAAGGTTATACTTTTGACTTAAGTCATCAGCTAGGAATATCTGAGGCATTGAAGAGGAGTTAAAGTTGTCTCAAGATTATTCTTGTTTTTTTTTTAAATTCATCAATTTATATTTAAAAAGGCACATGACTGTTTACTGCATAAAACAGTCCAGTAATTGCATTATAAAAATAATTGTATTTATAAAAAATCACAATTGATTATACAAACCATGTAATTATTTCACCTATTTAAAGGACACCGTTTGTAACCGGTTTGGATAACTTATAGCGATCTAGTTTAAATGTAAATGAACTTTTAAATCAAGGCCGGATTATAGTTACGTTGCAGTATGAGTATGAACCATCTGGATGAGTGGTGATCCCATATGATCTCCCAAAAGTTCTTTCCACGCGCTCTACCCCGAAACCAGCTATCTTGAGCGATATTATAAACCCATACGACGTTGGACTCTTCAAACTTCTTCGACAACTCCTTGCTTTCCATAACACACTTGCTCGTTTGTCTTCCTACCCCATATAAAAGTATACATTATAAAATGGTTGAGCCACTCTGCACACAAATACATTGTCAAGAATGACATAAAAAGAGATCGGCTCGCTCGGGGAAGTACCACACTCTCGCAGAAAATCGGCGTCCGAGTGGTAGCTTGACTACCGCGCTTCGTCCGGTGAGCGGTTGGGTTACGAAAGCCCAACCCCCTGTAAGTAATGTCCTGTACCTCGTCACTGATGTCACTAACACCAACCACATCAAATACACAATACCACTATTCCACAATGTATATGACGTGTTTCGCATCACTATATATCGTCTTAGACTCTACGTAAGACTACAGTTAAGTGAGAAGAAAAGACTGCCGTTTAGCTAAGTAAATTCTGACTATCCATCATAATAATGGATTTCCGCAAAGTTCCACTCTATTAACCAATTAAAATTAATTTTTTCTTTAAGTAAAATCTTACTAACTATGGTATATGTATATTTATTATCTGTGGCTGCGTCCACGGCACGTCACTCAGTACAGTGACGCAATAAACTAGTTCTTTTTTTTATGGGTTAAGAAAGCAAGTTTGCGCTAAGTTGGCTTTCGTTTCACTTGTCCCCGTATATAACAGTGGGGACGAAGATGGGATAAAGAGAATGGGAGAAATTTTATATATAATTGAAGGTAATATCTCTTCAACTATTGAAAAAAAGTATAAGAATCAAATTAGTATCATACAAAGGAAATGATATTTTAAATCATTGGGATTACGATGACATGGAGATCAGAAGTCCCAATCCATCAATTAATTTAGATCAGTCGAAGCCTTCAACTAGCTCTGCGACGGACGGTAAAAGCACCTAATTCACCGGAAAGGGAAGAGTATGAGCATAGTTCACTGCCTATAGACCATACCAATGTTACAATTACCAGAGGTGATAGATGGCCCTCCAGGCGTTAAAGGATCTTTAATGAAACAATTGATAAATAGTTTTAAGACAAGGGATGAGGTGTTAAGTATATATATATTTATTATCTGTGGCGCAATAAACTAGTTCGCACTAAGCTGGCTGTCTTTTCACTTGTCTCCGTATATAACATGCTTTTATTTTCAATAAAACTGTTACTTATTGTCTGTGATCTAAAGCTCGACTTGTTTTATACTTTCCTAACATAACCATTATTAACTTACTTGGAATGGTTAACAAAAATTCTTGTAATATTAGAACATAGCTAGTCTTCTTTGTCTTCCTAAATAAATGCTCGAAGAAGACAGCCGTGAGGGATGAATGGCGGCGTCTGGTAAAACTAATCACCGCCAACATAACGACCACGACTGCTCCGTCAAGAGTATGACGACCAAGAAGAAGAAGAGTCCTCTTTAAAGAAACAAGCGAAAAGCTAAATCCACATTTGTGAGGACGGCCAATGCCTGATGCGGGAATCGAATGTATAACCCTAAGGTAGAGAATCTTCAGCAATTCGCCATTGGGCTATTTGGTTTATCAACTTACATTTCAATTCCTTGCCGTCCGGCGAACACCTGCCCTCGTCCAGAATGCATTTGATGTAAGGGACCAACAAGCGCTGGTTGGCGAGAATCTCGTCCAGGTTAATATTATCATAACGGTCCGTGTATTTATCCGGGTGGGCCAGGACCAAAGCGGCCATCGCGATCAGGGCGAGCACCACGAAAGATTTCATCTTGACACTAAGTAAGACACACAAATTAAATTATAATACTCATTATCAACAACCTACGACAGTCGACTACTAGATAAAGTCTTGCCCCCCCCCCCCAAGGCACTCCCGATACTTAACACAACAACAAAGCTAAAAGAATAAAAAATAATCAAGACCATATACGTAACTGATTTTTCATTTGATCAAGGCATTTTTTATTATATTTTATTGAATTTAAAATATATTACAAAAAATTTATTGTTTACCTTTATTGATATCAATTTAAATAATAGTAAATGGGAACTTATTCACAGGCTTGTTAACTAAGTACTGAAGTAGAATATAGACCTCAACCAATATATAAGGGCAGTGTGGTAATTGAATAATGTTAGCTTAGTATAGTAACACCTTACCTGAGTAGATAAACACTGAATACAATCAACTGATCGCTCCTTGACATTACTTGTGCCGTTTTATATATTTTATTTTATGTACCAAGGAACATAATGAAGATATATAATAGCCTATTAACATAATGATTGACAGGAGAAAAATTCCCCATAATTTGGTAAAATTACCTAGTTGTAGGGAAATTCTGAAATGACAGTTGGTTTAATTAATGCGCAATATTCAATAAATATATAAGCTAGATTCAAAAAGAGGCCAATAACGAGACCAATCTTCGATAAGTTAAGCAAAAACATGAACTTTTGCAGACCGCAAATGTAAAAAAACTTACCTGGGTCATATCATGAGACATGACAGATACAAATTGCTGCAACTGATCACGAGAGGAAAAATCGCGGGCAAAAGACATGGTGGGCGAAGAAGGAAGTCTTGGCTACGTAATATCAGGGAGTGGACCGGGATAGCCAGTGCTCCAGAACTGCTGCACCACGTGAAGGAGGAGGAGAGTCCTACTGAATTGGCTGCCAACCTTTGCAAGTTGCAGAGACACTCTTAGAAGAAGAATTAGGGAATAACAGGCTACATTGAAAACCAGCACTGTGGTTAGACGCAGCTTCTTGCTGAGTGTGGTACCTTTTTGAGATCTATACTGTAGTATAAGCACCATAAATGACTAAGTTTACTTATATTATTTGTCATATTTTAGTAAATCAGTTATAATTTAAATATTTGTTAATTTCTGTTTCGTTATTATTATATATTATATGCCTTTCTTTTTTCTTTCATCCTATTTTTAGTACCAACAAAATTATTTTCCCTAAAATGAACATTTCAAGCATAGGTGTTAAACAAGAAATCTAGTATAGTTAATAATATTACCAAATTAAATAATTAGAATCTAACTAACTTAATAAAGATACTATCATTTTCAGAGTCAAGGGCACGCGTTCGATTTCCGCATCGGGAAAATTATATCTATCGATTAAAAGTATTATTCCGAGTAGCAGCCAATCCTTGGACAAACTTTGTAGTTCAATTTCCATCAAATAAAGAGTGGGGCTTCTCGATTTTAATGGGGGAGAGAGTTAGATGTATGGGCTGTATTATTATTTAATATATTAATTATTGCTTCAAATTATTGTCTGCAAGATTTTTTTTTTAACACATATCGGGGAATTTCCAATTCGGGTACTGGTATCACTGATTCTCAGAACAAAGTTACGTTAAAGTACACAGGCCAAGGATTTGCCCTCTTCTAGAGAAATTTACAGCATTGCACGGAAGCGTTAGAACAATCTTGATTTATCGTACATGTCACCACGTAGTCCATTGTAATGATACATGATAATTAGTATTGTTGTTATATACTGAGACAGTTTAATGGGCAAAATTAACAATATATACAGCAATATGGCAACATCTTACAAGCTTCGTTATAACTCTTTGTCGCCCATACCTAAGAGCCTAAAGACGAAAGTCTTCGATCAGTACGATCTGTCATTTACTTTCGTACGGTGTCCAAATGTGGACACTGACAGTCCATATGGTTCACCAACTCAGAGCCGCTCAGAGAGCTATGGATAGGGCTCTCGGAGATTCTTTGGTGGATGTGATACGGAATGAAGAAATCCCCTGGAGAATCAAATTCACCGACGTAGTTCTCCGAGTTAGAAGGCTGACATGGCAATGGGTTGACCAAGTTTGTCAGCAATCTTATAACCATTGGAATAGACGAATGCTGGAGTGCCTTCCGCTAAATAGAACGATGAACTTGGGACGGCTGGGAGTAACTGGATTCATATAGCCGAAGGGCTAAGCCTTAAAAGAGATATGTCCAGCTGTAGACTGCCGTAAGACGATGAAGATTGCCCATATTGATGGAAAAATCTACCCTCTGCCTGTGGTAAGGTGCTGTGCCTGCTTAGTGGTAAGGTTATCGATGATGATGAGAGAAAGTTAGATGAAAGCTTATCATTTTGCGCCGGACTTGATATTTCCTTTTACAAGCCTGTGACAACACACTACTTGACTTGTTTCCAGGATACTCCACCATGATGGGGTATCCGATGGTAGAATTATGTTATTTAGTGGTTAAACAGTAAAGGCATACTTACTGGTTATTTTCTGTCACTATTGAAAGAACATCCTGCCTTCACTTCACTGTGCCTGTGGTTTCAACAAGATGGCGCCATGATGATGAGATACCATATATCGTCTTCGTGATGTCTTCCCTTACAAATTAATAAGTCGAGCCGATATTTTGATGTGTTCGAGATGTGTTCAAGGACGACTTAATGGCAATCGGTGTGAGGGGCTGGAGGAAAAAAGCTAAACGAAAATCCGACTGGAAAAATTTACTGAACCAGGCTAAGGCCCACCCGCGGCTGTAATGCCTTAATGATGATGATGATATTGCGAATGAAATATAGCATTATATTATATTAATAAAACAAAAAAATAAATTTGAATAAAAATCTTTTATTCTAATTTTCCGTTACAACAGTTTTCTATATAATAAATAATATTCATTATTGTTGTTCGTAGAATTAAATGACGACTTTATTGTATTATAAATTATAACATCAAATAACGAATACGCAAGTAAAGAAACTTTTATGATGCGTAGAAACTATTGAATCAAACTGGATGCGCGAGAATTCGAAAAATATTATAAAGATAGACAGTTAAACTTATTTTGCTTAGATCCGCGAAAAACAGAAAAAATAATATTGCCTGTTTATCAAAGAAATGAAAAAGACAGAGTCTAATTCTTACAGAATAAACGACAGTCAGAATAATGTGAAACATTTCTTAGCACAAGTATCTTTTTTATGGGATAGGAAGGCAAACGGGCAGGCGTGTTACGTGATGGAAAGCAATCAACGCCGCCCATAGACATCCGCAGCGCCATAGGCAGTGCAGAAGTATTGCTAGCCTTTAAGGAAAGTGTTTTTATGGGAGTCGGGCCTTCGGAACTCAACCGTTCACCGGACGAAACGCGGTAGCTAAGCCACCACTCAGAAGCCAGATTTCTGCGCGAGTGTGGTACTTCCCCGGGCGAGCTGGCCCATTCATCCTACAGACAAATAATATGCCATTCTTGACAAAGTATTCGTCTGCAGCGTGCCTCTACCACGTTGGAACTTATTTACTTAGTTCGAATGGTTAACAAGGATTCTACCTACTATTGAAACATTGCTAGTCTTATTTTATTCGAATATTAATTCGCATTCAAATTCTTTATGCGGTTGTTCTGGACAGATAAGTAATGGTGAAAAATCTCAGGCAGAAATTTCATTTTTGATACTCGTTATCTAGCAGGGAGCACCCGGGTACCCAAGCGGGTACCACCGCCGAAGCGCATGCAGGTGAGGTCGACTTGGGCCGGATAAGATATTATTACGTTCTCCCCTTACTCCCCATATAAGTTATTTAACTGGATATAAATTTAGGAATAAATACGTGGCGAAAGTCGTAGACCGCTGGAAAAAGTAGGAATTGACTTTAAGATTTTTTTTTATTACTTATTCAGTTACTACACGGTAATTAATACACAGACATAGTCTTATATATATGCACAACCAACAGCCCACAGAAGTCTACACCTGGAAATAGGCCTCCCCCAAAAGGCGCCACTGACCCCGATCTTCAGCATCACGCGTCCTCTGCCAGCCGCCCTACACAAATCATCGCACTACATTCGTCCCACACTACATTTACCAAGACGCGGTCTCCAATCCAGCACTCGTCTTCTCCAGCGGTTGTCGGATCTCCGACGAACGTAACTAGCTCATTGCCACTTCAGTTTGCTAATTCGAAAGACTAGACTTTAGTTCTCTGACAAATTTCTCATAGATACCCACGTTAGTAATTATATATTTTTTTTTATTTTCTTCGCAGCTGTGCTGTGCAGCAACTTCGCAGTGCATACTTACAATACTTACAACATAAGCGAAATATTATCATTGATAAGTTTTGAGATATAATTAATACCTTCAAATGATTTTCAACTTACATTAACTAGATCTAAAGTTCAAATTTCAATAAATTTTTTTGATAGCTTTATAAGCTTATGAAAAACATGGTAATTTGCTCCTTAAATCAATGAATGCAGAGTTCAAAACTTCTTTAACATGCTACCATCGGTTTTAATAGTTTTAATTAACTTTGTCGTCCAAGCAGACTCGAATGAGTCATGACAGACAGCCACAATGATTATCTAACGATACATTACACCGTGACCACAGCTAGTCATTAAAATTACCCATACAATTGGAAGTAATAGAAGCTACGCTAACTCCAAGGTTCATTTTATTCTACAGCCTTTTATCGTCCAAAATAAAGTCCTCTTGCAAGCAGCTGGCTTTGTAAAATATTCCAAGATGGATTGGCAACTGCAAAATCCAGCATTTTAAAGCTACTTGCCTTTCTCGGTCTGTGTTTATAATATCTATCTAATAGTATCTCTAATTATTCTTTTTATGAGATAGGAGGGCAAACGAGCAAGCGTGTCGCCTGATGGAAAGCAATCAACGCCGCCCATGGACAACAGCGACACAACAAAAGTCGATTTTAGTGAATATAGATTTTGTGGCGTCTGTACACACCACATTGTTTTTAGTATGGCAACATTGTACACCCAATGCCTCGTTCACTTCTCCGTCCGCTCGAATAGCGACGACACGCATCATATTTGTTCCGCGCAATTTAATTATAACTATTGTTTACAATTTATATTACTGTTTTATACAATTTAAGTAATACTGTGTACAAGTAATAAATAGAAAGTTTGCAAGTGAATCTGGATTTATTTTAACTTCAACTCGAAGCCTCAACACGTCTTCACCTTATAACAAAATTATATTCCTATATTTTCTAATGCATTTTGTCACAGGCGGGATGGCTTATTCTTTTCTTTTCTTTCATGGCGATTAGTTATAACTATTATGCCAGTGTCAAGTAAAATAAGATAACATCACACCTCTTGAAATATAAATAGTTAGCTTATCACTTTACGTCCTGATAAAATTATAACTATTGTATCAAAACCTTCTATACACTTTTTCAGTTAACTTAAAAAGCCACGACATACGCATCTATTTTATATAACTTTACTTTTACGCCTTAATCGAACTATATTGTATATTAGGCCACCTCAATTAAACAATATAACTGATAATAATATAAGAATGAAAATGAAATAAAAAACACGTCACTGACGTGAGTTAGCGGGAAAAGTCGGGAAGGCTTTTAGTCCTCTCAATTAGTTTTTTTTTATTGTTCATTCAAGGAGAATCATATGCACTGAGGTTTTTCGCAACAGACAAAGAAGTGGCAGTCTTCTATCTTCTATTTCTTTCTCACCTACGGAGACAAAATTTGAGTGTTGCTACACTTAAATTATAAAATTATACTGAAAATATGTTGCCAGTTTAAACTACAGAATATTTGAATTATGTATATGTTCGTTATCTCATATATTTTGTGTGCAAATATTGTTATAATCTTCTAATAATGCTTAATGCAGCTATTTTTTGAATTTTTTTCCTAATAAAACCATGTACACTTAGTTTAAAGTCACTTTTTTGTCTATTTTCAAAAAGTTTTCGTTATGATCATTACACACTAGTTCGATCGAACATACTCATGGAACTCTGTCACTTATTGTTATATTTAAGGTGATGAAATTTTAAAATTTACATCGGTCTATCCTAATACTAGCACCCACTTACATACAAAAAAGAAACTATATTTTATTTTAACGATAATGGTAATTAGGTATAACTATTATGCCAGTTTCAAATAAAATAACAACACGAATCTTGAATAAAGTCTTTTAAGCTTGTAAATTAACATCGTCATAAAATGGCGGTCGTTCTATCAAAAGTTGCTGTAGACTTTTAAAGTGAATTTAAAATTCACAATACACGCATTCATTTCATAATACGCCACAAGAATTAAACAATATAACTGATAATAACATGAGATTATGAAAATTAAATAAAAAAACATCACTGATGTAAATTGGTGGGAAAAGTCAAAAAACTATTATATAAATTGCCGCCAAAAGTCTCATTGCTGTTTTTTTTTTTTCAAGGTAGTAGCAAAAGGCCATTCTATTCTTTAGTCCAGGAAAGCACCTTCGAGGTTCTATTAAAATTTATTTATGTAAAAACATTACGTAAACAGAAGCATACACGTCAAACGCGGTCAAAAGATGAAGGTAGTCAAGTTATTAATGAGCAATGAATCATTCATGTTCCGTGTCAATGTCAGAGATGCAGAGCTCAAGTGACTGCAAAAAAAATAATTGAATAAAATATTAATAAATAAAGAGATATAAGATTCACTTTTTTATTTTGAAATCGACGCATAGTTACTTAGCAAGCGGGAATACGATTCGTGCCCGAAAAGTTTCTCATTAAACAAGTACATATGTCTAATAACTGATTTTTTTAAATCGATTTTTTAATGATGAAAATGATTCCTATTTTCAGCGTTTCATTGCACAATATTATTATATAAAATAAACCTTCATAATTTATTTTTATTCGATTATATCGCATTCAGCAGATCATCATAGTCTCATTTATTAATAAGATTACTTCTTAACATTTCTAAAATAAGAAATGGTGAACTATTGGATTACCTGATTATAAATTGAAGAAATTTGCAATACTAAGGACACTGCAAATGGATTGTGTAGCTTAGGTTTAAGAATGTTAAAGAGGATTTTGGAGGAAAAAAGGAAAAAAGGAAGAAGTAAAAGAATAGGAAGAAGGGCGTAAAGAAAGGAAATATTGTAGAGAAAGGGAAAGGAGAAAGCGGAAAAATATTACCACATGTATATACATATATACATATATATATATACATATATATATATATATACATATATATATATATATATATATACATATATATATATATATATATATATATATATATATATATATATATATATATATATATATATATATATATATATATATATATATATATATATATATATATATATATATATATATATATATATATATATATATATATATATATATATATATATACATAAATTATAAAGTGAAAAGTATAAGATATTATATAAATGTACAATGAAACACAAGAATAAATTAATATTGTTTTGAAGAATTTTATTTGAAGAAGCCGTCTAAAGATCCCGGGTGTCGCCATAAGCAGTACGGCGGGTACACCACAATACGTACTTCCCCGATCGAACCGGTCCATTGTTGCGTGGCTCCACAGCGATTTTTATTGATTATGTTAATACACTTCTCAGGATATATATTTCCTTAACTCGACTACCTACGCTCAAATGGAAAATTGTCATTTATTTGTTTACTAGCGTTATTATTGTGATATTGCCACTAAAGACAACAATAACAAGGGTTATCCACATCCCACGCAACGCATATATGGGGTGAAGCCCCAGGGATGGACGCCCACTACTCGTGCATCAACACTTCAGAACGATCGCCCTGATCTTTGGTGCAGCTGTTCCAAGCGGCTTTTTGGACGTCCTTTACCGACTTCACGTCGCACAGATTTAGTCTACCTATTAATTGGTACGCTGAGCTCGTCGCGGGCTTTCCCCCCTCACGGGGGTCAGGCGGTGACAGAAGGACTTCACATGGGAGGTGGTAATTCGGAACAATAAAAAGTTCACAATCCTCCGAACAAATTTTACGCCACCGTGAACTATCCTGCGCCACCTCCTGTCAGTTGCAGATTTGAAAGTTGCGCAAGGCGTCCTCTCCAGCGGTACCTGGGGCACTCTACAGGACGTCGTCCTGACGAACCGCATACGCTGTCTTGACTGCGCGATCCTCCCCCATCCACTCAACGTAATCGCCAACGAAGTCGTTGAGACTTAGTCTCTCCGATTATATTGGGTTGGGCCACCAGATCGAATGAATGAACATAAGATAAAATAAGTCTTTATTCGCTGACCAGAGCATTTACAAATAATAAGATTAACACACTATAAATTTATAGAATTAATAGTGCCATCAGCAACCAGTTCATTCTCAGGTTGTCCTTTTTTTTATAGCACAGGAAGGCAAACGAGCAGGCGTGTCACCAGATGGAAAGCAACCAACGCCGCCCATAGACATCCGCAGCGCCATAGGCAGTGCGGAAGCGTTGCAGACCTTAAAGGAAAGTGCAATTATGGGAGTGGAAGTGGGCGTAGGAGGGGGAGTGAGAATCGGAGGAAGATTAAGCCGGGACAGGGAAAAGTGGATTTTCCCTGTCCCGGCTTAATGTTCTCCGTTCCATGTACAAAATCATCATCAGCATGTGAAAAACATAACATATATTTAAATTAAATTATTCTCAAAGATAATAGAGCTTTAATACAATCCAATGTGTTGATACATTATTGGAACGCGACCGCACAAATCACTGTTTACCTTTGTGCTGTGAACGTGGTAAAGAAGCAGACTTTATTTCAAATTGCCGTACATTTCGTCCTCTATCAATGCCGTATTCGAAAATGTTGCCTAACTCGTAATCTCAATAATTAATTAGCGTTTAGTCTTGACTCTGACAACATTTTACTTTTATTAATGGAGTCAGACGTTACCCTGTGGAAATCCATCACTATGTGGACAGACCAATGTTTCACTTAGCTAAGATCCGCGACAAGCAAACAATAATAGAAAATTAATAATGTGTGTTTTCCTGTCGGATGAAGTGGATTTATTTGGAACTTAAACCAAAAACTTACAAAAAAAACGACCAGCAACTCTCCACCCACCAACCACTACACACAACACCAAACACACACTACCACTTTTCAACCTTGTAAACGAAACGTGTTTCGCCCCAACACGAGGCATCTTCAGGTATAGTAGACTCTACGGAAGACAACCGAAAAGTTTTTTTTCACTTCATCCGACAGGAAAACACACATTATTAATTTTCTGTTATTGTTTGCTTGTCACGGATCTTAGCTAAGTAAAATATTTGACTGTCCACATAACATTTTACGTAATTATCATAATAGCATAGATTAATAAACTACATATATAATAATAAACTACATACATACATATAAAGAAAAAACATAATAACATAGAAAAATAATAAAATAGCTGTACAATGAGCCGAACGTCATGAAGTTGAGTTTATTATACATATTAAAATAAACTTATTGTTAATAAATAAAGTTTTTTAACATCAATGTAAATAAATATTTACACGAATTCTTTATTCATACATCATCATCATGAAAATCACACAGGCCTCACCCAAGAATACCAGCCACCTTGCGCAGATCGTCGCATCATCTAGCTGGGGAGCGTTCCACACTACTTGTGCCCAGAAGCGGTCATATGTAATGCCATAGTAAGATATAAAAATTCTATAAAAATGTTTCTAATAAAATAATCCTCTGTCATATAATATGTATTGCAGATGCAATATACCTTTATATTTATTTTATGAAATAGTCACATGAGTATTTTTTTTACATTTCCTGGTCTTTTTATATTTATGTTAGTTATATATAAGGATATCGAAATGTAGACCATACATTTTTTTTTTACAGTGCAACCTACGGCTTTGCAAACGAGCTGATGATAATAAACCGCCTTCAACTCAATCGTAAAAAGAAAACTGATTTGGGCTAAATAAAAGAAAAAGACAATTAATGTATGTAATAATTTATTAAATAATACAAAATTAATAATATAGGTGGCACCAACCTTATTGATATGAAAACTCGGTGAATGAAAAGGTATCTGAATATCTTAGGATGAAAGATAGAAGACCATCGTCACACAAAATAATAATAAAAAAAGTCAAGAAATCCATTGGGATTACTTGACCTTTTTTATCCTTATTATAAAAGAACGCCGATGATTATTGAATCTATTATCGGTGTACTATTATGTTTTTTATGGCAACACATGTTTTTAGAAGTAAAATTTTTAAACTGTTACTAGAACTTTTCCTGCCAACTTATGTCAGTAACGTTATGTTTTTATTTCATTTTCATAATCGTATATTATTATCAGTTACATTATTTAATTGTTGTGATGTATTATACAATATAGATCAATTAAGGCGTATAAGTGAAGTGAAGTAAGTATTTTTAAGTTGACTTAAAAAGTCTATAAAAGGTTTTGGTAGAATAGCCAACATGCTATCAAGACGTAACGTGATAAGGTAACTATTTATATTTCAAGAGATTTTATGTTATCGTATTTTACTTGACACTGGCATAATAGTTATAGCTAATTGCCATCAAAAAAAAAGAAAAAAAAACTTTACTAGGAGTACGGAAAATGATTAAAGGATCAGTTATAAATATTATATTTTAGTGACATAATAAATGTTTTCTTGAATAAAATAAAATTTATGCTAATTGCGATTACATATGATCAAAGAATTCAGATATCTAGTCAAAGACACTATTAATTATTTTGTTTTACTAAGAAGACTAGCAATGAATATTACTAGAATAGATAAATATTGTCACGACTCTAGATCATAAATGCAACCAATAAAGCTATTGCTACTTTTGATTTATACCCTAGACTCGGAAGTGATTTACGTTAACAAAAACCCGCATATTTTCTCTAATGAAATACGTAGAACACAGCCGTTATCGAAATATAAAATACTAGGAGTTAATAATGTATAGCGTTGTCGATGGTACAAACAGATACGAATGACAGAGATAGCGCTATATAATAGGTCTTAGTATTTTATTAATAAAATACTAAGAGCTAATATTAACCAAAGATTTAAATCGTTAGATATACCTTGACACCGAAAAACTGTGATATTGTTATTCAGTTTGTGCAATAACAAATAGACTTCAATGAAATAGGGTCGTCTATTTTTTCCTTCTACGACTGCAAATATTACTTTCTCTTTCATGCACTTACCATAGATTATATATTTCTCTCGGAGATATTTCGTTGATTGTGTTTTAGGAGCATATCTAAATATTTAAGTCTATGATATTAACAAACATAGTGCCTTACTATATTTCTTATAACCTTCAACTAACGTCTCAGATGACTTAGGCATTGAGAGCTCTCAACTCGTTTTCATATTTGGCTGTGTATTTATGCGTCGGGTCGTATTTCTCTGTGAGTTCTTCCCAGAATTTCGGGTGATGGTTGATCAAGTGTCCAATCACGCGGCGTGTGCCATCGCGCTGGACTTCCGTGCATTTTGCACAAGAGTTCTCCATGGCCTCTCTGACGTGAGCTGTGCACAAAATATATTATATTTTAATTTCTTTAAAGTAACATATTTTTTTTCTTCTCTCGCCAACTTACACCAGTTGGCATGAAAGAGAAGTGTTAACAACGAGTTAACAAGTGACGTTGTGTTTTTATTTAATTTTTATAATCTAATCGTATGGTATTAATCAGTTTTATTGTTTAATTCTGTTGCCGTGTTACTCAATATAGTTGTATTAAGACGTATAAGTGAAGTCATATGAAATAAATGCGTGTATCGTTTCTTTTTAACTTGATTACAAAAGTTCATGTAAGTTTTGATAGAACGACCACCATTTTGTCAAGAGTATCGTGAAAAGCATTAATAGTTATAGCTAATTGCCATCAAGGATAAAGAAAAAGAATCGAGATCCGTTGGACTACTACTATATATATATGTATATGTATAGCCATGTAGGACAATACCAATAATTTTGCACTCATGAAATCTGAATAACGTAAATATATAGCAATAGTATAAATGAGAACTTACCCTTAGCGTGAAAGAGATGAAAGAAAGAAATACAAGGTATGAGGTATACAAGCGAGAAATGATATGAAAGTGTCAAAATAGAAAACCCAGACTCCGCACTCCGTGTGGGAGGTGAAGTTAAAAAAGCCCTCTGAAACTTAATAATTAAAATAATAGAGAACTAGATTAAGAATTTGAAATACGTATAGATTAAAAGAATAAGTATTAAATATTGTAAATAAAATAAATAGTTGCCAATTATTGACTCTACCTAAAATGACGAAAACAAATAAAACATAGCTAATATATATATTGTGGAAGCCACCCAGAGTATGAATGGGATTGAAAGCAAGAAAGAACCAGTATGCTGAATGAATGTAAGAGCAGAATAAAGGTGAGAACTAGTATGAAAGATATTTAAATTCAATTCAATTTAAACTCTTTATTTGCTTTTAAATATTCACGCCTATCCCCCGCAGGGGTTGGCAGAGACTACAGAGCTCCATCCACTACGATCCCGGCACACCCTCCCCGCCTCCTCCACACATCCATCCATACCTTCATCCATTCTTCCTCTCACATTCATCGCAGCGAAACGGCTCTCCATTAGTAGCTTCTCGCCCTCGTGGGAATTCTTTATTTCGACATAAGAAATTACATTTCATGTATCGAACGTCAGTTTGTTGTCAAAATAGCTTTACCACCAGTTCGTAATGAGGTTCCTTTGAACGGAGAAGAAACCGCGAAAGAAACTCCGCAGGTATCCTCTGTTTTTTAGACGTCAATTTGTATAGATCAAGCTTTATAGTCCATACAGCGGATAACCATGAGAGCGTTCGTTTATGATTAATTAATATTCAAGTTTCAAAGAGAAGAGAAAAAAAACGATTGCATGTAAAAACAGGCCGCAGCAGACTGGTTTCTAAAATCACTAGTAAGGTTCCCAACCCCCATGTTAGAGGAAGTAAAACAAAGATTAGCAATTATTAATGGAGTCAGGCGTTACTTTGCGGAAATCCATCACTATGTGGACAGTCAAAAGTTTTACTTAGCTAAGATCCGCGACAAGCAAAACAATAACAGAAAATAAATAATGTGTGTTTCTCTGCTGGATGAAATGGATTTATTTGGAACTTAAACAAAAAACTTACCGAAAATTGGCCATCAATTCTCCACCCACCAACCTACACAACACCAAACACACTACCACTTTTCCATCTTGTAAACGACACGTGTTTCGCCCCAACACGAGGCATCTTCAGGTATAGTAGACTCTACGGAAGACAACTGAAAAGTCACTTTTCGGTTGTCATGTGTGTGTTTGGTGTTATGTGTAGTGGTTGGTGGGTGGAGAATCGATGGCCGATTTTCGGTAAGTTTTTGGTTTAAGTTCCAAATAAATCCACTTCATCCGGCAGAAAAACGCACATTATTTATTTTCTGTTATTGTTTTACTTGTCACGGATCTTAGCTAAGTAAAACTTTTGACCGTCCACATAGATTAGTAATTGTAAAAAGCTACAATGAGATTAATAACTTACACTTAAGCTCTTTGCCTTCAGCGGTACATTTCCCCCTCTCCAACAAACAATTGACGTACGGAGTAAGGAGTCGGTCATTGGCGAGGATCTCATCCAGGTTGACGGTATCGTAGCGGGCGGTGTATTTTCCACCAGGAGCTGCTGAAGACAGCGCCGCTACAGTCAACAAAACCAAAACCATTGACGTCTTCATTCTGAAAATATCATTAAAATTAAAAAAAAGTTTAGCAAAAGTGTTTTGAAAGCAGGCTGAATTCGGTGGAAATGAGAGCATTAAGAAGTATGTGTGGGGTGGCTTTGAATGATAGAATGAGAAATGAAGATATAAGAGAGCGATGTGGAATAAAAGGTGTTGTGATAAAAGTTGAGAAAGGGATGCTTAGATGGTTTGGGCATACAGAGAGGATGGATGAAAGACGACTGGCAAAAGATATTTACGTTGCAGATGTGGATGGAAGAGTCGGTAGGGGAAAACAACGGAAAACATTCCTTGATTTAATTGCCGAAGTTTTTAAAAAAGGCCAGGTCAAGAGTACCCTTAACCGGCGAACAAGCATGAGGAGAGTAACGAGTGTGGACGAAGCAAGGAAAGTATGCCGAGATCGTAGCAGATGGAGATATGTGGTCTCTGCCTACCCCTACGGGAAACAGCCGTGATGATATATATGTATGTTAAAAAAATAATAAACGAAGAAACAAGTAATACAAATATTATATTGGAGACTTGTACTGCAAATTTAGAATTAACGTTTGATGAAAAATATAAAGTATCACCTTATTTTTTTTAAATATCCACTAAGACTCTAGAATACGACCAGTCACTAGCTATCTGTTTAGCTATTAAGTCTATGAGAAAAGCATTTAAGTTTTTATATCAACTAAAATATTGGTTTGGGCAAAATGTAAAACTTGTTTTGGCCATTGATCAAGGCGTTCGTGGAACCTGATTCCGTCATAGCAGTCGTTAATTGCTCCAAAATGCTCAACAGTGGACGTGCCTTGATGTGATTTACTATCGCAAGTACACGCCAAAGGATTTCCAACGTTTGTTATTTCACTCGACGTTAAGATAAACTATAGCTTCTGATCGATGCATCAAAGTTTATTATTGCTTGATCTTTTATCAACGACTTATTTAATGTTTTACGTACATAAAAGCTTGTTTATATTGTCTATAGTCATAGTTCTGAGTAACATTACCATATTAAATATGTTAAGTATTTTATATAAACGAATGTTTAAATTACTCGCTATGCTTTTGTCGAAAAATTTAAAAAATCAAAATGTCAAAATTTATCGGTAAATTTTTGTCCTGTACCAGCAACGGTCTAATTTATTTCGGGGAAATACCAGTAACGACCAGTGTTACAATAGGAAATATTATACATTTTACTTCTTTTTTTATGGAAGTGTTAAGTAAACTTCTTTTTCTTTCTTTTACTTCCATTTTCTTTCAATAGATGGCTTTCTCGTCTAACGGACGTATTGTTATACAAAACTGTTATTTTTTTTGTGCGATTTCGAAAAGTATTGCATACCTAAATATTAACATACCAGGAGAAGATAAATACAAGGGAACATAGATTGTAGGCGAAACGAAGTTCACCAGGGCATGTAGTATTTTACAATAATTATGTTTACAAAATCAATTATTACATTATAAATGTTCCGAACTGCTTTACATATTTTTGCAACACGATAATTTCTTGGTTATAATTTATTTTCTATTTTATTTTGTACGTATCAAAACATATTTTTTTAATTTAATAGCTTCCATCAGAACCATACATATAACTGCATACATACATATGTAATGAGATAATTAGTCTGTTTATATATTTTTTTGTTTGTAATTGATTGTAATTCTGTTTATGTATTTTTAACAAATAACAATAACCTTCCTGAATATATGTCTCTCCGTTTAACTGCTACAAATAATCATATGGATCGAATGTAATTCCTCTCACAGCTGACAGAAGAACAGGAAAAACAGTGTAGTTTCTTCACGAATTAAGTTACGAGTTCATGAGATGCAAATAATCGACTACCTGACCTTCCAACCGAGCAAGAGCGTCGATCCATATTATAATCATGTCAACCAGAAGGCTGACCTACGATTTCTTGAGAGTAGACTTTAAAATTGACACATCAGAGTGGACATTTCAATGCAATATTGTCGTTGTTCTGAAGGCCAATAATGAACTAGAGCAGTCTATTCCATTAAACTGTCGCATTGCATTTACGGTTTTTCCTTTGTAGTTTTCCTTTAGTTTGTTACATACAAGTGAACAAAAAATATTTACATTTACTATTTACAGACGTGATACACAATCACTTAACAATAAAACTTTTGCGTGGCATAATCATGAAATGTTGACACCATGGAATGCGGCTTCATTTCTAGTAACCAGGGACAGCACAACAGACATCAATTGGAAAATTCCCTACACTCTCGATCAAATCTGAAGCTGATAACTTGAATTAGAAAATTTTAAATGTATATAATATTTTAATTATTTAATATATTGGATAAAAAACACATTATTATTTTTCTGCTTTTGTTTGCTTGTCGCGGATTTTAGCTAAGTTAAAAATCTGACAGTCCACATAGTAATGGATTACCGCAAAATAACGCCTGCCTCTATTAATCATTATTTTTAATGAAATTAAAAAAATTAAGACCAAATTCTTTCATAATTCAAAAAAAGGGTTATTTGCGGGGTTTTTTTTGCCACTTCGCCTCCGTTCATGGGAATCTCATTGCAAAATGATGGTAACAGTTTTATTGTTAACGAACTGGCGTTCGAAAAATGAAATTTAATTTCTTATGACCTACTAAAAAATTAGAATTATATTCGGAAATCTACCGACTCGTGAATGCCGACCGACATGACAATAATTAACAAACTTACTATAGTTAATATAATATACAAATAAAGATATCTAAACTTGTTTACATTGTGTCCAAGTGAAGTTGAACTGTTTGTCTAGGTCTGGGTAAACGTGTTTTTGCGTCACAACGCGATAAACATACGTTTCAAGTTCAAGATATATTCCACATTAAAAAAAATATTAGCATCCGTTTGTACTGCCCTAATATCTAGCTTTATGTCGACAATACCACACCCAAAACCCAAAAAAGTTTTATGAAGAAGTATTTCCTTTTATATTTTTTTTTATTTGCTACTCCATATGTAAATGTGTAAATTTATATCTTCTCGTCTCTCGTCTCTCTTATCTCTTCGTCGTTTTAAAAATTAATTATATCATACCAGGTGGAGGGGGGTCAGACAAATGTGACCACGTTGTTTCAAGGACGGGGGGGGGGTATCTAAAAAATGTAGTCTGTGATATAATTTATGGAGGGCCCCTTAGGTCGTCGATCTTAATTTATGCACATACATATACATCCTCATCCTCCATGCAGGACCTGCATAGTCAACTGCCTAGTTAAAATAGATGATTGTTAAATGGACCATGCCAGTGATTACACTGGTTACCCAGAACCTGAAGACGAAAGTCTTCAACCAGCAGCAACCAGCAGCTGACAGTCCGTCTGCTTCACAAGCTCAGAGTCGCTCAGAGAGCTATGCTCGGAACGAACAAATCCGCCAGAAAACTAAAGTCACCGACATAGCCTTTTGAATTAGCAAACTAAAGTGGCAATGGGCTGGACACGTTTGTCGGAGATCCAACAATCCGAAGTGCTGGAGTAGAGTCCACGTCTCGTATATACGTAGTGTGGAACGCCCCCCGGCTAAATGGAGTGACGATCTGCGCAGGGCGGCTGGCAGAAACTGGATGCGTGAAGCCGACGACCGGGCTTCTTATGAAGGCCTATGTCCAGCAGTGGACTGCCGCGTGCTGTTGATGGATTGATTGAATGATGTAAATATGTAAAGGTTTTTTTAAGATATTCTCAATTTGTAAAGGACTGAAGGACAAAACTTTGTAAAGGACAACCCGGAGAAAAAACAGATTTTTGAATTATGCAACATCCTATGTATGCCAAGAAGCATCAATTCGCAAGTGCGAAAATATCTAAATAATCCTTAGAAAAGGAGTTTTAAAAATGGAAAAACTTCAAAATTACATTATCGTAATGCAGAAAAATGCAAAAACCTTCGTTTTTGGTTCTCCTATAAATTGTCTCATGTACCTTTTTTTCACAGTCCATATTTGTAGCACTGCTCAGCACAGGCCTTCCCATTTCTAGAGGTTTTACTTTACATAATTACGGGCAATGCTTCTTCAATGCCTGTGATGATGATAAGGAAATCGAACCCATAACCATCTCCGTAGACGGGAACCCCGCCGCAGAGCCATTTAGTCGTAATTGTCATGTCCCGTTACTAGTTTTTAAAATCGTGCAGCCAAAATATATCTATAGCCCACAGATGTCTATTCTGAGTATGGATGACTCGTTATTCCGCCTGGGTTAAAGAGAGTGATGAGTGTGGATGAAGCAAAGAAAGACCGTAGCAGATGGAGATCTCTGGTCCTCTACATACCATTTCGGGAAACAGTCGTGATGATATGTATATATTTATGGACAAGCGTGGTGGATTATTATTCATTCCTATAGTAATCCGTAGACCCCATGTAATAAATATATGGAGTTTTAAAAATTAATTATTTCAAAATCTCCAACTTGATCTACACAGTTGTTAGCTTTCCAACAGCTAAATAGCTACTAACATACTCAAACGATAAGAAATTTTTAACAAAAATTCCGGTTATGCTAATTGCACTCCTTTTTGTATATATATAATATATTTAGAATATTTTACCTACGACGACGTCTTCGGCTTTGGGGATATCTATGGTCAGCGGTGATCACTAATCACCAGGTGATCCGCATTCTCGTTTGGTTGCTATTCTAAAAAATAACCTACTCAATTTCAAGTACGCCCGCTCGCTTGCCTTCCCATCCCATAAAAATAACATTATATTTAACTTGGTAATCATGTTTATATGTCTGGACTTGTTTGAGTTAAGGTAGATTGTGTGTTTGTGTGAACAGATCCTAACTTGAACTTGCGTCATAAGGTGAAGTAAAAACCCATTGCATCGATCTATGGAAGTTTTTGCCACTTTTATGACACGGCGTGTAAATTTATGCGATAGTAATGGATGTTAGCATCGGAATATTGCTTATTTGCACACACTTTGCTAATTTTAAAGATATATTCTTAAGATAATTTAATTGAACTTCACATATAAATGCAGACTGAGCCACAAGGCCGTCTTTACCCAGGGTTTCAAGGTGTGCAGCTGCACCCGGGCGCGGGGTCCTAGGGGGCGCCGAATGCTAGAAAAAAATTATTGATCTCTAAACTCATTAAATAAAAATATAAATTAAAAAAATATATAATATTAATTTATAAAACATGTTGATTTTTATTTCTGCATTATTTTGTAAATTACAGAGTTTTTAAAAATTCATAAATAAAACGTTTTTTTACAACAGCAGGGGCGCGGGCTGATTACCCGCACCCCGGCGCGTAATATTCGAAAGACGGCCCTGCTGAGGCATGTAACTAAATGAAGCATATGTCAAAAAAAATGTTTACAATATATTTTTATTTATGAATATAGAAATAACCTGGGTTGAGAATAAATAAGGATTACAATAAATAATTTATAACAATGACGTTGTGTTTTTATATACTATCGTTAAAATTACTTATACTTAATTCTGATCATCTTTTCTTCATTACAGATTCTTCCAGACAAGAGATTCTCAAACTTATTTGTCCATCGCACCCTTTAAGAATCAATTATATTCTAGCACCCCCCAAATATGTTTAATTTATCACATAAAAATACAAAAATCATGATCACAATCATAACTTTAATTTTATTTTTGCGTTTCATATCAGTCTCATTTTTATAGGTCTAGAGGTGGGTTTTGATTTTGGTCTAGTTATTTTAAAATATAAATCAGCCGTAAACAACTTCAACACTCCAGTCTCCAGCATTTCTCAAAGTGGACGATGACAAGAGGGTGTTATCGTCCACTTTGAGAAATACTGGTCTAAACCATTATGCCATCTATTTGGGGTCGGTCTTACTTCTCCTAAATTTCCATTCAGCCCGTCTTTTGTCAAGTCAATCAACCTTTTTTTTTAGCCTGATAGAATGAAAAGTAGAGTAAACTTATATATTAAAAAACATATGTACTAAAATCCAAGTAAGACAACAATTATGAGTTATTTTTTCATTAAATATTTCACTTTCATTTTTGGATCATAATTTCTCTGTTTTTATTTGTCATTGTTTTTGCAGTCTTTAATTGTGCTATATACTAAAGTAAAGACATGTTTATTAATTTCTATGTATGTATATACAAATATTGACTTCTGATTAAAAAAATATTTAATTAATAAATTATTTTAGGTCTAATTAAATTATTAAATGGTTATAATTTTGTTCTTAATTCTATTGGCGATCTGTGGCACAGGTATCGCTTTTGACTAACGATTACAATTTCGATTCCTATATCGGGATAAATATATTGCCTACGTGTATTTTTTGCGAGTCTAGATGAGAATATATATATATTCAAGCGTTAATAAAATACTTTTTTATTCATCCACTTAAGTTCAAATAATTTTTTTTAAACTTGTAGTTGATGACACTTGATGTTAATACGCATTTTTTCAAATGTTATTTCATTATTAAATTTAATTAACTAATTTTAGTTTTATATGGGAGAAAAAATCTCTTATATCTTATATATATAAAAAAATCTTATATATATATGAAAGTAAGAATTGACTTTTAAATTTTTTTTTATTATATATTACTTATTTTTTTATAGCAGATCAGGCAAACTATCATGCGGGACACCTGGTGGTAAAGTTTATAGCTATTTAAAGATATTTTTCTAAATTGCATTCCATTTTTAAGTATTTGCGTGTTTCAAAATGATTTAATCCAATCATATACATTTATACAATTGCAATGATCATTCCCTATTATGCATTATTACTGGCGTGGTTATAAAAAGAAAACTCAAGACCAGTATGTCAGGAGTTATCGATATATCGTTTGCGAAGTTTCCGATTTCATATTTAAGTTATCGGTAAGTAATTTTTATATACAATAGTTATTAATTTGTCACATTTCTAAACTGGCTCCACTAAATAGAATATAAATAGTAAAACATTTTGTTTTCTTTTCTTTGATGGGTATTAGGTCTAACTATTATGCCAGTGTCAATTAAAATACAATAATATCAAATCTTTTGAAATGTAACTAGTCAGCTCGTCACGTTACGTCTTAATAAAATGGTGGCTATTTTATCAAAACCTATGGACTTTTTCAGTCAACTTAAAAAGTCATGATAACGCATTTATTTCAAATCACTTTTCTTATACACCTTAATCGAACTATATTGTATTATATAGAACGCCACCATGATTAAACAATATAATTGATAATAATATAAGATAATAAAAATGAAATAAAAACACAACGTCACTGATGTAAATTAGCGGGAAAAGTCATAGCTGATTCTATAGAGTTGTAAAATAGATTATTTTCTTTATCTTTCTTCTCATACAATTTCCTTACACTATCTCGTTCACACATTATCTTATGGAGAGTGAGAATTTTTACTTGGCTATGATCCGCGATAAGCAAAAGAAACAGAAAAACTCTTCGGGAAGTGGAGAGTTGCTGTCTGCTGTTTTTCGGTGAGATTTACATTAAATTCTCTGTAAATCCACATCCTGCAGTAAAAAAACACACAATTGTGTTGTTCTGCTTTTGTTTGTTTATGCTGTGGAATGAATTTTCGCAAAATAACGCCTGACATTATCTGTACAATCTGACATTATGTGACAGTATATTCAAACATTATCTGTCTAACCTATCTATTCACTCTTTCACTCACAATATAACTTTAAAGTTTTTCTCTCTTTAACAATTGCGTTCCGTTATTTTGTCGCGTGTGTTATAAGTAGTGATTATTATGTTCTTTTCAGTTATAATGAAATTCGCAGTGACAAGCGTGATATTTACTTTCCTGTTCTACGGAAATGAGTGTCACCCACGTCCAACTTACACAGATAGATATGACAGTGTCAACTTAGACGAGGTATTGGCGTCCGAACGACTGCTCACAGGCTACGTCAACTGCCTTCTGGATCTAGGACCTTGTACACCTGATGCCAAGGAATTAAAAAGTAAGGTATATAGACTAAGGTATGTCGACATAACATACATATATATGGTGCAGACAAATACTTTGTCAAAAATGGCATATTATTTGTTTGTAGCATGAATAGGCCGGCTCGCCCGGGGAAATACCACACTTCCGCAGAAAACCGGCAACTGATTGGTCGCTTAGCTACCGCGCTTCGACCGGTGAGCCGTTGAGTTCCGGAGACCCAATCGCCCTCCCCTCCTTCTCCCCTCTCCACTTTCATCTCCGCTTCTCCACTGCCTGTGGCGCTGCGGATGTCAATAGGCGGCGTTGGTTGCTTTCCATCAGGTGACCTGTTCATTTGCCTTCCCATCCTATAAAAAAAAAGAAATTACACAACTAAAACTATTTTTTATGAAAGAGATACAAAGGAGCCAGCTCTTGTGGCAAGCAATCACCGCCACCCATGGACATGGAATTTAGCAGCAGGATTTTTTGTGCGATAGGAAGGCATACGAGCAAGTACATGGCCTGATCGAAAACAATCAACGCTACCCACAACATCTGCGAGAGACGATTGGCTTTGAGAAGCGTTGCCCGCTTTTTATTGTAATGGGTAAGCTTGTTTTTTAAAGATTCCAGTATTGTGTTGGTTTGTAAAAAACATTTCGGGGATAACCAGACCGAAATCGATCGCTATTCATCCAGATGGTGGATGGAATTTTTTTTTCGACGGCTGGTCCGGTAATGGAATGTGGACAGTCAAAAGTTTTACTTAGCTAAGATCCGCGTCAAGCAAAACATTAACAGAAAATTAATAATGTGAGTGATGGATTTCCGCAAAGTAACGCCTGACACTATTAATAACCGGTAATGGAATTTAGCGTTAGGTGTTTAGTATCTCAATTTTAAGCATTCCTCCACTGGTATTCCAGCCAACCTTCCCGATGCTATATCCAACGACTGCGGGAGCTGCACAGTGAAACAGCGCGAGGGAGCTGACCGAGTGATGCACCACATCATCGATAACAGACCTGACGATTGGGATAAGCTGGAAAAGAAGTATGTGTTCGCATATATAAGACGTCCAGTGGCAGAATGGGATTATATGTCAAAAATCAGGAAACGCATGCTTACATTTGCAATTGGCATTTTATGCCAATATTAAAAGAACATCTTGCCTTCGCGCTACGCCTCACAACTGCTAGAGACCACGGGTGCTTCTTCGTGATTTTTTTCCCTAGCAAATTAACAAGCCGTTTCAACGATATCGCCGGCCATATAAGTTGTCAGTCTCACGTAAGGTTAACGGCATCCCGACGTCATTACTTTAGCGAATGGCACAGAATACTGTGGCTAGTTTCTTATAGTAGCTCTTAGTAGAGCTTTAAAAGCAATGAGGTTAGAGCTATTAATTTCTTTCATCATCATCATCGAATACAAAAGTAACAGTTTACTATTACCTCACTCGCTATACAGTGAAGTTGTTGTATTGCAGACGCTTGGCGGCTTGGCTTCATTACGTCTCGACACTTGTTAAAAAAAAATAAGGATGCTTGATTGAACGATCGAGGACGAACGCTACTTGATGACGAGTTCTTCTAGAATGGACTGATTTGTTATTATTTAATGATCTCTCAGCACATTGGTTAATAAAACTGACTTTTAAACTAAGATTTCTGTATATAAACCCTATTAGAAACTAAAATTATTTTTACAGGAAAAAAAGTATTTCTTAAAAAAAACTAATTTGTGTACTAAGGTTTATTTCTGACATTTAAAGATTTTTAAAGCATTTAAAAAAAGAGAAAATTCGGATAGAAGAGCGCCTTTCGTGTTTTAAACTGAAATAATTATGACGTTATATAAAAAAACGTTCAAATCTATTTGCAGGTACAACTCCGATGGAAAATATAAACAGGATTATTTAAACAGTAAAAGAATAGCTTATGAAAAAGAATTAGAAGGAGAAAAATCAACAGAAAATAATGACATATTTGACACCGAGAAAAAACTAAAATGCGCCTTATAATTTTGAAGAGCAATATTTCGTATATATAGGATTTAGTTAATTTTCTGACAGGGGATATATTTTTTGACATAATGGGTTATTCTAGTACACAATATTAAAAACGAAAAAAATATTGATATATTATTGATTTATTTAGTATACAATTTCTTTCAATTTGTTTTAATAGGACAATATTTTGATTTTATACCAGAGATACACAACTATTCAAGGGAGAAATGGAGGTAAGGATGTAATCTTGTCTCTTGACAAGATTACATTATCGCGTAGAAATTAAGTTCAGGCTTTTTATAGTTCTGAAATTAAAACACGGTTACCTTATCTTTTATATTATTTACTAAAATATGTTATACGAGTAAATCAAATTACAATATTTCTACAGGAAATCTTCTTACTCTCACCCGGAACCGATTCTTCGAAAATGTATTAGGAGGAACTATTTCTTCAGGAGGTCCTATTATCCTATATTTCACATTCTCCGATTCACGAGCAGCCCTTTTAGATCTATTTTTCAGCATTGACCTACAAAATAAAATATTCGATTCAGTTGATTTAATAACGGCATAAATGTGTAAAAAATGTGAGCCATAATACAAAGTGAGAACTAAAGTCACCGACATAATGTCTTCCGAATTGGCAAACTGAAGTGGCAATAGGCTGGTCACGTTTGTTGGAGATCCAACAATCACTTGACAAGGTGGTAAGAATACCTGACACACTCAATGGTTCTGAATTTAAATTTCGGTCGTAACCGAAATTTGTTTTGTACACAAAAAGTAATGTTCGCGTCCTTGGGAGGAATTTGTATAAGACATTCCGCAGTGCCATAGGCAGTGCAGAAGCGTTGCCAGCCTTAAAGGAAAGTGTCATTAGGGAGAGGAGAGGGCGTTGGGCCACCAGAACTCGACCGCTCACCGAAAGAAACGCGGTAGCTAAGCTACCACTCAGACGCTAGTTTTTTGTGGGTTAAATAAATATCAGTTTATGTATGCGTATTATTTTTGATTTGGTCTAATTAAAAATAAATCTCCTTGTCATCTGTGTAAAAACGCGGGAAAAACGCCGCGGGGTTTACTGACTAGCTGGTATCTCGACACAAACAGCTGTTCATTGTGTAATTTTTGTCCGCCATTTTGTAGATTATAATTTACACAGAGTGTGAGGTTGTTAAATTTGACAATTACTTAAGTAACCGATTTAAGCAAATGATTAACTCTAAACAGTGTTGATGTATGCAATTTTTGTTATACATTGTTTAAAGAATTGCTTAAAGTTGATTAACGTTTATGAATGAGGCTATTATTGTATAACTTTGTTTCTGGTTATACTTTACAAAAATTATAGATCTATCTATCTGTCTCATGTCTTATACTTACTATCCGACGATCCTTTCGATTTTCCGTTGGCTGTCGTACCTGGTGAGGAACGTCTTCCACGCAACGGGATCATGGAACATCATCGATGCGATCACTCTGCCCGCGTTCTTCTTCTGCTCATCCGTGCATTTGGCGCAGTCGTCTTTCATAGCTTGAATAAGAACTCCTGGAAGAATTCAAATCGATCATTTAATTAGGATATATGTACTCGTATGGTAAAGGAATAAATAAAAATATAGCCGCATCTTGACGACTCAGATTAGTAGTGGTAAAGCTATTATATTATAATATTATACACCAAAAATCCAAATTTGACATAAGAAATTACATTTAGTTTATTAGGCATCCGCAACACCACACACAGCGTTGCCGGCCTTTAAGAAATGTGTATCATGTTTTTCGAAGGTTCCAAAATCGCCACAGGATAGCGATGCGTGAAAAGAAGTTTCTAGAATAACGCACCGTACTGGTTCATACAGATGGTGGGGATGAAACTTTTCTTCGACCCGCTTTCGTTTGCTTACCTCTTTCATAGACAATTATGTGCCATAAATTAGCGTCGATTTTTTGTAAAGATGAAATACTTCCCTGGTTAAGCAGTTCACTATTTGCCATCTCACTACATACGTATTTATATATGTAATTACATACATACATACATATCGTCACGGCCTTCACCTGGCCTTTCTTTAAACCTTCAGCAATTTGGTCAACGTAAGTTTTCTGTGGTCTTCCTTCCATCCACATCCGCAACGTAAATTTATGTTGCATCAGTCATCTTTTATCCATCCTCTCTATGTGCCCAAACCATCTAAGCATCCTTTTCTCAACTTTTACCACAACACCTTATTTTACTTCACATCGCTGTCTTATATCTTCATTTCTTATTATATCATACAAAGTTACATTAAAGTTATTGGCGCAGTGGCGGGGCCCTCCGCCCATCAATGGTCGCGGGTTCGATCGCCGCAAATATATGTATGGATTTATAAAAATTTATTCCGAGTCTGGTAACCCCCCAATCTGCATTTCCTTTCCTGCCCTTTCCTTTCTTATCTATCCTTTCCCTTCCTCTCCGCCAATCCACGGTTTGCCGTGCCAATGGATGCGTAGCTAATGGCGAGCTTAGTAGCAAGCGTGCCGACTGTCCCAGGATCGGGCTCCCCCGCCTACTATAGTGCCTTATCTCCCTTGCGGCTCGTGGAATTCACTAAGACGAATTTAATATTCCTAATTCGTTGAAAATGACGGCGACGTGGTTCGCCACCCGTCACGTCCTGAGTCTCACGAGAGCGAGAAGCGACCAATGGAAAGCCGTTTCGCTGCGATGAATGGTAGCGGATGGAGCTCTGTGATAGGCGTGAATATATAAAAATTTAATAGTGGAACTTAATTCCTAATCAATAAAAAACACATACGCACCCTTAATTTCACTCATATCTTTAGTACAGTAGTTATCTGTGGACATAAGACATTTGACATCACGCGCTGGCAATGGTGGATTTACCTCGTTCACATTAATTTTACT
This sequence comes from Baronia brevicornis, assembly GCA_031353405.1. Classification (NCBI taxonomy): domain Eukaryota; kingdom Metazoa; phylum Arthropoda; class Insecta; order Lepidoptera; family Papilionidae; genus Baronia; species Baronia brevicornis. Next base: position 223,699 of record JASFAT010000370.1, read on the forward strand.
TTTCACACCTTCAAACTTCTCCGTGTCCTTGATGACTTCGTTCATATCCTCATCCCCATAAATCATTGTGTACCCCAAGCTGATAACACCCTCGCTCATTGTCCTATCGATACCCGGTGCTGTTGTCTCTGTCACTATCATCCCAATTGCCATCGAAAATGTTAAGATCCCGACCCACATGGTAGAGTCTGCTCTGTTACACTGAGGCAAAATTTCGACCACACCGCGATGGTAAACTTAAAACAGAATCGCCACATGTTGTAATAGATCGTGTTGACATTTCTTTCGTTAAGTTGATGTCTGTTTTGAATACAGTAAAAATTAACAGGTATCGTCAACATTTTTTATTTATAGGATACAGAGGCAAGCTTGTCGTCTAAACGTAAGCAACCAACGCCACTCATAGCCATCCATAATACCGTAGGCATTACAGATGCGTTACCAGCTTTTGTCATATAAGTAGGTTTAATTTTGAAGGTACTCTTTCGGAAATACCGCTATAAGTAGCTAGTTTCACAGAGTGGTGGTCCAATATCCAATATCAGCCCGGAGCAGTCCACTGCTGGACATAGGCCTCACCCAAGGCGCGCCACCTAGCCCAATCTTCGGCTACACGCATCCAGAGTGGTGGTACATGGAACAAATTTTCGGAAAAACCCACCGTGATATTCAGCGTCAGGAATTATTTCGAACAATTTCTCGGAGCACTCTCCATATCAAAAGCATACAAATACTAATGTTATTTACTTTTTTTTATTTATTTTATTTTATGTGGGACAATTTACAGGTGAAGTTGGGTGGAGAATAGTAGGTGTCACTAGGCAGGCCCGTGCTGAGACCTTCCGATTCGGTCATTATTCAAATTTGGAATTCATATATGAATACACATAAATAATTACATACATGGACATAATATATACATACACATATACATATATACACATATACATATATACACATAATAAAATAACATAATATAAGTGTGAGCAAGTGATGCTACTGCCCTGTAAAGAACATATCATTTTGGTTCTTACCCAGAGATGATCCCGGGAATTCATTATATACTTTTGGGCCAATGCAATAAAAAAAGCGGCTACCTAATGTGGTTCTTATTTTCATCGAAGTTAGTTTACTGCCCCTTGCTGCCCTGGTGATGGTATGTGGTCGCTGTGTGTGCAGTTCGGGATATGCAAGAGCTTTTAAATATTAAAGAGCTTTTAAATATCAAAGTCACCTAGAGAGCTATGGGGAAGGCTACGCTCGAAGTTTCACTAATGGATATTAATCATAATAAAGAATTGATGTCACCGATACATTAGAGGCAATCGACCCTGAAACTAATGTTGGAGAACAGATTACATTTTAGAAAAACAATATGGGACACCCCCTGGCCAGATAGAGCGACTCTGCTAAAGGTCTTTAAAAGAAACTGAAAACATGTAACCGATTATTTACTGATGGTAATAATTTGTATATAAGGATGGCTTCGGTTGTACTATCTATGTTTGTATATACAAAGTGACAAATCACATTTCTGCGCAATTTAGGAGAAATACCATAGATGTCATTATTTTTTCTATTTTCTAGAAGAGCAAACGAACAAGCATGTCGCGTGATGGAAAACAATCATCGTTACCTATAGATTTTTTCAACATCATTAATATAGATGACATTATATTATGACACCTGGAGGATGTCATAATTGAGCTGTATAAAAATAATCTAAAAATTCTAATACAAGTGATATGTGATTTGATAAAAATTGAAGTTTTAAAAATAAAATATTATATTCTTAAAAGTTTTGACATTAAAATGTTTGTCACCCCTGACGTTCAGTATTCGGGGCGCGCGCGACACATTAAACAAACAACCTTCACTCATTCGCATTCCAGTGGCACTAAATAGCATGGGTAAATAATAAATCTAATCAATTCATTTTTACTAATATCCATAATAGCATTAATAACCTTAACATTTTTTTTTTGTTTTTACATATTCTGTGCGTTATTCGCATAAACCCTTTCATCAGAACATCGGATTCAAAGTATCGAATCAGAATTTTGATATCGAGTTTTATTAGGTATGGGACACTGTCAGTATCGATTTTTTATTATTTAAAGTGTTTTAAATTTATTGGTTATTACCTAAAAGTGTGTTAAATGTATAGAAGTAGAATTTTTATATAACACAAACATAGAATGACTTATAAACTTAACATAAGCATTATATTAAAACATTTTCTATTATTTTTTTAAATTGATTAAATTTCCATAACTAAAAGTTTTTTTATCGCACACCATAAGCATTGCAAAAGCGTTGCTGGCTTTTGAGAGATATATGTATATGTAGATTTGTTTTTTGAATTTCGTTTCGAAAGATTCGAAAATACCGCAGGACGTAGCTGGTTCCACGGAGTGGTATTGGGCGGAAAGAAGTTAAAAGTGAATTAAAATTATATATTTATTTTTTATTTTCACTCATCATTCTATATTTCCTGTGTAGGTGTTGAGTACCATTATAAACACAATAAATATCTATAAGTCATACAAATATTTATGAACGTCGAAACCACGTCCTTATTACTAGTAACATGATAGTATTTATCTTGTATTAAGTAATATATCTTAGTTTTTAGTATTATAATAAGAGCTTCATTGCTTTGTATAATTGTATTTTATACGCATTTATGCCAATAGTATTGATTGTATTCTGTACTGAACGAAAAAGTGAAGTCATTTTTTTTATTTTAAATAAATGAATTAAAATTTAAATTTGACGTAGGTCTCGAGTAGATAGGTACTCCAAATTTTGTGTATTTCATATACACTTCATCATAGACTCAGAATTAAAATATTGATATTTATAAAAAAAATCACGACAATTTTAAATAAAATATAGCTCGATTATATCTATAATCCATCGAGAGCAAAATCCTTCTTGTCTTTTTACAAAGTTACTTTTCTTTTAACGACCGGGCCATGAACAACCGGTTAATAACTTCTAACATCGTCAATAGATGGCGTTATAAGTAATTAAAATAAAATGTTTAAACATTTTTGTACGACCTAAATGGGGCCGTGGAGAAGTGTTAATTTCCCGAAACAATAGTCATGTAATCATGTATTTGATTTCCAATCAATCAATAAATCAATCGGGGACGTCCACACCCCGCGCAGGGGTGTGGGATCGAACCTCGAGTTGAACCCCACTGCTCGTGCAGCAACTCAATAGGGCAACCGTCCCCCGGTCCTAGGTGCCGCTATTCCTAGCGGCTTTTGGGCGTCCTTTAATGACTTCGCGTCGTCGAGATATGGCTGAACCTATTCCTACGTTGGGTCCGTCGCTGGCCCTCTTCCCTCGCGGGAGCCAGGCGGCGACAGGAGGATTTCGCGTGGGAGCGTACGTCCCTCAGGTGGGCCAGCGTGAAGGGGAGCAAAACTATTTAGGGAGCATAATCGAAGACCTTAGTCCTTAACATTGCCATCTGTGGGATAGGTCCCTCAACATTCTCATTAGCAATTGGGCTTAGTATCAATGTGACTGGAAAGTCTGGAGCCCTATCTGCTAGATGGCGCTGCTCGCACAAAAGTTGGCTCTAATAAATACATGTTAACAGACATACAAGCCCTCTCTTGCCTTGTACACGCCCAATGAAACACACGGCTGCACGAAGCGACTCTTAATTTCACCCGTCTATGTCCCGAGTTCGAAAATTGCTTTCCATCAGGCGACACGCTTGATCGTTTGCCCTTCTATCCCATAAAAAAATAAAATTGATGATCAAGTTATTTACAGGCAGACGCTGAATGCATATAATAAAGACTGGATTTGAGTTGTATGATGGGCCAATTTATTTACCAAATGGGCAGATCCAAGCGACAAACAAGGGGGGTATGAATCACAATTTCATACTCAGGGAAGGGCAGTTTCATATAGGTCAAATTTATGTACAATTTATTTATTTCTAAAATTCCATATAACGTGAATTTATTTATATTTATTAATTCTACGTTTCTTATAACGCGGTAGACATTTCCATATAACGCGGCATAATCTAACTTATTTCTATTTCTCACTACGAAGTTTCTATAGAACACATTTCTTGATTTCACTTAATTCTTAATTTCTTATAACACCGTTCCCATATATCGCTTTGAGAAACAATCGCGTTATAGAAGACTTGAATGTAATTACAAATCTATAAATGGAATACTTCGATTATTTTTAAGATTTTTACACGGAATCTCAAACTTCATAAATATATGTTTATACATACAGCCTACTCACTTCACTGCTTTCCCTCAGCCCTCTCAAAATTGAACAATAATATATAAATGAATAATATATATAACAAATCTCCCTTCATGAAATTTCAATCTAATCTTCATAATATCAAGTGAAATGAGATAAATAAAAGATAAATATAATTTTTACAAACATTTTATTACTTTTTCAACAAGTCCTCCATTTTTTCAGAGGCAACTGACATATCGATTTTATTGCCAGCACCTTTCGCCAATATACCCAATAAAGCTTTCAATACTTTGATTTTACCATCTTTAAACTGCTTCACCAATTTTGGATTATTCTCCAACACCTCCACACATCTTTTCGTTATTTCTTCCTCATCCGTTAGTATAGACCAATCTCTTTCCTTAACTATATCTGAGGGTGACACATTAGGTTTCTCAATAAGTTCCTCTAAAGTCCTTCTGCAAACTTCTAGATTAATTCTTTTGGTTAGAAGCATGTCAATCAATTCTCCCAGATGTTCAACTGTTACCGTGCAGTCGTCTTTATCTATTTTTCTTTTATTAAGTACAGTCAGGAAGTCGTTGAGTAAAAGATTTGCAACTTTGGACGGAGTTCTCGGCTTCTCTAGAACTAATTGGTGGAAATAATTCAAGAGAATGGGCTCATTAACGAGTTGTATGGCGATCTCCGATCTTAGTTCGAACTGCTGCGTTAGTTTCCTGCGGGACTCTTCCGGCAGTTCTGGTATTTGATCTCTGATGAGAGGTACACTTAACACATCTTTAGTTTCTTCTTTTGTGTGTATGTTGACTCGAAGCGGTGGTAGATTTGGCTCGGGCATAAACCTGGAAATTTAAAAAAAAGCTTTATTGTGGACTAGATGACCCAGTGAACTGCGTTTCACATACAATTTATTTAATTCAAATTAACGAGAATGATGTCTCCTGGTAGGTTTAGGTACTTAGGTATGCAATACTTTTCAAAATCGCACAAAAAAACGACAGTATTGTAAAATAAATTAATCTAGTCAAAAATAATTTTTCCTTTTCAAGTTTTTTTTTTGTTTTCTCTATATTTTTTTTGTAAACCTTCCATGTATTATAGCGATCGAATTAAATAAGATATTATTCAAATCGGTCGAGTCGTTTTTGAGTTTTATGTGAAGCTTACATGAGATATCCCCTTGTCAAAAGCCGATTTTAAATTATCTATCCATTCCCCCTCTCTTATCATATCTAACGGGTCTTTAGACTGATTTATCTAAAAAAAAGTCTCACAGCCTGAAAACCCTAACTTTCTTACGGTGCCGAAATGTCTCCTTCACAAGCTCAGAGTTGCTAAAAGAGCTATGCTCGGAGTTTCTCTTGTGGATATAATTCAGAATAAAAACATCCGCCGCATATACATAGTCTTTCGAACCAGTAAACTAAATTGACAATGGTCTGGTCACGTTAGTTGGAGTTACCATATCCGCTGGAGCAGAAGCGTGTTGGAGTGGAGACTATGTTGGCAAACGTTGTGTGGAACGCTCCCCAGCTAGGTAATGCGACGATCTGCGCAGGGCGGTTGGCGGGGATTCGATGAGTGAAGCCAAAGTCGAAGGCGCTTCTTGGGCCTCCTAGCTAGTGAACTGGCGATAATACCTCACCTGTAATCCTGCACTGTCTCTTTGTCCCGAACGGCGACCGTGATTTTGTTTTGCGCGTCCCACGCCCGCGTTTCGTTCACGACCACCCCCCCACCATCCAGCAGGGCACGTTGCCGCTCGATCTCGTGCCGAATCGCCGCGGCAACACCACGCACTGAGCCGATGTTTTTTATCTGTTCAAACAAAGTTGAGAAAGGGCTGTTGAAATGGTTTGGGCACATAGAGATAAATGGATGAAATTTACGTCGCGGAAGATAGATAAAGAGGTTGGTAGAGGAAGACCAAGCAGAACATAACTTGAACAAAATTTTATTTGGTCAGTTAGAACTTTTTACTTAGCGCTCCGCGACACGCAAACAAAAATAGAAAATTAATAACGTGTGTTTTTCTTCTGGACGAAGTGACTTGTCAGAGAACCTCGTCACTGGCCACCCTTTGAGTCCAGCAGACGCACACATTTCGAACGATTCTATACGTTTTCTGAGGTCTTCTTCAAGCGTCCAAGCTTCACATCCGTATAGAAGAACGGGCCAGATGTAACAGACATGTAGATGACAACATTGTAATGCGCAAGGAAAGTCTGAAGTTACGAATACAAAGGACACGTTTCATCATGTTGAAGGAGCTACGAGCGATTTCAATACGGGTTTTTATTTCTTGTTCACTTCCCCAAGATTCATCCCTATCCCATAAAAATATTTAATAGTCTGGTGACTAACGCGGTTTTCAATCAAATTGTCATAGGTGCTAAGTTTAACACAGATTATAAATGTCACACGGTGTACTGACCTCGGTTCGTGTTGCGAGTGGATCGCCATAACGCCTCAGTGAAACATTGGCGTCGACCCGCAAAGCACCCTCTTCCATTCGACCAGTGCATGCGCCCAACCTCTGCACTATCAGGACAAGTTCTTTAACCAAAGCTGCCGCCTCTTCGCCATCCTGTACAAATTATATTCAAACTATGAATCTCCCATTTCTTTGTGATCGGTTAACATTGTCACCTCATATGTGTTCTAGTCAAAATGTCTCATAACATAACATAATATAATGTCAAAACATTCCATAGTGATCTCTAGCTAACTTATATTACCTTTATATTTGTTGATGACACAATTTCTTAATACTTGTATCTACATCATCAATATCAACAGCCTGTGATAGTCCACTGGTGCAAATAGGCCTCCTTCAAAGCGTGCCAAATAGCCCAATCTTCAATTTCACGCATCCAATTTCTGCCAACCGCCCTGCTCATATCATCACTCCATCTGACCGGATACATTCCACACTATGTATGCTAAGAAGCATACGGACACTTGTCTAGTCCAACGATTAACAATTATCCTACAATCGTGACCAGCCCATTGTCACTTTGCATTTGTTAACTTGTAGAACTATTCAAAAAGTTGAATAGAAACAGTCTTGAGCACATATGATAACCGACTGGGTAAGAAAAGGTAACTGCTGTTAATTGCTAATATTTTCTTTATAAAGGAGAAAAAAGGAGTTGATTTTTGTTTACAATACTGACAAAATTATCTCATAGAAGGATCTCTTCGTGGATAAACAGGTAATTGGTTCGAGACATCTTTATCATACACAAATCTATTACAACCTTTAGAAAAAAAAATGTTGCCAGTCAAGGTGACTCAGATAAATGAATTTGAATCATTAGGTCTTTATCATTGTTCACAAAACTAATAAGTAAATAAACTATTTATAATCTTGTGTTGCTGAGAAAATTTAAATTATGTGAGATTGAGATGGAATTTGTGGGAAAAAATACAATTTTTTGTTTAACTGGAATAACTAATTCATAATAATTATAATTAACCTATATATACACAAGACCACATTCAGTTAACGGCAATAGACTCAACGGTTGTCCTAAATAGTCTTTTAGAACTGTGGAAAGCTGGTGTTGGGATAAAATGTGTATCATATTTGTTGTTGAAAAGTCATATTATGTACGTACTGTCCTTCTGAATACTGTCTCTACAAAGTGATGCATGACTCTATTAATCATCTGAGAATTAGTAATTTATAACAAAAATAACCTGACTATATAATACACTTAATTGACAGCCCAACTGGCTTAGAGGAGAAATTACATCTTTCAGAGTAAATCATTGTGGGTTTTTTTTGTTTGGGATAGGAAAGAAAATGAGCAAGCGTGTCACCTGATGGAAAGCAATGAATGCCGCCCATAGACATCGGCAGTGCCATAGTCAGTGTAGAAGCGTTGCTGGCCTATAAGGGAGGAAGGAGGCTTGGGCCTCTAGAACTAAACTGCACAACCAGACAAAGTGCGGTAGCTAAGCTACCACTCAGACGCCGGTTTTCGACAGGAGTATGGTACTTCCCCGGGCGAGCCGACCCATTTATGGAACAGACAAATAATATGTAATTCTTGACAAAGTATTCCTCTGCAGCATGGCTCTATCACTTTGAAACATCCTTCAATTTCTACATTAGAATATATATTTACATCTTACTCTTCTTTTATAAATATTTACTTCAAGTCTGAGTGCCCCGCCAATTCATCTTGGATATGCGTGGTGGATTAATTAATCATTGCTCCAGATATGGTCAGCAGTAGGACATAAATAATGTGAAAAAAAAAAGTACTACCGATTGAGTATACTAACTATTATATACTATGAGATTTTTTAGCAGCAAGTATTTAAGTTTTTATAAATATAATTTCAGTTCTGTAAGGAACTTGGGTGACTAAAATAGCAGTTATCTATCCAGCAAGGATACAATATAGGGTAAAATTTTATGTTCTTCTTCATCAAATCTACCATCTACCATATGTTAATAATAATTTAAGAAAAAAAAAAGAGAAGCGTCATAGGACGCTTCGTAGATGTGAAATATTGACAACAGCTTTGTTTCTACTATATGCTCACGGCCATGTACAATTGACTGTGATAGATTCGAGTAGAGGGGAGGGTAGCCCAAATTGAGACGACATCAACTATGATTTCACACCCATACCCCACGATAAAATATATCACATCAAAATTATATGATTCAGTTAAATACCTCTAAATCGGGCTCAAACACAAGCTCAATAAGTGGTGCACCAGCTCTGTTGAGATCCACTAGACTCCTTTTCAATTCACTGTCATGCAATGACTTGCCACTGTCCTGTTCAAGTTGAATCTGTTTAATTTTTGAACACTTGTTGTATGGTTTTTTGTGGACTCCAGGTGTGAAAACCTAGAAAGTAAATATATAACTATAAAATAATTGTACAAACCATAAAAACGACCGGGAACTACATTTCAGTATATTGACAATAAGTAGTAGCATTTTTTTCATGTTCCTGTACTTCATACAGTAATTGTAGGTATCCAAAGAAAAAACTCCCTACTTTTACTAATAGTCTTTTTATCCCACACTTCACATCTTACTCTAAAGTAAGTAATGCCAGAATTTTACTGCCAAATTATATCAGTGAAATTGTTTTTATTTCATTTTCATAACCTTAAGTTATTATGGGTGAAATTATACAATATAATTCAGTTAAGGCATATAAGTGGACTGATTTGAAATATATGCATGTACTTTTTAAGTTGACTGCAAAAGTCCACAAAGGTTTTGGTAGAATAGCCACTATTTTATTAAGAACTAATGTGACAAGCTGATTAAATAAACTGAATCAGGAGTAGACTATCCCATTTCAAATATAAAGGAATTTTCTATAATCACCACACTAGGCCAGCAAATAAGTAATCACCTCTAGCAGTGTTTCAGAACCGATACCACATTGGAACATTTCCTTATGGGCCGACAACGGTTCTACAATGCCTATGGCACTGTGGTTGTTTATGGGTGGTGTTGATTGGTTTCGATCTGGAAACGCCTGATTGTTTGCCTAGGAAGGTAAACAAGCAGGTGTCCCATAAAAAACCATAGAGCCAATCAACTCTTATCACTAAAGCTAACTAGTGATTATTTACCATTTATAGTCATTTTTTACTATTATATAGCTAGTCATTTTTTACCATTTTACTTGATATAATAAATATACCTGAAAATTTAACACTCCATCACATGCTAAAGGGGCTCTTTGTTGTGTTATTTGATACCCGGCCGGTAAATCAGCATAAAAATAATGTTTTCTATCAAAAGTCGACTCTTGATTTATTTTACAAGATAATGCTAAAGACGTAAGTAATGCAAGTTCAACGCACTTTCTGTTTAAAACTGGTAACGTGCCGGGTATAGCGGCATCGAAGAGTGATACACAGTTATTTACTAATCCACCAAAAGTATTTTGTGCACCCGAAAACAGTTTTGATTCTGTGTTTAACTGAGCATGAACTTCTAAGCCTACTACACTTTGCCATTTCTTATGTGAAAGAATTCCAAGACCACGTCTACAATACAGTTTTTCACACTTTAAAAGTCTGTTACTTAGTTTTATATATCTCATTTTAAATATAAATATATATGCAGCTATAAAAAATTATTAATAATTCCATTTAAAAACAACACATTCACTTTGTTTCGTAAATATGGAAGTTTTAAACTGACAGTGACATTTCACTAATTGACAATTCCCTTGAATGCATAGACTAAAAATCTTTATTTTTGTATAATTTTACGCTGTAATAAACAGAAGATTCAAATATAGAAGAATTCTTATAATTCCTTATTATTAAATGTCACAATAAATATTGTAACTATTTATCATAGCAAAACATATTCATTTACAAGTAGATTCTGAAACATTTAATATTTATGCATTGTATGCAGAGACAATTTCATTTCTATTTTTTTTTGTTATATTTAAACTTATACAAAATGTCCTTACAAAAAAAATAATTATTCATAAACCTATTGTGATCTATTAAATTTCTATGAAAATGCAAAGTAATTTACAGTATATAATACTGCCAATAAGGTGCGTTAAGTTCAAATCTTAATTGTTTTGTTTTTGAAAGAACAGTAACGTAATAATTTAAAAATTAACCTCGCCATAGTACGCCGAAGACAAATTTTGTCCCTTATTATCGCAATAATTTCGTCACTTCATTATGTGGAATGTTTGTTGAAATAGCTATATTTGATAATAACAATTTATACAAGAATTTGAAAGTAAACGGAAAAACATTCTGGAAAATAATGAACGTTTTTTATGCTTTTAGTTTAAAAATAAATAAATTTTATTATGTATAATGTACTTTTTAAAATATTTGTATATAGTAATGGCACTTAACTTTCGGAACTCAGAAATGTCGTAAGTATATTTAATTGCGTCGCTTCGTCAATAATATGCTAGTATTTCACTGATTTGTTATAGTTTTGATTTATATATATTTTTTTTCATTATTTAATTTTACTATTTATAAACAATGATTATATTATGTAGGTCTCATATATATAATCGATAAAGCATTTATACATTGAAAATGTTAAAAATCTATCAAAGCATTCATATGTAAAATTCTTAAATCCTTTTCTTTATTTCAATCATACGAGTAATATAATACGTCGAGTATAAATACGTCATACAAACTTTACTGGCAAAAAGTTATCAACTGATGCCATAAAAAAAAGGAAAGAAAAATACGTCATGTTGTAAAAAAAATTAATTGTATATTGTATTTATGCACTACATTATTGTATTAGCAGTGACGTTCGCATGACTTTTAATAGGATAGTGGGGCAAAGGTATTGATTTTTCCATAACTCACACCTGTTTATAGCACTTAAGCTGATATGTTTACTTCATAAGTAACTTTTCCGTAACGTAATACAATCGCAGTCAATATAATGAAATCGTAATCAATAAATATTATTGGTATTCATTACCGACCAATATTGAGTGATACCACATATCTTCTTAAATTTCCCTGTAGATTATATCAATAAAAAATCATAAAAAGTATTTATCTTTAATGAAATCACGAACATATATGAATATTAGATAATATTATATCACTAACATACGAGAGAAACCCGTTTTTAAATCATATTAAAAAAATAAAACTAAGAGTGGCTAATATTCCGGTAAAGATATTTACCGGTATCTTTCATTTCTTGGTCTCTACTTTTAATGCAAACTAATAAATCTCGTTATAGATCTTACGGAAGTTAAGTGACTGATGTTCGTATATTTAAAAATACCATTTAAACGCAAATTTAAAAACCAATTCATATGTTATGAATTGCCCTAAAACAAACTCTTGTAAAACCACTTATAATAAATACCTGTATAAATAAAAATTTTACTAGGAAGACCAAAATTATATGTTAACATGCTTTTTTATAACAACTGGTTTTTAACTAATACCGTCACATATCCTTATTTGCGCGGTTAAATTTTGTCTTATAATATTATAATATCGCGGAAACGGCCGGTTCGAAACAGTTTGTTACTATACATATTTAATTAGTTATTACACACTTTATGTTCTAAGATCATGTTAGTAAAGAAACAGCTAATGTCTTGACAGAAATAAAGTTTCCTCTATACTTATAATCAATTTTTATATCATAAGTTATGATTTAGAAATACTTTTTAATCTATAGAATACCTACTTCAATTTATTAAATGTCACGATGACAAAAGGAAATACATTTAAATAACGACCTTAAAAGGACTTTTCCCGCCAACTTACATCAGTGACGTTGTGTTTTTATTTCATTTTCATAATCTTATATTATTATCAGTTATATTGTTTAATTATGGTGGCGTATTATGCAATATAGTTCGATTAAGGTGTATAAGTGAAGTGATATGAAATAAACTCGTGTATCGTAACTTTTTAAGTTGACTGAAAAAGTCCATAGAAGGTTTTTGGTAAAATTGCCACCATTTTATCAAGACGTAACGTGATGAACTGACTTGTTACATTTCAAGAGATTGGATATTATTTTATATTACTTGACACTGGCATAATAGTTGTAACTAATTGCCATCAAACAAAACAAAACAAAACGACCTTAAAATTACAACTTCCTACTAACTTGAGCCTAACTATAATAACCTAATAACTTGAGCATCCTTAGACTAAATTTGTACTATCGTTGCTACAATAAGATGTTAAAAATTAGAAGAAAAGAGATAAACCTTCGTATAATACCAGAATTTTGTATAACAGTAAATTATACAATACGTTTAAGGCGGAATTACTTTACTTTTCAGTTCTTTTTAAATCATATTTATTTTCTTACGTAAACTTTTTTAAAGGCAGATTAATAAAAAAAAATAAACGACAAAATATCTTAAGGTAAAACTTTCTATTTATACATGTAAGTTTTTGTTGTTTGTTGGCCTTGCCAGAACATTAAAAGTACTTGCAACAGTTAAAATGTTAACTAACATATTGTATTTTTGTATAAATAAAATATTACCTAAATAAAATAATTAGATAATCCATCAATAAGTCACTGTAATTGTTATTTATTTGAGAATATGTCAAAATAGGACATTTTAAGATTGCTAAACTTTAAATTACATATTCTTTACGAGCTAAATTATACCGTTTTTCTTCTCGAATAAGTTGACAAATCTATTCGCAACCATCGAAAGTGTTTTACTTAATGAAACAGTAGTAAATGCACGTACAAAGTAATTATTTGTGAAAAGTGCTTATAAAGGGTTTAATGAGTTAGGTTATTTTTTGGATATAGCAAACATAATTAAATTTATTAATAATTTTAAAGAAATACATCATTTTATGGAAACATATTCAGTTACAAAATGCACGCAACTAAATAGTTTATATTTATTATTATTCTATTACGTTTTGTTATATTAACTGTTATGTGAAAATTATAAAAGAATAAATATATTTATTAGCTTTATCATTTTGAATTGGTATAAAATTAAAAAATAGGCAATAAAACCAATATAAAACAAAAATTGACTTACTTAAAAGAATTCGGCGCTGTGTGGAGACTGTTATGCGTTGATAAACGATTATTAAAAAAGAAATAAAAATAATTACGATGACTTAAAATTATTGCATTGTTGTATTGACTAATATTACTTATACCCTAACTTAATACCTAAACACTTATTGCAATATCACATTTTAGTGGACATTAAACACTTAAATGCCTACGACACGAGGCCGGTTACGACTTCAAAGAGAAAAGAAAAGAGATACAAGACAACGAAAGCTAATGTAGCTTCTGCGATGGAGTACATTTTTGTTTGCGATATGAATGAAAAGTAAATATTCCCCGTTTCCGCGGAGCAACGCGATATAAATAGTGGCAGCGTGCGATGAACACTACAACTTGTCGAGTAATGAAAAGTTGTACGCAATACGTACTGCACACAAACCTTGACGTTCGACGGTGCTCTTTCTGCGCAATAATCAAATATAAGGCCACTAACAAACGAACGTTTTTATATAGTGTTAATATCAGTGGTGGATTTACACATTTGCCGCCAATAGGCTTTTCAAATTTTTCCGCCCCTTCCCAACTTAAAAATTCGAATTTTTTTTAGTAAATTAGAAGTTTTACAATAGTATGTGTTGCTCTTATCAACTATTTTAATTTCTAAAATCTGACGTCCTGGGCTCGACCCTACTTAGCCTGCTGGTAAATCCGCCACTGTTTAATATATAAAAAGCATACCGTTGCAGATATTTTAGGTTTCACGCACGCATGACCTTTAAAACAACAGAAGGACTCGCGAATTGAAGGCCCACCAGTTGCGAGCTGGTGATAACAATGAGGACGACGGTAACTTGGCGACAAAGATCTTCGAACAAAATGAAGTGACGGAGGCTGCTTTTCAGTCTGCAAACCGGATGGATTAAATAAAATTCAAATTGACAGTAGGGAAGGGGACAGTCGCGATCTAAAAGGCCCTCGGGTAACGTAGAGAGAGACCTTGGTTTTTACCGATATCAGAGAGTATATATTAGTAATAAAATATAGTCAGTTGTTTTATCTCACGATCAATATCAAGTTAATTTCCACGTTACATCTACGTAATGGAATTTTGTAAAATGTGGACCTAATAGTGACACATTAGGCCCCATTAACTGTTATAGTAATTTGTTACTAATTTCAATCTTGAATAAACATTTTAAAATAACTGTCCTACAGTGATAACGTTTGAAAGTTTATCATAAATTTGTTACTTATATAATTTTTTTTTTATATTATATAATCATAAATACATAGAATCACTTTTGATAATACATATTTACTTATTAACAATGTTGATAAACTTTAGGACAAACTAATCAGTCACGTACAAATTATACATATTATACATACATACATACATACATACATACATACATACCGTCATGCCTGTTTCCCGTGGGGGTAGGCAGAGACCACAGATCTCCGTCTGCTACAATCTCGGCATACTTTCCTTGCTTCCTTCACACTCATCACTCTCCTCATGCAAGCCCGCTGGTTAAGTGTATATATTATCTAGTTAAAATAACTAGAGTAGAACAGAGGCAAAAGATAATTTGCTGTCTTTGCTGTCCTGGTATGAAAATTTGTTGTTAAAAATCGTTCGTGTGTCGGCAACCTAATTCCGACTTTTACTGCTATTTAATCCAGTAAAGTTGGCGCCAACGTTGGTCTTAGTACTTGCGCCACACACCCACTAACTGATAACAAATGTTTGCGTCACTGGCCAGACTGTCACACCTCCATGGACTTTGTACCCCCGCTCGCTTTTTCAACATTCTTGTTCGAGTTGTTTGTGGTCACATCAACATCGACAAATGTAGGTTACTCGGATATTTATCAAGATTGTTCTGGAATGAACATTTTATTTTTAAATGTATTTATTAAAATATATATTTAAATATTTTTTAATATTAATGATAATTTATTTTTAATATTGCTGCAACTGATTATGATGAGAAAAATCGCGGGCAAAAGACAAGTTGGTCGAAAAAGAAAGTCTTGGCTACGAAATATCAGGGAGTGGACCGGGATAGCGAAGGAAGGACCTCACGAAGGAGGAGGAAAGTTGTGCTGAATTGGTACTCTTAGAAGAAGAATATTAATGAAAAGTCTAGTCTCTAAAGTAGTTACAAAATTATTCCATGGGTTAAACCGTGTAAATTTATTATTAAATTTTATTAATATAAAATTAAAACACGTGGTTTCAAAAAGTCTTACATACTATTGCCGAATTTTAGAAATTTATTAGTTCCGATAGAAATGTAATGTTAGATGTTGTATTCAAAAAAACGATACAAATTTAAGTTATTTGCAAATAAAACATATTACTATGATTTTAATTATTATCATAAACATTAAACAACTCGAATGGCGAAATGTTCGCTTTCTGTACAAGAGAACGCAGGTATGAAATCCGCGTCACGATAAAAATAATCTGTATTGCCTACAGATTGGTATCTATGTATTTATTCTGAGAATAGATACATAGATGATTAGATTATTATAAGATTATTAGATAATTAGATCATTATTAGATTCCGCTACTCCTGTGGTGTCGCGGTTATCTATGGGCGGCGTTGATTGCTTTCCATCAGGCGACACGCTTGCTCGTTTGCCCTCCTATCCCATAAAAAAAGATATATGTTTTTGTCATATATTGATTATTAGTCAGGTTTACTTTGGAGAAATCCATTATTAAGATGTTTATACAAAACTTCAATATCAATATCAGCCCGCGGCAGTTCACTGCTGGACATAGGCCTCACCCAAGGCGCGCCACCTAGCCCGATCTTCGGCTACACGCATCCAGTCTCTGCCAACCGCCTTGCGCAGATCGTCGCTCCATCTAGCAGGAGCACACTACGTTTGCCGAGTCGCGGTCTCCACTCCAGCACTCGTCTACTTCAACGATTGTCGGTTCTCCGACAAACGTGTCCAGCCCATTGCCACTTCAGTCTGCAAATACAAAACTTACTTCGCTAGAATCCGCAAAAGAAGAATCAGAAATAATTAATAATACATATACGAAAGAAGTGATAGAATATGATGAAAAAGAGTATGCGAAAGAAGTGAAAAATACAAAATCACTAGTTTAATTCTTTTCGAAAAACAGGAGCCGACATAATCATCCACCTCCTCACTGTTGTCACTAGCACGAACAACATCAAACACACACTCCCTTTCCAAAACGTATACGAAACGTGTTTCGGCTCGACACCAGGCATCTTTAGATACAAAAGATTCAACGGAATACAGCCTTTAAATTAGAATGTTAAGAAAGACTTAACTGTTTAGAATTAGACTATTAATTGTGTATAACACTTCTTCTTATTTCTTTCGTATACACAATATATAATTTTTTTCTGATTTGTTTTACTAAGCAGTTTCTTGATTCATTTTTTGATCAGTTTTTTTGACTATGTAATACCTATGTGAGTTTTAATCGCAGTTACAACACGGGGAATTCTAGTCGGGGACTATAAGTTAAAAGAAACGCTTTATTATATTAATTTTATTAATATTATTATATTTATAAGGTGATTATTAATTTCATTATATTTATCAACTTAATTTCATACTTAATAATTGAGACCGGGAGTTCATATCCTCCATATAGTCCATATTCATTTTAGGCCATCTTTCTAGCACAAGCATTGTTAGCTTTGTTGAAATGGTTAACAAAAATCCTAATAAAATTAAAAACATTTACTTTAAAAAAATACTAAACGGAAAGTGATGTAATAATTTTAATTTATTTTATTGAGAAAAAATGTTTTGAGGTGGGAATACATTAGCAAGTTACATTAGAATAAATACATTAGATTTAATACGGTTTGTGAATTGTACCACACTGTTGTAGAGAATGTGTAAAGCGTTGTTTCTTTTCATGTATTTGTGGTACAGTTCACACAACGATCGAAGCGGGGCATTGGATTCAAAAACGCTCCATTTCGTTTTCTTGTGGAATAAACTAAAATTTTGAAACGCAATTTTTGACAAATTTTTTTTATATAAGTTAACTATTTTAATTTCTCAGTATTACCGCCATTACTAATATAATTTTCACGTACCCCCCCCCCCCCCTAATGGGAAACAGCATACTCCTAGAGGTACGTGTAACACAGGTTGGGCTGTCTTAGACTTAGCATTTGACAGCCTTATATCAAGCAAATTGTTTCTCGGTTGTTGTGCTTCTATAATAATTTCCACAACCCACATTGAGGAATTCATCAACCATAGTATTAAAAGGTTAATTATTCTAAGATCAAAGGTCACTGCTTACGAAGCGTTTAAAGCGTAATATTTATTTGCTCAACCCATTTACAATGCATAGGTATAATATACATTTGTTCTTTCAAATAAAATCTTTACCGCCATTTTGTTTTGGCGACGGTTTGGCGGGGCAGCCAGACAGACATACATATATGTATATTTCCATGAGGGATTTGAAGTAGTTTTGCCACTGACCCAAATATATATATATATATATATATATATATATATATATATATATATATATATATATATATATATATATATATATATATATATATATATATATATATATATCACATTAAGTTTCGTGACAGATCATTTTAAATAAATATATATTTATTTTTACTTAATTAATGGTTCACAATTTTGGTCATAGTGGCTTCCACATAAAAGGTAGATATATGCTGTCGCGGACTTTTATTTAGAACTATTCAAGACAAACAATCCTACGGTACATCAACTTTGTGTAACTCTCATGGTTTAGGCTACATACGCCAAGATAGCTCTCAGAGGCGAGATTTTTTTCCGACTTCCAAAAAAAAATTACCGACGACCAAAAAAATTACATAAAATTATTACAAATTGTAGCCCATATGTTATTCCGATGTATAATATAGGATAGTATTGACAACAAGGTAAGAATTATCTTTGATAACTATGGAACCGACTTTACTCAGTTTCTAGGGGATAACAGAGTCATTTTCAGGAGATCAGAGTCTATAAAACGGTTCATAGCTATCTGAGATATCCAACTGAAGTGGAAATAAATTGGTATGTTGGTATTTACTAGGGAGACAACTGAAGCAGAATAAGACCTCAAATTTCGTGAAAGTGGTCCGATTGTTTGCCGGCCGTAAGTAATGGAAAAGCCTATCGAACTGCTGGGTGAAGTCTGGTGATCGCGATCTTCAGACATGAAGGATCGACCAGAGAGAGGAACCCTTTAGTCTTGCAGATACATATGGGTAGCAATAATTAATTATCTTCAGCTGAGACGCTAGTTCGTAATAAAACTGTGGTGAAAATAAAAATACAAGAAAAAATAAATATAATTATCACATAAAACGGGGACTATGGTGCCTTACCTCAGCATGCAGGGCTCTGCTGGGGCTGACCTCCATCCTCCCTTGCGGCTCGTGGGATTCACTAAAGACGAATTTAATATACCTAATTTGTCGAAAATGACGGCGACGTGGTTCGCCACCCGTCACGTCCTGATTCTCACGAGGGCGAAAAGCGACCAATGACGAGTCGTTGCGCTGCGATGAATGGCAGCGGATGGAGCTCGTGGTCTCTGCCAACCTCTGCGGGGGATAGGCGTGAATATATAATAATAATAATAATAATAATCACAAAAAACATGGAGTTCGCAAACTATTGCTCGCCATCCTAACAGCTATTTCCTCCGGGTGCAAAATTATATAGATTTCCATTATCAACCAAGTTTTTGCCCTTTTAAATTTTTTTGTTAATGTGAACGTAGCTTAAATATTAGGTAACTAATAAAATACAGCCGAAAGATATTTAAAGATAAAACTATTTAGATAAAATACCATAATATTAATTATAGTTCATTACACATTAGAACAATGCAAATCATTTAAATAATGAGTGCCTTTTCAATCTCTCGCTCTCTGGTCGATCCTTCATGACGGAGTATCGTCCAGACTTCCCCCAGCGTTTCGTTAGGCTCTTCCATTTATAGCGGTCGGCAGTCAATCGGAACACTTCTACGAAACTGGAGGTCTTGTTCTGCTTCAGTTGGTCGGACCATCTTATGGGAGATCTATCACTCAACAATATAGTTTAGAATTGAAGTAGCAATGGGCTGGCTATCATGAACGATAACCGTTGAAGCGGACGAGTGGTAAAGTGTAAAACGTCTCAGCAAACGTAATGTTGGATGCTTCCCCAGCTAGATGCGACGATCTGCGGAGAGCGGCTAGAAGAAACTAAATGCGTGAAGCTGAAGATTAGGCTAAGGGTTACGGCTTGAGACGCATATGTATATCCAGCCGCAGGCTAATTGTGATATAAAAATTTGTTGATAGGACAAATTTTATAGTATTTATTTGTTATAGTTGATTCTGCTGTATGGGTGTGAAACATGGAAAAGTACGAAGGAACTAGTACGCAAACTCCAGGTATTCATCAACCGCTGGCGACCCAAAATCTTAAAAGTATATTGACCGGATAACATGGTCTCCAACGAAGAGCTGTGGAAAATCAGCAAAAAGGACACAACAGATTGCCAGATACGTCGACAAAAATGGAGATGGATAGGGCATGCTCTCCGACGCCACGGCAGTCGTATCCCCAAATAAGCGCTTCAATGGAATCCGAAGGGGAAAAGAAAACGTGGGCGCTCAAAACAATCTTGGCATCTTGGTAATATGACGACCGCAGTGCAGAAGATCCTGGCCTATCCTGGAGCGAAGTGAAGCGTATGGCCTCCGACGGATCGAGATGGAGAAGCATCGCGTCTGCTTTATGCTTCGCTATGTGAATTAGGACTAGGACTTAGAGAGAGATTTGTTATTTAGATTTTATTTCACCCATATACGATCCGATAATCCTTCTTGCATTCACTTATTGATCGACCTAAAAACCAGCAATTCATTCAATTTAAAAATATCTAAATGTCTTTAACCGCTTTATTTCTGATAAAAATGCGCCTGTTCGCCAACATTTGGAACAGTCTATTTTCCAACAACATGTATCGAACATGCGTAAATGTTGGCCATAATCCAATGAGAAACTCCGAAAAATATTTAACCACTAAAATATATTATATACAGAATGTTGTTTTTCTCGTACAAAAACAATTAAAGAATGTTTGTTCCACAACTTTTTAATTTAAACACGTTTTTCGAATAAAAATTCTTTCATAAAAATTAAGGCGTGTCAACGTTGAACTCAAAATCTTTAAAAGTGTGGCGAATATACAAAATTCTGCTAGCAACATCGTAGGGACGCGAGGCAAAAAAATATAGAGTTGTGAAGACGCATTTTTATTGTTAGCTAACTGTTTTTAATCAATCATAAGAAGCTTGTTCTTTGTGTTATAGAATATTATATACATCCTTTATTTAATACCTCATGCTATACCTAATGCTATAGTTTTAAGTTAAATGTTACCTGCCGGATTATCACGGTTTCATTGGATCTACTTGGCGAAATACTATACTAGCACAGATCCAAAAAGGAGGGGAAAAAGATCGATTCAATATTATCCGTCCCCCAAAAAAGTAAAGGAATCAATAACCTCTTTAAAGTGGACGGGTGATACAGAGTATATAGACGTTTGCAACTCTATTTAACAATATTTATCTAAAATATACTTATATGTTAAAAATGATATTTGGTTAAATAAAAGATAATGATTTTCGGATAAACCACAAGTTGGTAATTTAACACTGAATCAAGGACACTTGTACGTTTATTTATGACGATACAGCTATAAGCGCAGGTGGTTCTTGATTTTTTAGTCAGTACAGACGAGTCGACCTACTCATGATGTCGACAAATATTTAACCTTGACCTGGTGTGCCAAGCTAATTACATCGAAGTACATTAAACAAAGCGCCACCAAAATTATACTGTATTCCTAAAATCAAAGTGGATTTATCTAGCTAGAACTCGTGCCAAAAAACCGGAGTCACAAAATAATTGTCTTCCGTAGAGTTTATTATACTTAGGGATGGCTCGTATTGAGGTGAAACACGCTTTGCACACATATATAAAAGTGATTAGTGTTTTATTTTGTTGAATTTGTTAATAACGGTCTTTTTGTGATATCCATTATAAAAAGTTATATCTTAAAAGTCTATGGAGTAACCAATGATTCTATTAACGTCGAGTAAAAACTGGTTTAGTGAAAGAAAGGAAAAAAATAGTGTAGAAACATTTTTTCTTTTCGTTCACCAAATTTAAAAGCTGATTAACAACAAACCAAAATAGAATATATTAAAGCAGGATAAGAATTTTATATCAATTTTGTGTATACTACCTAATACATAAAGAAAATAGTGTGTACTCCTATTTCATTTTCTGATTGACTAATAAAAATAAATAAATTTACGGTTTAAAGTAAGGTCTAAATTGAGTAACAATAATATGATATAGTAACCATAGAAATAACTTGCGTATGCGTGTGTTAACGCGCGCGTGTGTGTGTGTGTGTGTGTGTTAATGAATTTACACAAATAAACCATTTTCGGAGTATACATCATTTCAAGAAAGCAAAAACAAGATGGACGTGTTTCAATTTATTATCGTTTACTTTCCGTACTCATCACGGAAAATCGATACAAGTAAATTACCATGAATAATATAAAATCGGCTATGATTTACATACATAATATATGACGTCACTCTGCGCAAAATTTCCACGTTTGTTCTGCGTGATCTTACAAACAAAAAACGTGGATTGTTCGATGTTGATATGACATATGTTAATATTAATTTATTAAATAAATTTATTGGAGAAAAAATTTCTAACATACATGATTATCTATATATGTATGTATATTATATGTATTTTCGCTAATATATATATATATATATATATATATATATATATATATATATATATATATATATATATATATATATATATATATATATATATATATATATATATATATATTAGCGAAAATACACATAAAATACATACATATATAGATAATCATGTATGTTAGCTAAAACAAATGACTATGGATGCACAATAGCCACTTAACAGTCGTTTTTTTAGAAAAGGGGAAAAAATTGTCACCTTTTTTTATTTTTATTTGACTTCATTTATGAATACAAATAATTATGCTATTTATTACAATAAATTTACTCAATAAGTAGTTTTAGTGTGATATATTTTGAACAATAAAACTAACTATAAAATAAAAAAAAATGTATACACAACATTAATTAATCTGAGTCTAAAATGTAAAAAAAACTGAATAAAAAGTCATCAAATTATAAGAAGCTATATCAATATCAATATCAGCCCGCGGCAGTTCATTGCTGGACATAGGCCTCACCCAAGGCGCGCCACCTAGCCCGATCTTCGGCTACACGCATCCAGTCTCTTCCAGCCGCCTTGCGCAGATCGTCGATCCATCTAGCAGGAGGGCGTCCCACACTACGTTTACCGCGTCGCGGTCTCCACTCCAGCACTCGTCTACTCCAACGATTGTCGGTTCTCCGACAAAGGTGTCCAGCCCATTGCCACTTCAGTCTGCTAACTTGAAGAGCTATGTCGGTTACTCTGGTTCTCCGGCGAATTTCTTCATTTCGAATTCTGTCCACCAGAGAAACCCCGAGCATAGTTCTCTTCATAGCCCTCTGACTGACTTTGAGCTTGGCGAGGAGTCGGACTATTCAGTGTCCACGTCTCGGCACCGTAAGAGAGTACGGGCAGGACGCACTGGTTGAAAACTATTGTCTTCAGACTTTGTGGTATGGGATAAGAAGCTATAGTACAAATAATATTAGGGCAAATTACTGTGTAGAAGTTAAAACAAAACTTGCCCGGACGAGACTTGGGATCGTCAGTGTACGGGAAAATGTCAAGCCCGAGTACAGTTCGGACAAAACTGTCAAGTGGTTAGTTATTTTATTTTTAGCATACAATACTATTTTTCTATTATGTTTGTTTTTTTGTGGATCTTAAATACAAACATACATATCGTCACGCCTGTCTCCCGTAGGGGTAGGCCATAGATCTCCATCTGTTACTATCTCGGCATACTTCTCTTGCTTCCTCCACACTCATTATTTTCCTCATGCAAGCCCGCCGGTTAAGGGTACTCTTGGCCTTTCTTAAAACTTTTTTTTGAGGATCTTCAGCTAAATAAATTTTGACTGTCCACCTTAATGATGGATTTCCTCAAAATAACTCCCGATTCTATTACTCAAGTCATAAGCAAATTAAGAGCACTTAACTTAAAGCAATTTAAGAAGTCAATTCTAAGTTACCGTTGATAGTAAAATAACATAATTAGTGATTAAAACAAAACAAAAATTGCAAATAAAAACTGTTAAATGTGTAGTTTGCATGAAATTATAATTAAAATGCTGTATAAAACATAGATATAAAGTAATTATTGCTTTGGTACAGCAAAAAGGTGCGTCGAATGGTCTGAGTCTCACAGCTTTACCGACCATTAAAAATTTTGTACACCATTTGAAACTGGCTGTTTTTGATTGATCGAATACAGTTTTTTCAGAAATGTAAAAGTTTTTTTTTGTCTCTGGTGGTAAGTTTGTTGATTTTGTTGTACGTTTTCGATTGTTTTTTCTCTCTCTCGATATGTTTGCGAACAATCTTAACTTATATTTAAAACGTTATCAATTCTATACGATTTGATACGATGTTCGTTATAACCAAGCTGATTTGAATGCGTAGTCACGTTTCTCAATCGATTAACCAACACGCCCGCCACCCATTGACCTGTCCCGACATTTATACAGTGAAGGTAAACTGTACTCGTACATCACAATTTACATACTTAGACGAACTTCTTCCTCCGGATTTACTCGCATGTTTTAATAATTTCGTGTTAACCTTATATAAGTAATTATGTTGGCGCAGTGACCCAAAATGGATCCTGGCCTCCGAACAGATCTTACGCCACCGTGCCCTGTCCTGCGCCACCTCCTGCCAGTTGCAGACTTGAAGGTCATCCTCAATCATTCAGCGTCGCTCCAGCGGTACCTGGGTCGCCCCACAGGACGTCGTCCAGTTGGGCGACCCATATAGACTCTCTTGACTGCGCGATCCTCCCCCATCCTCTCAATATGGCCCAGCCAACGAAGTCGGTGAGCCTTAGTCACTCCTATTACATTGGGTTGGGCTCGATATCGGCATTTTTTTTAACCTTAAACAGTATTAACAAAACGGTCAAGTCGATATAACATTGATTGTATATCAAAATTCCTTTCTTTCATTAATTCATCATCTTTCTCTGCGTCTCTTACAAATAATTTACGACATGATATCTAAGAAAAAACGTTTTTTGAGGCTGAACATGGGACAGCAACATTATTTTCAAAATGTCATAATATTTGTCTGTAGCATGAACGGGCCGGCTCGCCCGGGGAAGTACAACACTCCCGCAGAAAACCGGCGTCAGAGTGGAAGCTTACCTAACGCGTTTCGTACGATGAGCGGTCGAGTTCTGGAGGCGCTTAAAGAAGACCTCAAAAAACATATAGAGGCGTTCGAAATGTGGGCATATAGACGGATGCTCGCTATTAGCTGGACTCAAAGAGCCAAAGACGTGGTTCTCCTACGAGTCAAGCAAAAACGTGAACTTTTACAGACCGTCAAAGGTAGAAAATTTGCTAATCTGGATCATATCGTCAGACATGACAGGTACAAGTTGTTGCAACTGATCATGATGGGAAAAATAGCAGGCATAAGACAAGTTGGTCGAAAATTAAATTCTTGGCCACGTAATATCAGGGAGTGTAGTGGGATAGCGAGTGCTCCAGAACTGCTGCACCTCGCGAAGGAGGAGGAGAGTTGTGCTGAATTGGCTATCAACCTTCGCAAGTCGAAGACGCACTCTTAGAAGAAGGTTGGCAAATAAGTAGACGTGTCACCAGATGGAAAGAAATCAACGTCGCCCATAGATAGGCATTGCAGAAGCATTGCCGGTCTTTAATAAATGTCAATCTCTTTCAATCTCGTTTCAGTCCTAAAACAGGCTACATCTCTAAACTAGCGACTCTTCACCAAACGTTTGCACAAAACCATCTGTTACTCAAAAATGTTTTCTGTCATGTTTCTATTCCAAAAGCGGTCATATCACACTAAAGCTGTCCTTGAAGCGAAGGGACAGTCTCCCAGACGATGAGTCGACGCTTTGCGTTCGCTATTTCACCCAAAAGAACGCACCTTTCATCAATTATAGACTCAAATATGTATTGATATATATACTCCTATTTTTGTTATTTTAACTAGCATTTTGTTTTGTATGTATGCCACAATTTTAGATTTATTCAGATTTATTCATGACTTTTAAAGTCTTATTCATTTCTTGCTAAATAGCGTGTCTACCGATTGTACTCATAAATGTATTGTGTCATCTTCAAATATTATTTATGAACTATTGTTAATATTATTTGAAACAGTTTTTTTATAAACCAGATGATATAAACTCGCTTTTGTTATAAACTAGATGGCCCGGTGAACTTAG
This sequence comes from Baronia brevicornis, assembly GCA_031353405.1. Lineage (NCBI taxonomy): Eukaryota > Metazoa > Arthropoda > Insecta > Lepidoptera > Papilionidae > Baronia > Baronia brevicornis. The sequence continues at coordinate 249,982 of JASFAT010000370.1, forward strand.
TTTCACGTACAATACAGTCCATGGCAATTTCGAAAAAAGTTTTCACGAATAAAAAAAAATCACCTACTTTTATTGCTTGATTTTTACCAAAAACAAACATAACAAACAATAGACAGCAGTTTTGTACACAAACTTATCAATACAACACTATTATCATTATCGTTTTTATTAGAATTATAAAATTCGAATAATACAATTTCGAAAAAGTTTTCACGAATAAAAAAAATCGCCTACTTTTATTGCTTGATTTTTACCAAAAACAAACATAACAAACAATAGACAGCAGTTTTGTACACAAACTTATCAATACAACACTATTATCATTATCGTTTTTATTAGAATTATAAAATTCGAATAATACAATTTCGAAAAAGTTTTCACGAATAAAAAAAAATCGCCTACTTTTATTGCTTGATTTTTACCAAAAACAAACATAACAAACAATAGACAGCAGTTTTGTACACAAACTTATCAATACAACACTATTATCATTATCGTTTTTATTAGAATTATAAAATTCGAATAATACAATTTCGAAAAAGTTTTCACGAATAAAAAAAAATCGCCTACTTTTATTGCTTGATTTTTACCAAAAACAAACATAACAAACAATAGACAGCAGTTTTGTACACAAACTTATCAATACAACACTATTATCATTATCGTTTTTATTAGAATTATAAAATTCGAATAATACAATTTCGAAAAAGTTTTCACGAATAAAAAAAAATCGCCTACTTTTATTGCTTGATTTTTACCAAAAACAAACATAACAAACAATAGACAGCAGTTTTGTACACAAACTTATCAATACAACACTATTATCATTATCGTTTTTATTAGAATTATAAAATTCGAATAATACAATTTCGAAAAAGTTTTCACGAATAAAAAAAAATCGCCTACTTTTATTGCTTGATTTTTACCAAAAACAAACATAACAAACAATAGACAGCAGTTTTGTACACAAACTTATCAATACAACACTATTATCATTATCGTTTTTATTAGAATTATAAAATTCGAATAATACAATTTCGAAAAAGTTTTCACGAATAAAAAAAAATCGCCTACTTTTATTGCTTGATTTTTACCAAAAACAAACATAACAAACAATAGACAGCAGTTTTGTACACAAACTTATCAATACAACACTATTATCATTATCTAATTATGTTTTATACTTCACTATTTTATTCTATAGCCACTTACAGATTATTTAAATCTCAATTTATTAACACAATTATGAATATATCCACACAAAACGCGAAAACGCTGTATATGACACAGATATCAAAATTATTTATTGCATATACGAATAAAAAAAATACTGTGTCGAATGATCTAGTCTGAGTCTCACAGTTCCACGACCAATGGAAAACTTTATACAGCGTTGAAATTGTCTTTAAGTGATCAGATACAAGTTCTTGAGATTTATTAAAAGCTTTTTTGGCTCTGGTGATAAGTTTGCATTTTGCGGTTTACTAAGTATTCACTTTTTTACGTCAATATATTATAAAATTGTATATACGGAAGACTTTTTGCTACGGTAAAAATTTAAATATTTTTATATGAATAGCACGATATCCATACAAAAAATATTTAAAGTTAGAGTTGCAAAGATTTACGACAAAGTTAAGCAAGGGGTCTCCCTACAATAAAAATGTAGCAAATAGTCTACGAGACAGAAAAGTTCGAGAACCTGTGCTAGATAATACAATAAAGTTACAAACTTGCTAAAGAATATTTTATTATTAAATAAAAACTAGCCCGGACGATTTTGCGTTTTCCCTGATGTGCAAAATGACGTGGAATAGTTCCATCCCAATGTGACAGGGTCACAGAAGTAGTTTGATGAGGCAATAGTAGCGTGCGAAGCTTCCCATGAATCCGGCATCTGGCGCCAAGAGGAACCAAAAAGGTGGAAATAAATTCTCACGCCTAAGATATTAGGATTTAGTTCATGTTTGTGCCGATAATACGTTTTTACAACGGTGTTAACTATTCAGATCCGTTATTACTAATATTATGATAATAATAATTACTAATATTATGATAATAATAATTATTATTTTTAAGAATACGATTCAAAGTCAGTTCTTGAAAACAGCAATGGAATGTTGTACTGGGATCGATCCATCATCACGGATCTGCATATACATACCTACATATCCTCACGCCTGTCTCCCGTAGAGGTAGGCAGAGACCACAGATCTCCAACTGCTACGATCTCGGCATACTTTCCTTGCTTCCTCTACACTCATTACTTTCCTCATGCAAACCCACCTGTTAAGGGTACTCTTGACCTGCCCTTTCTAAAAACTTCAGCAATTTAGTCAAGGTATGATTTCCGTTGTCTTCCCCTACCAACCCTTCCATCCACATCAGCATATTGTTGCCAATAAGCCCGATATTGTGATAGTGGATCGACTATCATTGCCCCGCGTGTAGGGCAATGATAGTTGATATTAGTGTTCCGCATGACGAGAATCTCATCAAAGTGGAAAAAGAGTCATTGTGGGCTCTGTGAATGGACTTATTGGTAAAAATTTGGATGCTTATCAGTCCAAGTTATTTTTGGTAAGTGGGTTAAATTCAAAATTCAAATAGCAGCCATATTATGCACGGCTAGTATCGTGAGAAGGTTCCTTTCCTTGGATGCATAATCCTTTGTGCGCTTGGTTTATCCCGCCACGAAGGATTAATAACATAATAACATTATTTTAATAGTTTTTTTTTACATACATATATACCACAGAAGACCACAGAAGACCACAGATCCTCCACACTCATCCATCTTTTCATCCATTCTTCCTCTTCCATTCATCGTAGCGATAGTTGCTTCTCACCCTCGTGGGCGAGAATTTTATGTTATTAATATTGTTTTTAAAAGAGAAATATGTAAATAAAGAAAAATAATATTATTATTATTATATTTAATAACTTTATTTTCAAAATGTTTACGTATTTTACAGGACTCTAGATCCCATTTTAGAATTCCCTGTGTTGTGGGAAACTTGGCTCTTTCCTTAGTAAATAATACAACATAATAACGAAATATCTAATCTGTTGTGTATATTCCAATCATTTTTTGTCGAGATTAAGATTGAAAAATATGTAAATGTATTTTACTTAGTAAGTACTTGACAATATCGATTAATCTCCGTTTTCAAAACCTCCGAATGTCATTAAATTGTGATTTTTGTCAATGGTAACATTAATATTATATATTTTAAACTCTGTTGTCGTTATTTCTTATCTACAGTGACACGCTTGCTCGTTTATCTTTCTAAAAATTAAATGTGTTTGGAGAAAATTGCACTCGTGTGTTGATACATATATACATATTTTTGTTTGCAGCGTGACTCTACCATTTTTAATATTTTATTTTATTTTATTTTTGCAATTTTAGGAAAGTTAACAGCTAGGTATATAAAAATATGTAAATACTTAGATTGATTATAAGGCCAATTAATAACTTCCACAGATATTTATAAAAGAACATAATATGCGTATCAATAAACCAAACAGTACAGCAAACAGGTTATTAAACAAAAGCATCAGTGAACACTACAAAGAATAAAAAATAACAGATAAGATACAATGCATATATAATACAAACGTTTTTAACACATAATTTAACTTCTGGTGTCTAGACCGCTACCTACTATAAAATAAATATTACTAGCAGTCGCTTCAGCTTACTAGTGCTAGTAATAAATAGATCTATTTATTTAATATTACTAGATTCCTTGTTAACCATTCCTAAACCATATTTTATACATCAATAGTCCCGTTGAAGATACGTACTAAATAAACACTTCGGATCATAAGCCAGATTTTACCAACTAAGCTGTTAATAAAGACTCTTGAATTCTTAAAATATAAATTGCAATATGTCTTAAAAATTGCAGTTTATACTTGGAGAATTATCGTTTAAATGTAAATTTGGTGAAAGTCGTAAATTGTTTCAGCAACCTCGAGTGTTTCCTTTTTTTGTATAATATAATAATAAGCCAATTATTTTCTTAATATATGTTAATTTATTTATTAAGTTTACTCGGATTTTGTGTGTGTGCTAGACAACAGAACTGAACCGCCCACCATACAAAGCCACTCAGACACCATACATACATACATGTTGTACATACATCCCCGGGCGAGCCGGCCCATTCATGCTACAGACAAATAATATGCCGTTCTTGACAAAGTATTCGTGGCTCTACCACTACAGATCGTATGCCTGCTTTGCTATAAAAAGTATATAATCGTTAAATTTTACCATAGATGCCATTTTTTAATCATTAAGTGCCAGGCAATAGAGCGTTTTGCTCTGGGCGACTGAGCAAGATATTTTTTTTATGAAACATGTTTTTTTTATAGAGAAGTTAAACTTAAAGCAATTAACTATTTATATCTACTTAAAGGTTACGTACATTTGCATGTGGAGACTGTATGTATTACTGTCTCCACATGGAAATATCAGAATGATGAAAAAAGGAAAAAAGCAATAAAAATTTAGATATTCTTAATGATTAATGGAGTCAGGCATTACTTTGCGGAAATCCATTACTATCTGGACAATCACAAATTAGCTAAATTCCGCGACAAGCAAACAAAAATAATAATGTATGTTTTTTCTGCAAGAAACGGATTTACGGGGAAATTAAAACTAAATCTTACTGAAAAATTCAATAACACTCCACTTCCCAACCACTATCAACAACACCAACACCAAACACATACTACCACTTTTCCACATTGCACACGACACGTGTTACGTCTCAACACGATGATGCCTCGTGTTGAGGTCAATTTGAAAAAGTGTTGGTGTGTTTGGTGTTGGTGTTGTTAATAGTAAAGTCTAAGTAGTTAACTACTTAGACTTTACTATTAACAACACAAACACCAAACACCAAACACACCACCACTTCTTCCAGTAAAAAATAAGCATTATTATTTTTCTATTTTTGTTCGCTTGTCACGGATATTAGCTAAGTAAAAGTTCTGACTATCCACTTAGATATTTTTGTCAGCACGGATCTTGATCGCTCACCTTGAACTCTAGTTTCACGAGGCATCATCGTGTTGAGGCGTAACACGTGTCGTATTCAATGTGGAAAATTGTTGGTCTGTGTTTGGTGTTAGTGTTGTTAATAGTAAAGTCTAAGTAGGTAAATCCATTTCTTACAGTAAAAAAGTACATATTATTATTTTTCTATTTTTGTTTGCTTATCGCGGATCTTAGCTAAGTAAAAGTTCGGACTGTCCACTTAAATATTTCTGTCAGCACGGATCTTGGTCGCTGATCTTGAACTAGGAGTTCACATTTTTCACATTTTTGGATGTATTTGACGGTACGCCATTATGCACAACGGCGGAGCATATTATTTTGTTTACCTGATTGGGCTATTCATGCGTCACATTATCACTATTAGTGATTTGTTATGGTTTTTATGTTTTGTTTACATTCGTCTTTCGGCAATGACTCTCTTGATTCGAAGATGTTAATGCTGGTAGCCTGTTTGGCTTTTGAAGCTTTATCGAATACTTGGCCCGCGAGCTGGGGGGCCTGTGGGCAATATAATGATTTGGGGAACCTGCGCTAGTCGCAGGTTCCAATTGGACGATTTGCCATTCGAAAGCACACGTGTGTGTATTTTTACTTTAATCGTGTCATGATGCTACGTTAAACTGGTAAGGAGGTTTTGACCTAACACTATGGTCCCTGGTTCACTCACCCCCTAGGCCCTAAGGTCTAGGGGGTCAGAACCAATCCGGTACGTGAGTAAATCTCGTGTACGCGGCCGGCGTAGTAATGTTACCTACTCTATGTGCTCAGCTAGTGCCGAGGTGCGTGTGAGTGAAGGTGTCCTGGGCTCGGCAATGAGTGTGTTGTCGAGCTTTGTGTACTCTTTTGTTCGAGCGCTCAAGACAAATGCAGACAGATATACCTAATTTTAAAAGTTTCATCCTTTCCAATCGAAGGAAAATCTTTCGTAAGATCAGCCCAATAGGAATGGAAATTGGAGAGCTCTAAAGAATGCCGAAAACGATAAGCTTGTACCGATGCCAACACAATCGTAGAGATAAAGGTGCATAAACTCCGAAGACTCGGTCACAGAGAGGGTACATACATACATACATATAGTCACGCCTGTCTCCAGGCAGAGGTCACAGATCTCCCTCCATCTGCTACGATCTCGGCATACTTTCCTTGCTTCCTCCACACTCCATATTCTCCTTATACAAGTCCGCCAGTGAAGGGTACTCTTGACCGGGCCTTTTTTAAAAACTTCAGCAATTTGGTCTTTTTTTATGGTATAGGAAGGCAAACGAACAGGCGCGTCACCTGATGGAAAGCAATAGACCCCGCCCATAGACTTTACCGACATAACTTTTGCCGATCTTTAAGGAAAGTGTCATTATGAGAGGATGAGGGGTAGAGAGACGGGGAGGGTGTTGAGCCTCCGGAACTCGGCCGCTCATCGTACGAAGGGCGATAGCTAAATTACCACTCAGACGCCGGTTTTCTGCAGGAGTGTTATACTTCCACGGACGAGCCGGCCCATTTATGGTACAGACAAATATTATGCCATTCTTTACAAAGTATTCGTCTGCAGCGTGGCTCTACCACTATTAATGGTCAAGGTATGTTTTCCGTGTAGATAGGTATGTTTTCCGTGTAGTTACGTGTATGACGACCGATTGGCTCAGTGGCGGGCCCTCTGCCCGCGGAGTCAATGGTCGCGGATTCGATTCCCGCATCGGAATAAATATTTATATGGATTTATAAATGTTTATTCCGAGTCTGGTAACCCCCCCAATCCGTATTTCCTTTCCTGCCCCTTCCTTTCCTCTCCGCCAATCCACGATCTGCCGTGCCAATGGATGCGTGGCTAGGGGCGAGCCTAGTCGCAAGCGTGCCGATCGTCCCGGGTTTGGGCTCCCCCGGGTACTATGGTGCCTTACCTCAGCATGCAGAGCTCTGCTGGGGCTGACCTCCATTCTCCCTTGCGGTTGGTGGGATTCACTAAGACGAATTTAATATACCTAATTTGTCGAAAATGACGGCGACGTGGTTCGCCACCCGTCACGTCCTGATTCTCATGAGGGCGAAAAGCGACCAATGACGAGCTGTTTCGCTGCGATGAATGGCAGCGGATGGAGCTCTGTGGTCTCTGCTAACCTCTTTTTTTTATATATTCACGCCTATCCCCAGGCGTGAATATATAAAAAAAAGAAAAAAAAATTGTTACGTATGTTTTACAGAGGGGATTGCTCTGCTCAAAGCGTATACTTGTGAATACCATCCGGTCGATGTCCGGCCTTCGCCCAGGATATGGATGCGGTAATCGCTTGAGCGAATCACGGGCAGCCAGTTGACGTGAAGCCGAGCAACACCGTGACCAGCGGCGTGCTTTCGTAACGATTCGCATAGTACACTTTGAGTCTTTGAGACGGCGAATTAAACAAACGAAACTTCCATTCCATTCCACGCAAAAAAAAAAACAACATACACTTATATTTATTTATTCTACCACTTATAAAATTTTTTTTTTTAAACTTCTGGAGGCAATGACGGACATACATAATTAACATAATATTTACAATTTCGTTTGTCATTACGGTTAATTAAGAGCATATTATATCGATGCAAAAAGCGAAAACGCTGTAAATGACACAGATGTCAAAAAACATTAAAAAAATACTGCATCGAATGTTCCAAGTCTCACGACCAATAAAAAATTCTGTACAGCGTTGAAACTGACTGTTTTTGTGTTCTTCTAAAAGTGCCTTTCCGACTTGCGAAGGTTGGCTGCCAATTCAGCACAACTCTCCTCCTACTTCGCAAGGTGCAGCAGTTCTGTAGCTCGCTATCCCGGTCCGCTCCCCGACATTACGTGGCCAACACTTTTTTCTCTGACCAAAATGTATTTTGGCCGCGACCTTTCCTATCATGATCTGTTGCAGCAACTTGTACCTGTCATGTCTCATGATATGACCCAGGTAAGCAACTTTTCTACTTTTAACGGTCTGTAAAAGTTCACGTTTTTGCTTGTCTTATTGGAGAACCTCGTCATTGGCTTTTGTGTTATCGGATACAATTTTTTCAGAAATTTTTAATGTTATTTTGGCTCTGGTGGTAAGTTTTCATTGTGCGGTTTACTACGTTTTCGCTTTTTGCGTCGATATGTATATACGGGTGTGTAATGTGTGGGAATATGGCAGCATTCAATTATTTTACGGATGTAAATATAGCCTACCGGTATTTAGTCTGAACATGTGTGTTTTTCCTCTCGTTTATTTACTTATAAAGGCCGCCATTAACATAGAATCCTACATTGGAGTAACAAGTTAAGCTTATTAAATATAATATTAATTTACAACTCCCTTGAGAGATTTTTTTGTTTAAACACACTATTATCTATTAAATATAGAGTAAACAAGAATATTTGTTATATGAAGAGCAGTGATTCCCAAACTGTTTTTATTGTGGTATGCTTTTAATAGTTTCAAAATAAAAGTACTTTACTTATACCAATAATACACTGAGTGATATATATATATATATATATATATATATATATATATATATATATATATATATATATATATATATATATATATATATATATATATATATATATATATAGTCGCTCATCGCAGTCGCAAGAAGGCTATGGAGAGAACTATACTCGGGGTTTCTCTGGTGGACAGAATTCGAAATGAAAAAATTCGCCGGAGAACCAGAGTCACCGACATAGCTCTTCAAGTTAGCACTGAAGTGGCAATGGGCTGGACACCTTTGTCGGAGAACCGACAATCGTTGGAGTAGACGAGTGCTGGAGTGGAGACCGCGACTCGGTAAACGTAGTGTGGGACACCCTACTGCTAGATGGAGCGACGATCTGTGCAAGGCGGCTGGCAGAGACTGGATGCGTATAGCCGAAGATCGGGCTATGTGGCGCGCCTTGGGTGAGGCCTATGTCCAGCAATGAACTGCCGCGGGCTGATATTGATATTGATATAGCTTCTTATAATTTGATGACTTTTTATTCAGTTTTTTTTACATTTTAGACTCAGGTTAATTAATGTTGTGTATACATTTATATTTATTGTTTTTTTATTTTATAGTTAGTTTTATTGTTCAAAATATATCACACTAAAACTACTTATTGAGTAAATTTATTGTAATAAAAAATAACATAATTATTTGTATTCATAAATGAAGTCAAATAAAAATAAAAAAAGGTGACAATCTTTTCCCCTTTTCTAAAAAACGACTGTTAAGTGGCTATTGTGCATCCATAGTCATTTGTTTTAGCTAACATACATGATTATCTATATATGTATGTATATATATATATATATATATATATATATATATATATATATATATATATATATATATATATATATATATATATATATATATATATATATATATATATATATATATATATATATATATATATATATATATAAGCTTCCAATTTACATCAGTGTCGTTGAGTTTTTATTTAACCTCTTCAGGGACATTGGCACATGTGTGTACGTTTAACTTTTTTTTATTTTAGTTTTTTTAAGAGAAATTACGCTAAATGGCCACATATGAGGACATTACTGAATTGTTTTAGATATAAGGTGAATAACCCGTGATAAAAAGAAAAATTTTATCAATGTTTTCTCACTTAAAAAAATTCGTCCCTGAAGAGGTTAATTTTTTATAACCTCATGTTATTCTCAGTTACATTGTTTAATTCTGGCAATTTATTACTCAACACAGATTAATTAAGGCGTCGAAGTGAAGTCAAATGGTATAATATATGCATGTATTATAAAAGTTGACCTTTTAAAGTTGACTGCAAGAGTCACCATTTTCAAAAGAATCACTAATAGCTGAATTTACATTTCAATATACTCGTTATTATTTTACTTGACACTGGCATAATACTTATATCTAATTGCCATCGAAGAGAATAAATGAAAAGATTTCATTTCTAAAATTTGATTGCACAGTTCAAGAAATTGGCGACACAAAAATGCTGCAGTACAATGTTTGAGAATCACTGATGTAGAGAGTTGTATTTGGAATTTTATAAACAAAGATATTCCTTGACCTCAATTAGCGCAAGGCTTTTGAAACGCAATATTTACGAAATTAAATCTTCATTAAATCGAATCACCGTTTAATGTTAAATGCATCCAATTACAATTGTAATAATTATTCGCGTGTGTAATTCGATGTTAAGTTTTGAAACATCCTACTCTATGATATTAAGTATGTGAAATTTTCACTTTGTACAGGCAAATAATAATTATTAATACAAATAGGCAATCTATATACATGTATATTTATAAGTTGTAGAGCCACGCTGCAGACGAATACTTTGTCAAAAACGGCATAATACCATAGGTTGGTCACACCACACTCTCAAGATATCTTGTTTTTTTAAAATAAATATAAAAAGTCTAGAAAACGACGAGTCATCGGTAATGTAGATTTGTATAACAAAGGTTATACGTGATACAAAAAAGGTGTTTGTTAGCAAGAAACCTGAATACATCATTAGATATTTCGTGTTGCAAATACATCGTGGTAATATGAGTGACTAAGGCTCACCAACTTCGTTGGCTGGGCCACGTTGAGAGGACGGAGGAGGATCGCGCAGTCTCAGTGCTTATCCAAATCATATTGGCAGGGTACGCTCTCAGAATAAATATATGTATGTAGGACTTGTATAAACTGACTATTTTTTTTGACTCAAATCGGAACTCCCATCCTTCTATATTAATATTATAATTGCGAGAGTCTGTCTGTCTGTCCGTTACGCTTTATATTGCTAAACCAATTTTGATAAAATTTGGAGGTATTTGAAGATCCGATCAAAAATAGGCTACTTTTATCCCGAATCAATAGCTCTTACAGGACGCACAATATTTTTAGGGCAATAAACTGAGTTCCACGCGGGAGAAGCCTATAGTATATGCCATTTAACAACTTAACAATGAAAAAACACAACTTTGTTTCTTGTCCCCAGGGATCAACCCTGCCGCACGTCCTCCTCCCTTCTCCTTCGTATTCCTCCGCATTCTTCCAGCCGTTACGGTGGCTCATTCCTGTACACGCAGTGTGCTTGCAGAACTCTCTCCCACATACTATACGTGATAGCCTCTCACTGGATGTATTTAAGAGAAAAATTAAAGAACATTTCCTTGGAGTATAAAATATTTATATATGTATATATTTATGTGTATATTATATATATATATATATATATATATATATATATATGTATTCTCTTATTTACATAGTATGTATTGTTATGTATATTATTATTATATTTTGTTGTTGTACATTTATTTCTATCCTCAAAGCTTATCTTATCTCTTTTTCACTCCTGGTTTGCTGGAAGAAAACTCAATTTTGAGTTAAGCTCGCCCTTGTACATCTTCTTTCCTTTTAATTCTTGTATGTCGTGTTTTGTGTACAATATGGTATTAAATTAAACTTTTCAATGTTTTTTATTTTGAACTATTGCAACAACAGTCTTCATATTAATTATAATTGTTTTTATCGTAACAAATTATAAAAAGTAAAAATAAATCGCCAGCTTTATTAAAGCAAAGTTTTTGTGACAGTAATTAGTATTAAATTATATGCAACGTATGTTTTTTACTTATATCGCTGGTGTCTGGCGTGCTTATTATAAATTTTCGCGCGGTTTCAAAAAACTGGACTATATGGCTTCCCGGATATTTGTTAGAGCAAGACGTTAGAGCCAAGGGGACTAATAGGGATTATAATTACTTCCGTCCAATCCTTCCACTTCGGTACACGTTTAACGTAGCATCATGACGAAATTAAAATCGGCACACACATATGTATTTCTGACACGGCGTCTAGCCAATTGAAATATATTTTTTACAAATATATTTTTTACATACCAGTATTCGATAAAGCTGTTGAAGCCAATAGATAGGCTACCAGCATTAACATCTTCAAATCACAGCTCTACCAAAACCTTCTATGGACTTTTGCAGTCGACTTAAAAAGTACACGATACACGCATTTATTTCATATCACTACACTTATACGCCTTAATCGAACCATATTGTACAATACGCCACAACAATTAAACAATATAACTGACAATAACATAAAACAATGACAAAAAAAAATACAACATCTAAAGTGATGTAAATGGCGGGAAAAAGTCAGGAGTACACTTTACAACGATTATTTTGTACAAAAGAGCAATGACCTTGCGTGTGTTTCTAGAAGATTCGATGTGCGTCGCATTTTCTCTGTAGGCATGCATGTACATATATTGTACGGATAGGTACGAATGCAACTTGGCATTGTGTGACGCATATCGGTTGATTTATGCAGCTCTAAAAGTAGGTTTTATCCACTTTTTTTATAACTCGTTTCAAATGTAAACAATCTGTTGCTGATATTCGTTGATCTTGTGTAAATATATCACATTTTGTTGTCGACATCGACGCAAAAAAGAGAAAACATAGTATCGCATGAGTTCCGGAGGCCCAATACCCTCAACCTCCACCTCCCCTCCCATTCCCACTCTTATAATGGCTCTTTCCTTAAAGGTCGGCAACGCTTCCGCACTGCCTACGGCGCTGTGGATGTTTATGGGTGACACGCCTGCTCGTTTGCCTTCCCATACCATAAAAAAAATTCAAAATGAAAACTTAACAATAGATTAAAAAAACTTAAGATTTCTTTTTTGATTTACAATCATTTTCAACGCTGTAGAAAATTTTATATTTATAATAGAGCTATAGACTCTGAGCATTCAACGCAGTATTTTTTTCTGATCCGTATATGCAATGTTTCTATTGACATGTGACTCATTATACCACGTTCAAGTTAGCTTGATCTTTTTGACAGATGTAAATTTTTCTGATCGACATAACTTTGTAATGACGAACATATTATTTTCTTAATTTAGTGATTTTAACAATTGTAAAAATATAAAAAAAAATACATATAACACAAAAGTCCCTAAAAATTCAAGCGTTATCCGAAAATTTTAAGACTTTTTATTGCTTCAAAGTAAAATTTAAATAGGAACACTGAAAATAATAGACGCTTGTACAATGTTACATCGCTCGGACGGACTCTAAGAAACATTTTGTGTCTAAGAAACATTTTGACCCTCTAAGAAACATTTTGAGACTCTAAGAAACATTTTGAGAGATCCGAATCCCATCCGAATCCACTGGTGGTACAATCGGTAAATTATTCACCCGATTTAAACGCGCGCCCGAAAAGACGACGCCCGCGTAACGTGTTACACGATCCGGACGACGAAACAGCGTCGTTCGGATCCACTCACGACACCAACACTCACACGCACCCCGGCTCTAGCCAAGCACGTAGAGTAGGAAACACTTCTACACCGGCCGCATACACGAGATTCTCTCACGTACGCGGTCGGTTCTCACCCCCTAGACCTTAGGGTCTATGGGACTAATAGGGACTATAGTTACTAAAGTTCAATCCTCCCCTACATGTTTAACGTAGAATCATGACGAGTTTAAAATCAGCACACACACATATGTGTACCTCCGACACGGCGTCAGGCCGATGGAGTCTGCGATTTGCGCAGATTCCCAATTATATTTTACTTGCCCGCGGGTTTTCAGCCCGCGGGCCCTGGATACGATAAAGCTGTTAAAGCCAATAGGCTACCAGCATTAACATCTTCGAATCCATCTCGGACGGATGGGACACGAACTATTTCTCCGACCGATGTAACATTGTACAAGCGTCTATTATTTTCAGTGTTCCTATTTAAATTTTACTTTGAAGCTAACTTGTACAGGGTATAACAGCATTTTCGCTGTTTCTCATCGGTATGTTTTTGTTACAAATTGCGCATCATAACGTTATTCTTAATATTATAAGTCACTTGAAGGACTGACTACTTTTGTATTTTTTTTTGTACTTGTATGTAATTGTTTAGAACAGATTTTAGGTATACTCTAATACAATCTCTTAAAGTGTGCGCCGCTGTGCTCTGATGCGCAGTAGAAAACAAAGACGGGCGCTGTGAAGCGAGATAACTATTTGGACTTTGGCTTGCAATTTTGAATGCGGTGTAATTTTATAAATAAGAAGTATGCAACTTATTTACAAAAACAAAAAAAAACAAACCTCAGTACCTATTAACGTACTGTTAGCATTTTTTTATTTTATTTTATATTTTTCTTAAATAATAAATGTATTCTTGTAGGTCAAATGTGTAGTCCAAATATAAATGGCAACTTCATATTGAGATTGTTTTTAATTTTTGTGCTTAACTACTGTGGTGATACGTTGATAAATTTATTTATTATTATTATTATTATATATTCACGCCTATCCCCCGCAGGGGTTGGCAGAGACCACGAGCTCCATCCGCTGCCATTCATCGCAGCGCAACGGCTCGTCATTGGTCGCTTTTCGCCCTCGTGAGAATCAGGACGTGACGGGTGGCGAACCACGTCGCCGTCATTTTCGACAAATTAGGTATATTAAATTCGTCTTAGTGAATCCCACGAGCCGCAAGGGAGGATGGAGGTCAGCCCCAGCAGAGCCCTGCATGCTGAGGTAAGGCACCATAGTCCCCGGGGGAGCCCGACCCCCGGACGATCGGCACGCTTAATTTATCACTAATGTATTAAAACTTTTGTATTAAATGTAAAAAAACCTTTTTACCTTATTTTACATTCGTAATTTTAAAATTTAAAATAGAAAGTAATAAATTGTTTTATATAAAAACAAAATGCGATCGACTGACGTCTTTCGAAGGACATGTCACCTTTTCTGGCATAAGAAATTAATATTGAATACAAAATGAAAAGTGATTCATTAATATTAATTATATTTAATATTAATGAATCACTTTGCATTATTAAAAATACAATTAATATAAAATGTAAAGTAAAGTACTACGAAGTAGTATTAATAAATTAACATCACTTGGAAGAGTTTCACTATATCGAAAATAAAACATAAAGATCCCGTGTCACCGTATACCATATAACGTCACTACAGCTGGCACGTTATACCTACCCTAATTTGATTAGTTAGGGCGCCGAAACAAAAATTTAAACCTGTCAGTGCTCCGCGGACTGAAAAAGTTTGGGAATACCCTACCCCCTTGATAGATCTCGAATTCCCACATTCATTGCCCATGTTTTCAGGCTTGGCAGCGACTTCATTGCACGCCTTGTCATGCAGGGCAGAGTGTATTGGATTACTTATGTATTCCATAAAAAATGGCGATCCATTTAGTCTATGGATTTTTTATTCTCATTTACAGCACTTATAATGATTCCTCACGTCTCGTCACGTTGCTGCTTTACGTCTCTACGTGATGTGTCACGGCCGCGTCCTCCACTACGTTTATCTGTCACGTTTTATATTATCTAAGTGTGGTCCTCGGAAATTTATCAATTCAATAATAAGTAAGTGAGTAATTTGTCCAATTTCACGACCCAAATGGCCCATTGGTTGTTCTTCTGCTTATGGAGTCATTGCACGGTTCATTATTTGATTACCCCAACGTGATAAATATATCGACGCAAAAACCTTTCCTTTCCATACACATTAGAATGCTCCATTGTTATATCTGGCCTATTATTCAGACGAAGATCTCAGAAAACGTATAGAAGCGTTCGAAATGTGGGCATAAGGATGGATGCTCGCTATTAGCTGGACTCAAGGGGTGGCCAATGAAGACGTTCTCCGACAAGTCAAGCAAAAATGTGAACTTTTGCAGACCGTCAAAGGTAGAAAAGTTGCTTATCTCGTTCATATCATGAGATATCACATGTACAAGTTGCTGCAACTGATCATGATGGGAACATGCAAGAGACAATTCGGAGAAGAAAGTCTTGCCTACGTAATACCAGGGAATGGGCCGAGATAGCGAGTGCTCCAGAACTGCTGCACCTCGCGAATGAAGATGAGAGTTGTACTGAATTAGATGCCAACTTTCGCAAGTCGGAGAGTCCCTCTAGTAGTGTCAGGTAAGGGGCCTTCATATTGAAACCATATGCTTGAAGTGAAGGCAGAATGTTCGTGTAATATTGCCAGAAAATAATCAGTAAGCATGCGTTTGCTGATTATTCGATCTATAACCTAAATCTACCACCACACACCCTATATGTACGTTCGATATTTTACCAAATGGAATATTTTGTATAAACAAATTTCCATTTGGAATTTCTGAGTACATGTAACGGGTTTTTATCGTATACAACGTCGGTGACTTGACACATTGGTAAATAAGATACCTGACTACTAAGTCAGGGGTTGTTAATTTTAATCCTAGTCAAAACTAATGAATTGCTTTTTTTTTCAAAATTTGATTATCGGATGTTTTTTTTTTTTTGTGGTACGAAAAGCAAACGAACAGGCATGTCACCTGATGGAAGGCAATCAAGGCCGCCCATAAACTTAAAATATTTTAAGTTTCACTTCTCTTCACTTTACTTCTCTTCTACTATTTTTTTTTTATATATCACGCCTATCCCCCGCAGGGCTTGGCAGAGACTACAGAGCTCCATCCGCTGCCATTCATCGCAGCGAAACGGCTCGTCATTGGTCGCTTTTCGCCCTCGTGAGAATCAGGACGTGACGGGAGGCGAACCACGTCGCCGTCATTTTTCGACAAATTAGGTATATTAAATTCGTCGTTCTACTATTTTCTTCGGTATTAAACTTTTAAACTCTCCCTTCGACGTACCGTCGCCCCTTTATACAAGTAAAATTATCGAAACTTCTAGCATTCCAATATTCGAAAATGTTCCAGCAATGTCTAGTCTTTTCTACATCACCCTGTCTCTTTCCCGCGGGCAGCTATTTTCTATTAACTGTTCTTGTCATGCATTGACAGACGTCTTGACAATTTTATCTTGAGGTTTTCATAAAAAAATACTTTTTTTATATGTGTTATGTATAGCCTAAGTATATGTATTTATCCGAGTCTGGTAAATACCAATCCGCACTGGAGAAGCGTGGTGGGTTAATGTCCGTTCCTCCAGAAATGGGGAGGCCCGTGCTCAGCAGTGGGACATATGTGGGCTGTGTTTTCGATTACTGTAGGTTTACTACTATTATTATATTTTTGTTGGTTTGTTATGATTTGAATGTTTGTTGATATGCCTTTCTTATTTATTTACTTTTCTTTCTTTCTTTCAGTTTTATACCGTATAATACGGAATATGAATTTGAATTTTGATTTTGAATGTATCTTAAGCAGATCATTTGATAAGCATCGGACTTTGCATCTGAGGTCGTAATTTCGTATCCTATATTGGACTACTGACGTAAACCACTTCCTAGCACAAGCATTATTAGCTTATATAGAATGTTTACCAAGAACTGTAGTAATATAAAAAGCATTGATAGTATTCTTGAAACACATAAAGTTAATTAAAGTATTCATTAAACTGGTTAAACGACAATTCGAGTAACGGAATGTGGCCTTCAGTTAATTAGGTTTTAGATATTGCCAAATAAAAAAGAATAACACCGTTTTTAAACTAATTAACGCAATCCAAGGTGTAAGTTACGAACAATAGCTAGCTAGAACTAGAGTTGTGTAAAATTAAAATACCATTTATAGTATATTATTTACATTATTACATGTAACTCATTCTAATTAGCAATCAACACCGTACTAACTAAGAGGTTCACAGTCTTTTTAATAGATGTCGCTATTTGCATATACTTTCCTTTGATGGCAATTAGTTAAACTTTTATGCCAGTGTCAAGTAAAATGGAATAATATCAAATCTCTTTAAATAACTAGTCAGCTACTTGCATACACTTTTCTTTAGTGGCAATTAGTTAAACTTTTATGCCAGTGTCAAATAAAAATGGAATAACATCAAATCTCTCTAAATGTCTAGTCAGCTTGTCAGTTTCGTCCAATAGGTTAATTTAGATGTTGCCAAATAAAAAAGAATAACATCATTTTTAAACTAATTAACGCAATCTAAGGTGTAAGTTACGAACAATAGATAGCCAGAACTAGAGTTTTTGTAAAATTAAAATACCTTTTATAGTATATTATTTGCATTATTACATATGACTACATCCTAATTAGCAAACAACAACACCGATCTAACTAAGAGGTTCAGAGTCTTTTTAATAGATGTCGCTACTTGCATAAACTTTTCTTTGTTTGATGGCAATTAGTTAAACTTTTATGCCAGTGTCAAGTAAAATGGAATAACATCAAATCTCTATGTCTAGTCAGCTTGTCAAGTTACGTCCAATAGGTTAATTTAGATATTGCCAAATAAAAAAGAATAACACCGTTTTTAAACTAATTAACGCAATCCAAGGTGTAAGTTACGAACAATAGATAGCCAGAGTTTTTGTAAAATTAAAATACCTTTTATAGTATATTATTTGCATTATTACATATGACTCATCCTAATTAGCTATCAACACGAATCTAACTAAGAGGTTCACAATCTTTTTAATAGATGTCGCTACTTACATATACTTTGATGGCAATTAGTTAAACTTTTATGCCAGTGTCAAGTAAAATGAGAAAACATCAAATCTTGTTAGCTTGTCACGTTACGTCCAATAGGTTAATTTAGATATTGCCAAATAAAAAAGAATAACACCGTTTTTAAACTAATTAACGCAATCCAAGGTGTAAGTTACGAACAATAGCTAGCTGGAACTAGAGCTGTGTACAATTAAAAGACCGATCTATATAGAATATACATACGTAACGTTGATAAAAAAGCTATTGTTTTGTTTTAAGACTGGTTTTTACGTTGTTAAAAGACCGGTACTAGCTTGCCTCCCGCACGTGAGATCGATGTTTTTTTTTTTCATTTCATACTATTCGTTTACACGCGCTCTATATATTTATTTGTATATCTTGTTCAAATTTTCAATCGTTAATAAAATACTCTATTATTGATCAACTCAAGTTCAAAAAAAAATTAAACTCATAGTGGAAACTTGATGTTCATAACATTTTTTTATACATAATAATTCATTCATCATCATCATATTGTACTATGTCCCGGAGGTGGGGCAGAGGGCGTCCACAGTGCTTCTCCATTAATGAAATTTAATTAATAGTAGTAATTAATATTCACGTTTTGCAGGGCGATATCGGATTATTGAATTTGTCGGATTATATGTAGTCCGAATTTTATTGGATAAGAGTACTACGTACGTACATACGTAATCTGCAAAAGTACAAAACAACTAATCTATTTGAACTACGAATCGTACATTATATCATAAATTAAATCAAGTTCAAATACATTCTTTTAAATTTGCAGTGGATGACACTTGATATTAATACAGTTGTTTTTTTCAAATATGAATCCATTAATAAAATTTAATTAATAGTAAGAAATGACTTTTTTGTATTACTTGTTTATATATCAGAGAAGGCAAACGAGCGTGCATATCACCTGATGTTGGGCTATATATACATACTTATGAGTCACTGCGGCAGGTATACATAGATAGCTGCCCATATTAGACAAATCCCTTCATACTGATAATTGTAAAGACCTCAGGATCACCACTGACAATCAGGGGCGGATCGTAACTTTGTGGGGCCCTGGGCTAATACTTCTCGGGGGGCCTGTTTTGTGTATACGTATCAGAAAAAAAAATTTTTTGTTCGTTACAAGTAACGTCTTAAATTACGATTCGTCTATTATTTTAAATGGGAGCTGGGGACCCTTTGTATCCACGGGGGCCTGGGCTTTAGCCCAAAAAGCCCTTAGGTAGATCCGCCCCTGCTGACAATCCATTCGGACAAAAAAGATTTTTGCATTCGGGTCAAACATTATGTAGTGGCGACTAATGGGGGTAAAGGGCGTCACGCCCCGGACGTTTGATCCTGGGCTCTAAATGTCTATGAATTCACTTAATTTATAAATAATAAGGTTTACAAATATGATCAGTACCCAACTACGAGGTAATTTGTAGTTGGAGGTCCCGTAGATACAAATATATACAGCCTGTATCTGTGGTTTTCAGTTTTTAAATTACAATACATCCACTGGTAATCCTTCTAATGTCTGTTCAGTTTCGTTTAGTTCCAGTTTCACTCACATACTGCACTTTTTTTTACTCATACACACACTATTTTTTTTTACTCATCGGCCCTTTGCTTTATGTTATGATTATAGTTAATATAAGACTTAGCAAGTAATTTATTTTATAAATATTTAGAAAGACTAACTTGATTTAATAAGTTTGTAAAATTAAGTCAACTCTGTCTTAGTCGTACGTTGTTTCATACATTTCTATTTATCAATGTCATTGGAGTCAGAACTTTTTTATGTTTACAGCAAAACCAAATTCAATTTTTATTAATGGGTTCCGCACAAAAATTATTTAAATTATTTTTGGGAAATAAATATAACTTCATAGATAAAAGTTATTTTACATTTTTTTTCTCATAGTTTCAGAAATTTTTAAAAAACCATTCCTACTCTAGCTATATATTTTTCTAGTGGTAGAGCCACGCTAGTGGCTCGCCGCCTCGTTCGGCTCGCCCGGGGAAGTACCACACTCCCCCAGAAAACCGGCGTCTGAGTGGTAGCTTGTCTACCGCGCTTCGTATGGTAAGCGGTCTGAGTTCCGGAAGCCCAACACCCTCCCCTTCCCGCTCCCCCTCCGATTCCCACTCCCACTCCCCCTCCGATTCCCACTCCCATAATTTCACTTTCCTTTAAGGTCGGCAACGCTTCCGCACTGCCTATAGCGTTGCAGATGTCTATGGGCGGCGTTGGTTGCTTTCCATCGGGTGACACGCCTGCTCGTTTGCCTTCCTATGCCATAAAAAAAGCTATAAAAACAGGTATTTTTAAAGTAACTACGATATATTCCATCGGATATTCAATTATTTAAGAAAAACTTGCTAACTAAGACCAACGTAGTTGTAGACAAAAATCAACCAATAACCATGAGCCATAGATAGATCAACAAAGTTATTGCATTGTTTTTCACATACGTTCTTTTTACAGTCCATATATATCTCACTGACGGACACGGGCTTCCTAATGCGTAAGAGAACAGACATTAACCCACCACGGTTTTCCAAAACGGAGTGGTGGGATAACCAGACTAGGAATATATATATATATATATATATATATATATATATATATATATATATATATATATATATATATATATATATATATATATATATTCCTAGTCTTGACCATTGACTATAGCCGGCAGATCCCACCACTGAGCCAATTGAGCCAAAAATACATTATTTTGTAATAATGTTTTTATAATAGTATAATAATAATATTATAAAATAAATTAATAATATTATATATTATATATATAATATTATTAATGTATTATAATTCCTGATTGACATCAAGATTCAATAATAACGATCTCCAATTTAATTTATACACAAATAATAAAAATGGTATATTTAGATATTATTCTTATTTGTAGAACAGGATACGTACATATTGTATTTTATTTTTATCCATTCCTACATAGTATAAATTCATGTCTTAATATTACATCGTGCGCATTCCTTCGAATCACAGCGCCGGTTTGGATTAAGATGGTAAGTTTTTATATACAAATAAAATTGTATTATTAATAGTTATTTAGTTTTGTCTAACTTTGTATTAGTTATTCCAAATGAATTATTAATGGAGTCAGGCGTTACTTTGCGGAAATCCATCACTACGTGGACAGTCAAAAGTTTTACTTAGCTAAGATCCGCGACAAGCAAAACAATAACAGAAAATTAATAATGTGTATTTTTCTGCTGGATGAAGTGGATTTATTTGGAACTTAAGCCAAAAACTTACCGAAAATCGGCCACAACACCAAACACACACTACCAATTTTCCACCTTGTAAACGACACGTGTTTCGCCCCAACACGAGGCATCCTCAGGTATAGTAGACTGTACGGAAGACAACCAAAAATTCACTTTTCGGTATGTTTTTGGTTTAAGTTCCAAATCCACTTCATCCAGCAGAAAAACACACATTATTAATTTTCTGTTATTGTTTTGCTTGTCGCAGATCTTAGCTAAGTTAAACTATTGACTGTCCATATTTCAAATGAAATATCAACACTGCCACATATAGACAGTACGCTCTTAGACTCGGTCTATATATATAAAGAATTGGTCTATTCTACTTATAAAATAGAAAAACTCTAGTTTTTCTTTTAGAACAGACAGATTGTCAAGGTTTCGTAAAAACAGGGTGCACTGGTTGAAAACTAGTAATCTGAATAGAATTAAATCTGAGATTAGCTATTTTTAAACCATAATGGTGCAAATGCCATTTTTCATTACAGAGATTTTTTTATGTATGTACTTAAAATTATTTATTTTTCCTTCATTAAAAATAATAAAAAAAGTATTTTTGCTTTATTTTGCAAAGTAAATGAGTTTTTAAAGACTGATTTTTTTATAATATTTCGCTTACACACTTAAACGATAAAAATTATTAATAGATAAAAATCAAATTAAAATGGAGCTTATTTTACTATGGTTGTTATAGTGTATGACTCCATCTATAGGATAATATTTGTATTATTACATAACACTACATCCTAATTAGCAATCAATATCAATCTAACTAAAAAGTTCAGAGACTTTTTAATAGATGTCGCAACTAGCATATATTTTACTTTAAATGCACTAAGGTATTATTATGCCAGTATTAAGTAAAATGGAATAACATCAAATCTCTTGAAATGTCTAGTCAGCTTGTCACGTTACGTTTTAATATAATGGTAGCTATTCTACCATAAATTTGTATGGACTTTTTCAGTCAGCTAGATTCCTAGACTGCCAGACTGCACTGGTTCTTACAAGTTATTGAATTGTATTTATATATTTTGTAGTTTTTTTATTATTATTTATACGTCCATTTAAAAATTAATTCTACACCTACATGTTGTTAAAAAAATCAAAACAGATTCTTAATCAAATTTTACCATTGCAGACTATGAAGGTTGCAGTGTTTCTGCTTGTAATAGCAGTTTGCAGCTGCTCACCATTCGAGAGAGAACTGCTACCCAATGCTCACGCGATACCGGAGTACATCCAGCAACGCGTAGCTGCACGCAACTCGAAGACTGCAGAGATCACGACCCAGTCCACTACAATAACCGATCCGAGTGAGTGGAAGCTTTAGTGTAGTGTTACTCAACCTTTTTTTATAGGAGCCACAAACACGCTTATCGTGTGTTACGGGCTGCAAAAAAATTATAAAATGACTTCTTAATTATTGACACGGCTGTATCATGTAAATCTATTCACTCAACTAGTCACGACCGGCAAACAAAGTAACACGTACATTGAAGTCTAGAAGCCAAGGAAATAAGTTTCCTGCAGTCTTACTCGCTCGATACGTAACTAAAAACACCCAATGCAAAACATCGCGAATCCAAACGTTTGATTTGTCTTTTTCGTCTCAAAAATGCCTCTTCGACTTGCGAAGGCTGGCAGCCAATTCAGCACAACTCTCCTTCTTCGCGAGGTGTAGCAGTTCTGGAGCACTCGCTATCCTAGTCCACTCCCTAATATTACGTAGCCAAGAATTTGTTTTTTGACCAACTTGTCTTTTGCCTGCGATTTTTCCTATCGTGATCAGTTGCAACAATATATATTTATATCTTACAAATATTTATTCTGTGTTAAGTTTCGCTTTATTCAAGCATGGTGGATAAATGTCTATTTCTCCAGAAAAAGGGGAAGGACATACTAGCCAGTGAGATATCTATATACGCGCCAAAAACTCAAACTAAGATAATAGTGCTTATTTAAGCACAATATGGACTTTTGATGTGAACCATTCACATCAAAAGTCCATAGAAGAATCATTACCACGACCTTGGTTCGAAAATGCAATCCTTACCATTGAGCTATTGCTGCTTCTATAATAGTTCTAGTTTAACCGTCTTCTATTCGAAGTTGGAAATCATTGCATCTCGGAACATTGATGGAATGATTTTATTATACCATTAACATTACATATTACCTTCTACACAAGTTGGAGGAGTTTTTATTTGGTGTTATTTTTCCATCTTGTTTTGACGGTTTGTTTTCCCCCAATCTGATTTTATTTCTTTATCATTTCCAGGTACATACTGACCAAACCACGGATATATGAAATTAAACACATAAAAAACACCTAGTGATACACAATTCGAGAAGGAGCAAAGGAGAACAAATTTTATCTACCTTTATTTAAAAGAAGAAATAAGAATTATAATTAAAAATACAAATATATTTTGATTTAAATAATAATATATGGTTAATATTTTGTGTTGATTTATTTCTTTTAATAGTGACACAAAAAATGTTAAGAAGTCCAAGTACTTACGGAAGGGGAAAAAACAAAATGGCCGAAAACAAGATGGCCGCCACACATAGTGAAAATCGCTATTTATGTACCCTATATACATATCGCTAATCAGGGTCTATTGGTCTGAATTTTACGGCAGAAAATAACATGGTCGAATTTTGAATGGACCGTTGCCTTGGTAGGTGCCATGATTGAAAGTGCAACTATAATTTTTACGGCAATGACATCTGTCTCTCTATCGACATTATTATTTTATAAGTATTTTTTTTTATTCCTAATGTTAAATTTGGCGACGTGATATAATGATCACTGTAATACAGGATGTATGTTATTGATGGTTATGCCTCGTGGCGAAATTGAAATTTGGCCTGGCTCTGTTATCTTTTTTCTCACAATATTTTTCCTTTTTCTCAAAAAAAAAATCAAATTAATAACAACATTTTAATGTATAAAAATAGCAAATTGAGTACTGATTGTATCAGATTTTTTTTTTATTTACTTATTATACATTACATTATTAGTTATTTCAAATTATTATACGGTATACACAAACTTTAATTAAGTTTTTCCGTATACCGACGTGTGTGAATTGTGGGTAGTGTGTTTTTGTATAGCTCGCGGCGCAGCTGCAACCATTCTATTTCTACTGTTGAAACGGTATGGATGCGCGTAACACATACAGTTGGTATAAAGCATGCTCTGTTTTAATCTATTTGGATTTATTTTGTATTTTATTTCATTTTGAAATTCCAGCCCAGAACTCCTCCCATTTGACCGCATACTACAATATATAGGATGTTGGGAGTCAGAATTAGGTTATAGGTCGAATAATCAGTCAACGCATGCTTATTATTTCCCGCCAATATTGAGAAATAATTTTGCCTTCACTTCACGTACATTTTTTAACAGAGTGTTAGCATTATGGATGGAGAGTGTGAACCAGATAAACTTACTTAAACTATTGTATATTTTTTTAAGTTACGACGGAGGCTTTATATCTGTGGCTTGGTAAAGTGAATTTATAGCAATATCCGATGAGACAAACGCCATAGATTTAGCGAGCGTTGCTAAAGACAGTGTATCCATTATAATTCTATTTGCAACGTGATTTAGTTTCGCTCCTTGGGACTGCGCAGTGTATTTCAGGGCAAGTTTAATAACGCGTTCAGATGCAAGAGATTTAGAGGTTGCGCTTTTAGCTTCTTTGCCAGCTTGCTGAGCTGCTGTCTTAGCTAAATTCATCATTAAATCTTGGTGATTGGACATTCCATTTTTAGCATATCCCACTGACATCTGCACTTCGATGGATGCGGTCAACGCTCGTCTCATTGCGACAACACTTGCTGCAGTCAAGTATGCTACATCACCTGCGTATAAAATAGCCTTCTTCGCTTTAACTTCCAACTTCTCTTTTTTCAATTTTTCTTTCTTCTCATTAGCAACTTCTTCATCAATCTCTGGCTGATCAATTTCCATTTCAGCAACAATATCAGGATTGAGCGCGTAGATATGGTCCTTTGGATCTACCCAATCATCTATTAATCCACCGGCGTTTGAGTCTTCCGTATTCAAAGACTGTGGATTGGTTGTGACATAATGCGTTCCATTTATTGTTTTATCTAGTACAATAACTTCAGTGTCACTTACATTTTCATTACGATTTTCATAATCTAAAACTGTTTGATTTAAAAATCCTTTTCCAACCATAGGATTTATTTGGTCAGTTACAATTATACGGAGTGGTTTTTTCTCGTGCTTTGATAAAACAGAATAAGGCGTTTGTAGATTGTTGAAGATTTTTCCTTTAGGTGATACCGAAGAGCTTTCGGATATAGAATTAGGAGCGGATAATGGTTTTCTTATAATAATGTTAAATAAAGTCGCTCTAGAGAGAGGCACAGGTGTGGTATATTTTTTCTCATCTTTCTCAGATATTTCTCTCTTCCTTCGTAGCGATAAGTCTACAGATTGCTTCTTAGATAACGCTGTAGCGTAAGTTATGTCCTTAAGAGCTGATACAATAGATACTTCAGCTGCGATTTGCGCTAAGCCGTATACTAAACGATGCAGCTCCGGTTCTGTTGAAGCTCTAGTTATACTCAAAATATGTCCAGATAGTGTTCTTGATATATAATCTAAAATACGTCTGGTTTCTATAGCCGTGATACCTTTATTATTACCGGGTGCATCGAGAGCTTCTCTAGTGATTCGTGTAATTTTATCCTGTATTTCTAGTTTCGATAGTATTGCCGAAACTAAATCTTTTGATATCTGATAAAGGTTTTCTTCCATTTGTGGATTCTGAGTCACGTTTTTCGTTCCCTTAAGAATCGAATTATCCAATTGTTTGATTACATTGTGCGGTGAATTTAAAAGGAATCTCTCGCCGGCAAGCTTGGAGTTGATTTTCATTTTTAAGTCATGAACGGGTGATATGCCGGCAGTAATTGTGGAAACCTATAATTTAATAATTTTATATAAAACATTATTAAATAATTTAATATAATAATTAAACCTACATTTAAGTCCGCTAAGACGGCGCTCGAGTTCTAGAAGTACTTTCATACGATTAATTAAATAGCATTACAATATATGCTAATGTGATATAAAAGGCTGAAATAAATAGACATAGAGCGATACGAGATTGAAGTACAAAATAAAATTCTGTAGTTTCGTCTGCCCAGTATTATCATTATGAGCAAAACTTTTTTGGGATAGTTGTACTTATAGTACATTTTCTTCGTTTACTCTTCACCATAATAAGACTGCGGTCACCCGCAGAGAGATGACGAAGAGTTAGACCTTCCCCAAGGTGACATTTAGCACCTATGCAGATCAACACTCCATCTAGCCCAGGGAGCAGCCCCACAATTGTTGGTAGACGTAGTCTACCAACAATTGAACGGTTTCTATTAAACATGTTCAGCTCATTGCCACTTCATTGCTTTCACTCAAAGAACCACCTGGACATAGGCTTTAGTATGCATCTTTAAAATTATCTACTTACTTTGAAAAACAATATAAGAAAAATTCCAATTTTAAACATATTTCCCTTATAGTTGTACCATAAATACTAAAGCAACAAATGGCCGCGATAAAATAAACGAGGAAACGTTGTTTTTTTTCTGTATCAAAGCAACTGTTACACTAATAACTAAACTAACAAGGCGACTTTTACACTAATTGGTAGTAAAATTATAGCAGTAAATTTGAATAGTTAAAAGAAGTCAGTAATATACAGCAAGGTCTTCGTCATTTTGTATAGCAATGCTGGTCACAGACCTCTGCCAGATTTTTTTTATAAAAGATATAAGCTTAGCAACAGTATACAAAATAATCGCTGCCGAATATAGACATCTGCAATACTAATTGTCTACCTCTACCATTGATAACCTTGGTACGAATGTGAATAATAGGTGAGGAAGAAAGATTTAATGGGAAAGGAAGAAGAAACCAAAGAAAACGGGAAGTATTTGGGCTTCAGATTCCTAAATCCTATCAGAATGATACTGTAAGAGGTAGTATCTTAACTGTGAAGTGATGCAACAGGAGTCTGGATTAATACTGTTTTACTATACCAAGTGGACCTAATATATATACAACTGATGAATGGCGGGAGACAAGCGCGGGGTGTGGGAGACGCGGTTGTGCCTGCACGTGTGCAGCAGCAAAGCGCGTTCCACGAATGCTGAAAATCAAAGCGCATTCCACGAATGCGGCGTAACAAAGCGCATTCCGCAAATGCATAGTAACAAAGCATGTTTCCGCGAATTTGTTCTCGAAGTATATATTCTGTAGTGGGTAGCTACAATACGAAATTGGAGTATTCAAGAGACGAGAATAAGTTTACAAAAGACCGGCATCGCATTTGATGCGCCTCCGGCGTTGCAGATATCCACGGGAGGCGGTGATCAGTTACCATCAAATGATTCGTATGTTAATATGCCTATATAAAAAAAGAAAAACGCTTTTATTACAAAAGAGTAAGGTTCCTCAGTGTCAGTCCTCACGAACCATTCATGCATAGTTTTACCACTATTAAATCTATTTATCTACAACTGTGACTATGTATGTTATCTTTTCGTGAAAGCAGCTGGCTTTGGTTGGATAATAAATGAAAAGCCTGCATTTTAGTAAACGTCCAATTGTGAAAAAGGGTCGATATTAGGTAAACACAAGGCACAATCAACGCCATCTATTCATCCGCCTATAAGAACTTTGTTCGTCGATTCAGTAATACAAAGTGAAGGAAATAGATGGCGCTGTTACACATAGTAACAATAGCTAAAAGTATTCGTAAGGCCTTTTAACAACTTACAACATCAGGGCCTTGTGTTTTAATTTAATCTCCATAATATTCAATTATTATCAGTTATATTGTTTAATTTTTTATTGTTCGATGAAGGCGTATAAGTAAAGTGATATGAAAGAAATGCGTGTATCGTAACTTTTTAAGTTGTCTGAAAAAGTCCATATATGGTTTTGGTAAAATAGCCACAATTTTATCAAGACGTAAAGTGATAAGCTGACTTGTTACATTTCAATAGATTGCATATAATTGTATTTTCCTCGATACTGGCATAATAGTTGTAACTAATTGCCAATAAAAAATATAAAAGTATTCTTAAGTGATGAAGGAAACGAAATCATTATCAAATATTTTAAAAGTTATACATACATAATGATAATGAGGTCGAATTTATTTTATTATTAGCCAGCGAAAGAATTGTACATTGTTATTCTTCGTTTGCTATGTTCTATTCTTCTATAAACGAAGAGAGGTCTATACACGTAATTGATGCTTGCTGCTGTATTCATCATTTCTACATCGCTATTTGCTTCAAGATCATAATCCGATTGGTTTTCTTCTTTAACACTCTTGTTTATAACAGTATCAAGCTTCTTAATGTCATTATCACTTGTATGATTATTAATATTTTCTATTGAAACACTTAATTGAGTGATTACAAGTAAAACTAGAACTAATAAAAATAAAACGTTCATGGTGTGACTATACGATTAATCCAGTTCATGCTGACGATATTTCTCTTATATACGGTGGATCTTTTAATTAGAATAACATAACTAAGTCTTATTAATTGTCAAGAAGTGATTAACACTTTTAAAGTTCATTAGTGGGGTGTTGTTATTTTTTGTCTTTGGTGAAGAAGTGGTAGATTTGTGGAAAAAGGAGGGGTACACCCGGTTTTCATCGAACGAAGTGAGTAGCAGAAATACTTCTTATAAGTCAGTATTCGGTAAGATATCGCAAATCAGTGCGCGTATTGCAGACTAAATTAAAAAAAAAATACCCGGAAACATTTATGTACATTATTATGCATCAAAATTTTGCATTGCATTCTTATAGTTTTCACGAAACAATTTGATTGAATTAATTCGAACGATTAATTATAGCTTATAAAATATTCTCGTAACTTATTTAATAACTGCGATAAGTTATATATACGAGTAACAGGGCGATCAAGATATTTTTCCTGTACTTACTCTTCCTCATTATATTCTCTTTTATTTTATTTCTAACCTATTATCTATTGGCAACTTTTTTCATGCAGTGGTGTGTTGGAGGGCAAATAGTTAAATGTGACAATAAAAGCCATGTTATAAAACGTGGCCGCGGTGTTATTTCGTGTGTTAAAGTGAATATCACGCACACCAACTCACGCATAATATCTTGCGGAGAGGGAGTAGCTGAAAATCATCCTTTTCCCTGTTAGTAAATCCCTGAGCAAGTGGCCTTTGCGTAAGATAAGATTATATTATATTATAAGATTTTATTTATTAATAGGTAAGTGTAATGTAAGTTTAATACAAGGCTATTTTTTTATTTCATTCAGGCAAATAAAATGTTTTTATGATTTTTATTTATACACACACAAACATGGCGGCAGTGATTGCTATTTCGTGGGGCAAAAAGAATAGTACACACACGCACGCACGCACGACCACACGCACGCACGCACGCACGCACGCACGCACGCACGCACGCACGCACGCACGCACGCACGCATACACACACGCTGTATATATGCATTTCAATATTTGAAATGCATATATACAGCGTATGTTTATACCGCTTTTGATAATTTTAAAAAAGGGTACCAATGAAAAAATTACATAAAACATACTTTTTTTTCCTAATTTACAATTATTATAAATGAAACAAGAGAATACCGTATTATTGTAGTTTTTATTAAAATAAAAATATTTTACAATAATAATTTACAACTAAAAATGTACAAAGTAAGACTAATGACTACAACAAGGCTTACACAATGTCTAATGAAAATAAGTATAACATCGATCTCCTTTAAACGCAGCAAAGACTGACTATCATATAATAGACTACTAAATATGTGATCCTCATTCTGAATTCCTTAATAAGAAAGCTACATTCAAGATCTTTTTGGGAATAACTTTGTTGGAGTTAAAGCCTTATAACCTAATAGAAAGGACTCGTAAGGAGGTCCATTATGTTACGGAATCCACACAGTCTAAAAACCACATACAATAACCGATATCTATTTAAGAAGTTTTCTTATGATAAACATACAAGAAGACGATGTGGAGTAAGAGAAGGTGTCGTGACAAAAGTTGAGAAAGGGATACTTTAATGGCTTGGGCACATAGAGGATGGATAAAAGACGACTTGTAAAAGAAATTTGCGTTGCGGATGTGGATGGAAGGATCCACAGAGAAATACCAAGGAAAACATACCTTGAGAAAATTGCCGAAGATTTTAGGAAAGGCCAGGTCAAGAGTACCCTTAGCCAGCGGGCTTACATGAGGAGAGTGGTAAGTGTGGAGGAAGCAAGGAAAGTATGCCGATATCGTAGCAGATGGAGATCTGTGATCTCTGTTTACCCTTACGGGTAACAGGCGTGTCGATATGTATGTATGTAAGTTTTCTTATTAATGAGGGTCAGAACTTTTCAAGATAAATTTTCAACCGAGAAACGCCGGGAGAACTCGAATCCGGTTACGACCCTCCAGGGAACTCTCGAAAGGAGAATTAACTATATCATTGACGGATGGCAAGAGATCACTTTCTTGCCCGCCAATGTCTCGACGGGTTCTTTCGTGCGTCTCGGTATCAGAAGCAGCACCTTCTACCGCAGCACCAGATTTCGCACCATCGCCTCCTGTAGCTGATTGTGTTGCTTCTTCTCTTAGCGGGATGTGTTGGATCACGTCCTCGTCCACGGGTGCGCAGGCGCATGCCGCTAAAAGCGCCAGCGACGCGACGGTGAAGAACATTGAACGCATTTCCTAACGATCCTATCTTGTTGTATCTCTCATAACACTTTGAAATGTATTCACGCGTTCACGTCGCTTATAAAGTAATCAATAGTTGCAGAATCTATTATTTTTATTGGTTTCGCAAACTCGAACAACAAGATCGGCCAACAACAACAAAGATTGACGCACATGTAGATATTGTTATGTAACTATAGCGAACGTGCAAATACGAAGCGACAACACAGCGCGTTAATGGGACACTAATGGCGAATAGGTATGTACGCCCGATATAGCTAATACAAAAATAAAGCAATAGAACAATTATCGCCGTCTAATGGTACACTATAACCAAATGTGGAATATTTTTGTTGGCACACTCGTACCATGTACGTTTATAGCAAATGACATTTTTGTATATCGACACAAAAAAGTTAAAACATAGTAAACGGAATAATGAAAACCTAGACAGATAGATATATTCTTTATTGTACACTAAAAAGAAAGTTATGCAATTATTGATTGTTATATTTAAATACTAATGGCAGTCTTATCGCTAATAGGGATTTCTTCCATACAACCGTAGGATAGACACAATGTTAATAAGATAATTCGACGTGGATAGTCTAAAAGTTTTACTTAGCTAAGATCCGCAACAAGCAAAACAATAACAGAAAATTAATAATGTGTCTTTTTCTGCTGAATGAAGTGGATTTATTTGGAACTTAAACCAAAAACTTACCAAAAATCGGCCACCAACTCTCCACCCACCAACCACTATACACATCACCAAACACACACTACCACTTTTCCACCTTGTAAACGACACGTGTTTCGCCCCAACACGAGGCATCTTTAGGTATAGTAGACTCTACGGAAGAGAACCGAAAATGGAAAAAAAGTAGATCCACTTCATCCAGCAGAAAAACACACATTATTAATTTTCTGTTATTGTTTTGCATGTCGCGGATCTTAGCTAAGTAAAACTTTTGACTGTCCACATAGTGATGGATTTCCGCATAGTAACACCTGACTCCATTAATAAAAATAAACAAAGATATATACATACATACAGGACCAAACAGGCCCACCTGCCTAGATGGAACGATGATCTCCACAGGGCGGCTGGCAAAGCCTGGATGCGTTATGCGTTTATTTGTATAAAAGTATTGTGCTAATGAGTATCTAATTCCACCCTTATTATTTTTAGATGATTTTAATACAGATTTTTCTTCATTTCTTCAAATACGAACTAATACTAAAAATATATTATGCTGACGACATATTTTAGTATGACGAGACCAGATGGGTATTTAAGAACGTATAGGGTTTCCGATGGCAGAATTCGATTTTTATTTTATTTTTTTAATCATTTCGCTAAATGTTGACCATCACATCGGGGACATTCTTGAAATGTATACATAGTGTTCTTCACCCGCTGAAGTACTGACGTCGGGATGCCGTTAACCTCTCGGACGATATTTTCGTCTTGTGCGTCGGGTTTTTTTGTATACAGGTATGAGAGCCGGCAATCTGGGTGGTCAGGGGATTAATTTGTTATGGAAGAAATCACGAAGAATCTCCATGCTTTCTGTAGCAGTGTAAAGCGTGACGCCATCTTGTTGAAACCATATGTGTGAAATATAATAAGAATAGGTAAGCTACCATTCAGACGCCGGTTTTGTGGTATGGTTCTTCCCCGGGCAAGCCAGCCCATTCATGCTACAGACATATATTATGCCTTTCTTGACAAAGTATCCGTCTGCAGCGTGGCTCTACCAATATTAGTATAAACCAATTCTGCACACTCTATATATCGGGGCATGCAATTTTAAATTTTGCTAATGAGCGGGACAGTGCATTTCTATCCATGTGACAAATTTATCCAAATGTTTATTTTTGTAGTATTGTTAACTGTAACTGTACAACTGTGTAACTGAATGATAGTGGTAAAGTAGAACCATGTATGTTTGGACCGGCTCAACCGGGGAATTACCAAATCCTCAGAGAATATCGGCGTTAAATTGCAGTCTTTTTCTATGTTACCTCGTTTTGTTCAGTATATGCAGGGATGAGGTGGCCCTTTCTCCTTATTTACTTCTTTCTTCTCCTACAATGATTAATCTCCTTGCTGTTTGTATTGCAAATGTCCATAGGCGGAAACAATTTTAATCAGGCACTTGCTTGCACGTATATAACCTCCTCTTAGAATAAAAATATGACTCCCCAATACTATAATAATAATCATTGTTGAATACCTAATAATAATAATCATTGATGAATGTTTCTATGACTCAATAAACGATATTCATCATCGTATATGATAAATTGACACACAAGTTTTTCCACGTATTTCAATTTATGACACAATATCACTTGTCATCTTTTTCAGGCTAATCCACAATACAACTTGCATATTCACGGTCATAGCGGCAATGAAATTATTTGTTGTTCGAATTAACATAGTTGTTAAAAATACATACATAGCGTCAAAACATCCGATCCTGGAAATATTGGTTAGCGTAATTATATTTAGATGGGCAGAAGATATAAAGCCTATAAATGCGTACAAGGGCCCATTAAAATAGAAGTATCGAACGAAAACATACCAATCTATATAATCAATCGAGATTGCCTTTGCTTCTTTTTTAAGTTTTTATTCTTAAAAATGGCGTCAACTTTGACAGTTATTTTAGCGGTAACACTAATCGTATATACGTACAGCGCACCAACACCAGCGCCTACGCCAGAAGAAACTACAACAGAAGCAAATATTCCGGTTGTGGATTACGTGGAAGTTATTGAATTTATTCCAGAAGTAATAGCGATATTGGAGCCCACCACAACTGAAGCAAATACCAAAGAAACGAACAGCCATCGTGTGTCGAAGCGAGCAATAGAAGATGAACACAGTAACGGATTACTGAAAACCTTCTATGACGCGAAGAACGAGGAATCAGGCCTTGTTGGCAGGATCAAAGTGTTGCCAACTTGGGTTGGTTAATATTAAAATTGCTTTAGTTAATAATAATTTGTTATATGTTTTTTAAATATACTGATCACAAAGTGTGCCATTAAATGTTATTGCACTATTTAATTACGTGTAAATATTGTTGTTAATAAATATATATTATTTTTACATACGTACATTGCTTATTATTGTTATTTACGTTTTGTTTAATAAAAAACCCTAAATATATCATTGGTGAGATTATAGCTTTTGGAGACAATGCAACACACAACATTCGATTCCCGTATCGGGAAAAATATATGTATGACCTAAAGGAATTTATTTCGAGTTTGGCTTTCTTGTCAATCCGTGTGGGACAACGATGGTGTGTTAATCCATCTACCTGTTAATCGGGAGGCCCAGTGCCCAGCAGTGAGTAATATATGGGCTATAAAAAGATTCGATCAATGCCTTCGCGGCAAACTCTTCTCCTGATTGAGATATTCTTTCGACTATTATACGTTTTTAAGAGAAAATCATGGCCCTTCTAAACTGATATTTCATACTTCGTTATAAAACACTTATAAATTAGTGTCACGTGTATATTTTTGATTATATGCCTGTACTGATGAAGTTTATAAATAATTAAATAGATATAGCCATCAATCAATTATTATTAAATAAATAATTAAATAGATATTGCAATCAAGTGTTCAATTGTTTTAATTGTGAGGTATATTGTTGTAAATGCGTATACACATGAACAGGCAGCTTTTGATATATTTACTCAGTCTGGGGTGATCATCCGGCACTAATCTTTGGGGATTAATTGGGATTTCAATTTTAAGTATAACCTTTAGGTTTAATCCAAGTCAGGGACGTCCCACCGGTTCGCTTTGACCAACGTAAAGGGTTAATCTCTATTCCTTTTGAAAGATTTCCGTGTCAAGCAGTTGAACGTATATAGGCTGTATAAAAATATTATTTCCACTCTTTGAGGTTATATTATTAATATTTAAACGGCAAAAAGTTACGAGAGATTGTTCATTCTTTATTTAAACATGAGAACTGTTTATTTAATGACCATGCCACGTTATTTACATAAATGATTGAAAAAGTACACTTTAAAATCACGACATGCACGTGTCGTCTAAAGAACAAATTTTTAGATAAAATGTACTTATTTCTGAATGACAATTGGGTATATATAGTACATATATTTTATGGGATAGAAAAGAAACGAGCAAGCGTGTTGCCTAATGGAAAAAAATCAACATCGTCCATAGACATGCGCTACACCAGAGACAATACAAAAAATATTTAGAGGTTTTGACATAGAAGTTAATAATAGATATAATATTATATTAAAAAGTATATTATTTGTTTCTTAATGTGGAGATGTAGTACTCTCGTGAAAGTTACCACGGTGCGATTTTCCCTATAATTCTATTTTATATTTTTGAGTTCTTATTTGATTGTGTGACTCCCATGATGACTTGACACTAGCAAAATTCACTGATAATTGCCATAATCAAAGAAATGAATTGAATGTGAAGGTGGCTGAAAATACATTTATACCAATATAAAGAATGTATATTCCTAGCAAATAAATGAATGAATAAATGAAGTTGGAACGGAAAAGTTTTACCAGTATTATACTACATATAGTACGAGAAATGTGTAGACTTGTTTTGTGAAAGTTCTAGTGGTAAAGGTATTATAGTATCAAGTTAGAAATACAACTCAAAGTGACTTTCAACAAAGTGACGGCACTTGGAAGTAAGTTTCGGGAAAAACGCATCGCACTGGATGACCACTCATCCAAATGGTAGAGATGTAACTTTTCTTTGTTGCGAGTTGTGCAGAAGTGGAAGACTTAGTTGTGAATATTATTCAAGGCCTATTTTCGTTAATGAATGAAAAAACCTTATGCTGTTGATAATCATTTATTTTTTATTTATTTGTAGCTTGCAATGCTACGAAATGTATTTATATGGATCATTTACAGAACAAATATGCAAAGAGACATATTTTTCCAGCTAGGAATCTTCATTTTTGCTGAATAACTCACCATACTTTCATCACAATTGGATGAATGGTTCAGAAACACATAAAAAGAAACATAATCATTGGTCTAATTTTTAAAAATATTTATAAGAAGATTATTGACAGATAACAATATATTTACAATAAAAGAAATACAGAGTATGTAATATTTACTATAGATATTATACATAAAATTAAATCAAACTTGAATTTACTTCCAAAGATTCCCATGATCTACGTATATATTTTCAATCTTCATCTTCTAAAACCAGTTCATTTCTTATTTCATAAATTTCATTGGAATCGTCTGATATAAGAACATCTTCAACCACTTCTAGAACTATTACATTTCTTGATACATGCTCCGGACTGTAGTCGATATAGTCATTACCAGTACGAAGTTCTACCCCAGTTTTCAGCAACTCTGGCCTTAAAAACAATCCATCTAGTGACCCCACAGTCACTTTAGCAAAAATCAGAATAAAAGCCGCTATAAAGAAGTTATAGATTTCCATTTGTTTTATTTGATTGCAATCTGACATAGAACACTCGACACTTGATATATATAGCTCCAATATGTTCACTTTCAATTTATTCCGAGTGACAACTAATGATTCATCTAAATAAACGTGATATATCTGTACAAACAAATAATATTTCATATGTAAACAATGAACTTAACCATATGGATGTTTTTAAACAACTGGTTGTTTGACTTTTCCCGCCAGTTTAAAATCAGTGATCGTCACTGATGTTAAACTGGTGAGTTTGTCTTCATAATCTTATGTTACATATTTATTCTTATTGTACAATTTTTGGTACAATTGTACAAAAGCGGATGCCAGAAAGCTCACACATTCTCTTATATATATTCACGCCTATCCCCCGCAAGGGTTGGCAGAGACCACAGAGCTCCATCCGCTGCCATTCATCGCAGCGAAACGGCTCGTCATTGGTCGCTTTTCGCCCTCGTGAGAATCAGGACGTGACGGGTGGCGAACCACGTCGCCGTAATTTTTCGACAAATTAGGTATATTAAATTAGTCTTAGTGAATCCCACGAGCCGCAAGGGAGGATGGAGGTCAGCCCCAGCAGAGCCCTGCATGCTGAGGTAAGGCACCATGGTCCCGGGGGAGCCCGACCCCGGGACGATCGGCACGCTTGCGACTAGGCTCGCCCCTAGCCACGCATCCATTGGCACGGCAGACCTTGGATTGGCGGAGAAGAAGGGAAAGGATAGAGAAGAAAGGGGCAGGAAAGGAAATGCGGATTGGGGGGGTTACCAGACTCGGAATAATCATCATCCATATATATTTATTCCGATGCGGGAATCGAACCCGACATTCTCTGCCAGTCATTGATTTTAATTCTGATGTGTTTAATTCTGATTGTGTACTATATAATATAGTTCTTAATTTCTTAAGTAGTTATTAAGGCATATAAGTAAAATAAAAGCTCAAGGTTTATGCACAAAGTTAACAAGTAGTGCACTATACCTTTTGAAAGGCTGGCAACGTTTGTATAATGACTATGGCATTACGGATGTCTATGGGCGGCGTTGATTTTTTTCCATCAGATGACATGCCTGCTCGTGTGCCTCCTTATTCCATAAAAAATATATTGTAGTCTTTTCTTTTATATAAAGTAATAGTAGGCAATTTTTTTTTATATGTATATTATTTTTCTACTGTTTCTGTTTTGTGGATAATTGAGTAGTTTTTCTTTTTTATTTCTTAGATATGATTTAATAAGATAAAATCTTTCGAAGAACCAAAATCAGGCTATATTGCCCGTCGAGTTGACAATCTGAAATGGCAATGGCTGGTTTGTCGGAGAACCGACAACCGTTGGAGTGGACGAGTGCTGAAGTGGGGACCGTTTAGACGGAGCTATGATGTGCGCACGGCGTCTGGGAATGATTGGATTCGTGAAGCCAAAGATCAGGTAAGGTGGCGCGTTCAGCTATGGACCATCACACTGTAGGTGAGTGGGGGTGAAATAAAACGAGTTACTTCCATAAACCGTGGTCAATTTAATAAACAAAGTAAATCTTGTATCGGCATATAAACGCCAGCGTTAAATTGATAAAATAAAAGAACTATCACATTTTAAAAAATTAACACGATGATAGTAAAAATGTGGCGTATTTATCCATTACAAATTTGATACCTCATACCTTTCCAGAATATAATTATTTTTAAATATTGGCGTTTTAAAAACGCTGCGTTATTTAACTTTTTATGATATTACTATTTTTTACAAAGCTATTGAAAATTAAATGATGACGATTCCACAACAAAGTAGACTAAAAATTGAGTAAGGAACTAAGTTTTCAAATTATCAACGATCATACAAAAATTTAAAATATTGATAATATCACAAATTGTTTCTAGCGCCACACAGTCTTACAAATTTTGAGCCGTGGCAAGCAATTTGAATAAGAATTTTCATTGAATTTCTTCAAGCACTTTCCATCACTTTAATTCTCATCATAATAATGTCAATACAGCTTAAAATAATAATACGAAAAAGTTTTTTTATATCAAATTAAAAAACAGACTTTTTACTTTTACTTAGTCAACAAGTCAGTGTTGCTATAATAAAAATTAAAAAGTCCAACAAAATGTCATGGATATAAATATATTCTAATTGTATGTTTTTATCTACTTTACAATACATTAACTATTTTACAATATATTTTACGTTCAGGTATTCTCAATTTGAGCAATCAATAGACAACATTAGAGATAATCTTAATTTTTTCATTTTAAAAAGGTCTAATTTTGCTACTTACATTCTATAAATTTTACTAAAGTTGATGGCCAAAATTTCACTAAGTCAAGCATACCTATCATTTATTGAGGGGGTGGTACGCAAAAGACGTTTTTTTTTTGGACATTGTACTATTATTCAACATGGTAATACAATGTCTCATAGTTCACCATATAAATGTGGTTAAATAGAATTGGTAATGCAAAACTTGCACGCAGGTTTTTTTTTCAAATTTATCATAATGAAGTTTCAGACATTAAAGCAGAGAGCAAATATACAACTTAATTATATCTCTCTTCACCAGAATAATACTTCACTACTACTAGGAATCTTTATCATTCACATCTTTATAATAATTATAAAGGCTGTCATTTTCGGCCATTTTGTCTTCTTATAAATGAAACAAGCTCTTTGCGGCTTGCAATGACTCTGATTTTGATCTCGAAATTAGACTTCTTAAGATTGACCACTCAAAATGCTCAGTTGTTCGCTTCTTCGTCGTAAATTGGATTTCTGCTAGAAAAGCACAGTTACCGAAATAGTTCTACAAGTTAGCAAACTAAAGTGAGAATGAGCTGATCACGTCAGTCGGAGAACAGACGAATGATGGAGTAGACGAGTGCTGGAGTGGAAACCGTGTCTTGGGTACGAAGAGCTACGCAGTGCGACTGGCAGACACTGATGCGAAAAGGGCTAGGTAACGCTTCTTGGGGGAGGCCTATGTCCAGCAGTAGACTGCGGGTGTTTTTTGAAGATAATGATACGATATCTTAGAAATATTACAAGCGATTCACTAAATGTCAGATCTGACTGTTATTTACCAAAATCATCCCGTGTTGGTCAGAATATGACGGCCTTGGTTTACAAATCAAATGCGTACTAACTGATAAACCTAATAACCATCACCCATAAATTACGTCTCATA
This sequence comes from Baronia brevicornis, assembly GCA_031353405.1. Taxonomy (NCBI): domain Eukaryota; kingdom Metazoa; phylum Arthropoda; class Insecta; order Lepidoptera; family Papilionidae; genus Baronia; species Baronia brevicornis. The sequence continues at coordinate 290,304 of JASFAT010000370.1, forward strand.
AATTTCACGATATGAATCTATTGTTTAGAGTTTTAGCATTCTAAATTAATAAATGTATTGCCACAAAGGTAAAACTCATCCCTCTCTCATCATTTTGATGTCGAATTTTGTTGACCCCCCCCCCCCTCCTACCCCTAACGTAATTTGTGGATGGCCCCGAACGCGTCTGAGAGTGGTCTATCTACAACTTAGGACTATTCATCAAATACCAAATATAACTAATAATTCTTTTTTTGAGGGCAAAAATAGCACCTCGTTGCCTTTTGATCTTCTTAAAAGTGGGAAGATTTTAAACAATTTCATTAATATCACGTATATTTTTCTTTCCATTTTTCACACACGACTAAAGTAGGCAACACATTTGCAATGATTTTTCGTGTAACGGTTTAAATCTTTGATTATAGCTGTTCACACTCGAAGAAAGAGAATCAACAACAAGGCGTTAGGCGCGAATAGAGTCCAACTCGAAATATGCGGAAGATTCCCGCAGCCGACTTAGCTCCACGCGTATTTGTCCGCCTCTCCTGTGAAGTTAGCTAGATAGAAAGGGTAACGCAGGTCCTGGACAAACCTGGGTCTTCCTTATCTCCAACCCAGGCGGCACAATGTCTGTGGTGAGTAATCCTCCCACTTCTGATAAAATACATAAATACATACATATCATCACGCCTGTTTCCCATAGAGGTAGTTACGATCTCGACATACTTTCCTTGCTTCGTCCACACTCATACTCATGCAAGCCCGCCAGTAAAGGGTACTCTTGACCTGGCCTTCGTTTAAAACTTCGGCAATTTGGTCAGGGTTTGTACTCCTTGATCTTCAACTACCGGCCCTTCCATCCACATCCGCAACGTAAACTTCTTTTATCAGTCGTCTTTCATCCATCCTCTCTATGTATATATATCTATCACCATATATAACACTTAAATCTATATCAGGAATGTCGTTTCCACTTACAATCTACACCGAGTATACAATATACCTAAGTAACAAAGAAATGAAGAGCATACAAATAAAAATGGGCAAAGCCAACATCACCTCAATAAAAAGAAGAAACACGCGACGTGGACTGTCGAAGTGTCAGGCCATCGCTATTTGGCGTGTCCGCCGTTTTGCTCGCAAGTCTTGAAACTGCTCCGGGGCGTGCTCCGGACTGTGCTCACGTCGGCGACGGTTTTCGAAGGTTTGCCCTCCGCGTACCATCCGCAGAGACGTCTGACGGCATCCTCCCACCTTGAAAACGTATATTCGTAGGTTTTCTTCACTTGTGGGCGCGGTGTGAACACACTGCCGACCTTCCGCATTGACTTAAGTTCTTCTTTTGATTTGAAAATACCTGGAAAACAAGGAATATAAAAAAAAACATTTTTAAAGTCAATTCCTAAATTTTTCTAGCAATCTTGTACACACTTGTCCACTGACGACATTTATTTTAATTTATATCCTGCTAAATATCTTATATAAGAGATTTTTTTTCTCCCAAAACAAAACTAAAATTAATGTATGAAATTATGATATTCTGTATTGCTACACTTCGTACAGTTAGCACCGGAATCCGGAAGCTTTCCTTTTATTCCCTTCCCCCCTTCGTAACTTAAATTACCCCAAAAACTCTTTAAAATAACTTTTAATTTCTGATTTTCGGAAATCCTTGGCTCTAAAGTCAAGTGCTCTAACGACAATGTAAATACCCTGTAAAATAAATTTTAATTTCTAACGAGATTTCCGGAAATCTTTGGCTCTAAAATCAAGTGCTCTAACGACAATGTAGAAACTCTTTAAAATAACTTTTAATTTCTGATTTTCGGAAATCCTTGGCTCTAAAGTCAAGTGCTCCAACGACAATGTAAATACCCTGTAAAATAAATTTTAATTTCTAACGACGTTTCCGGAAATCTTTGGCTCTAAAATCAAGTGCTCTAACGACAATATAGAAACTCTTTAAAATAACTTTTAATTTCTGATTTTCGGAAATCCTTGGCTCTAAAGTCAAGTGCTTCAACGACAATGTAAATACCCTGTAAAATAAATTTTAATTTCTAACGACGTTTCCGGAAATCTTTGGCTCTAAAATCAAGTGCTCTAACGACAATGTAGAAACTCTTTAAAATAAATTTTAATTTCTAGCGAGATTTCTGGAAATCCTTGGCTCTAAAATCAAGTGCTCTGACGACAATGTAGAAACTCTTTAAAATAAATTTTAATTTCTAGCGAGATTTCTGGAAATCCTTGGCTCTAAAATCAAGTGCTCTGACGACAATGTAGAAACTCTTTAAAATAAATTTTAATTTCTAACGAGGTTTCCGGAAATCTTTGGCTCTAAAATCAAGTGCTCTGACGACAATATAGAAACTCTTTCAAATAAATTTTAATTTCTAACGAGGTTTCCGGAAATCTTTGGCTCTAAAATCAAGTGCTCTGAAGACAATGTAGAAACTCTTTAAAATAAATTTTAATTTCTAACGAGGTATCCGGAAATCTTTGGCTCTAAAATCAAGTGCTCTGACGACAATGTAGAAACTCCTTTATACAAATTTTAATTTCGAGCGAGATTTCCGGAAACCCTTGGCTCTAAAGTCAAGTAAGTACTCTAACGACAACGTAAAAAATGGAAAAAATGGAAAGCAAAATAGAGAAAAAAGAGAAACGTCATAGGACGCTTGATAGATGTGAAACATTAAAATTATGATGCGTGCGTTGAGTCGAGTAGAGGAGAGCGTAGCCAGAATCGAGACGACGGCTTGGTCTCTACCGTATACGCACGGCCATGTAAGTGAACTTGTTGAGAGTCGAGTCGGGGGAAGCGTAGCCTGGACCGGGACGACGTCTCAATCTACGATTTCACTCCCATACACTACGATAAGATGTTTTACATCAAAAAGAGAAAAAAGACCAAAACCGGAAAACTGCCTCCGGAACTCGGCCGCTCACTGTACGAAGCGCGGTAGGTAAGTTACCACTCAGACGCCGGTTTTCTGCGGGAGTGCGGTACTTCCCCGGGCGAGCCGGCCCATTCATGCTACAGACAAATATTATGCCATTCTTGACAAAGAAATCGTCTGCAGCGTGGCTCTACCACTATTCTAACACATTTCTAACACCATAGACATCGCAGCATCGTTGCCAACCTGTAAGGAATACGTAGACTTGTTTTCTGAATGTCATATCGGGTCAGTAATATTGGCAGGAAGTATGAAGTGTAATCAAGGAATTAACAATCCCTTACCTATCTGCAGTCCAACAATGTGCGCGCAACCCAAAGACGACATCTCCACTTGATTGGGTCGCTCCACGCGGAGACCCGTCAAGTCACTCACCAACTGGGCGATGAAAGAGTTGTTCGACACCCCACCATCAACTCTGATACACAAACAACAAGAAATAAATTTTATTTTATTTATGACATTTAACAGGTGAAATTGGATGGAGCATAGCATAGGTCCCACTGGGCAGGCCCGTGCGGACACCTTCCATTTTGGTGATTATTCAGATTTAGAACACATACACTGATTAGGTAGGTAGATAGTTTGGTAACCACAGAACTAGATATTACAGTAGCATTGTTACTCATTTATTTACAGCTTGTATTTCATCCTTATCCATCGACACAGCTATAACATTCCACTACTGGATTTCAGCTCCCCCTAACTAATGGGGCAAGATAACGGGAGAAAGTAAAAGAAGAAAAGGGGTGTTGAGTCCCTCTTAGCTGTCTCTTAGTGAATGAATGCCGAGTGAGAACCATTTCTTTGACACTTATACTCTTTATCTACATTTTAAATAAATTCTGTTTGTGTATTTTTTTTTAAATATAACTTGTTCTTCTTGTATCACAAATATATTTACCTGATGCTATGAAAACGGTAGTTAGTCTCCTTACGAACACAAGCATATAGTTGAGCCGTGCGAAAGGCGATCGCTTCAAGCACGGCGCGGACTAAATGAGCCTTCGTGGTAGATGGCTTTACACCAATGAATCCCGAAGCCGCGGTGCAATCGTTGTAGGGTGGCTGATGGCCAAACATAAAAGGAGAGAAAAAACAAATATTTATTCTGCTTTTAACACTCAACACGATTAAAAACATACCGTAAAAAAGATCCGGCTTGAAGGACCAGTTTTAATTCAACGGAACAACTAGCTTTTTTTTTGGGATAGAAATGCAAACGACCAGGGGTCATCAAAAAACATGTAAACGTCAACTGATGGAAAGTAATCAACGCCGACCATAAACATCCACAGTGCCATAGGCAGTGCAGAAGCGTTGCCGGCCTTTAAGGAAAGTATGGGAGGAGGAGGTGAATTGGGCCTCCGGAACTCAACCGCTCACTAGACGAAACGCGATAGCTAAGCTACCACTCAGACGCCAGCTTTCTGTGGGCATGTGGTATTTTCCCGGGCGAGCCGGCCCATTTATGTTACAGACAAATAATATGCCATCCTTGTCTAAGTATTCGTCTGCAGTGTGGCTGTACCATTACAATTGTAAATAACACTTGGTTTTTTCCGCTAGCCGGGCGCAAACGAGAAACCTAACCTTTTTTTCCCCACGTAAAAAATCTTAACCTTACCAAACCTAACCTTTTTCCGACGTGAAAAAACCTAACGTAACACATCCAAATTTTCATCATTTTTTAAAATAAAAAATTAACATGCAAGAAGAAGTAGGGAAACGTGCTTTGCTTTGAATGAATTCAGATAATAGAGCACATGGCCCCAAACGTACATTCCCCATAAGGTTGTAAGACATTTTGCGGAATTCTACGTTATTTGGCGATTTTCGCTTGCGCCCGGCTATCGGAAAAGTGGCTAATGCTTTTACAACACATGATGCAAAGACGGGCGGCTTCGTTCAATTTGAATAAAATTTAAATATTAATATTGGTAACGTAAATAATATCTCGAATTGGAAACTACACGTCTAAATACTCAGCTGGAAACGTCGTAATACAATCTTGAGCTCGCTTCTTATATTATTTTGTATTGCTAACGAACGCCAGCAATTCTGTCTACTCAGCGCGGTGTGATTGAAATTAACTGAGTAACATCTCCTCTAGCCACTTACCCCCAGACCACTGAAAGCCGGAATGAAGTAAACGCCGTCCGTATCCGGCACCGACCGCGCTATGTCGGCTGTGTCTTGCGGATTCTCAAACAAACCTGTCGACAAATAGATTTATGAGAAAATAAATTACTACCAACGTTTTTTCATAGTTGTATTCACCAAATGGAGATGGATAGGGCATACTCTCCGGCGCCACGCATAGTCCATATCCCCAAACAATCCCCAAGCCATCGAATGGAATCCGCAGGGGAAAAGAAAATGTGGGCGCCCAAAACAAAACTTGCCGGCGTACCGTGACTTGTGAACTTGTGCGGCCGAAGTGCAGAAGATGGGCCCACCCTGGAGCGAAGTGAAGCGTATGGCCTACGACAGGTCGTGATGGAGAAACGTCGTGTCTGCCCTATGCCCCATCAGGGGGACTTAGGACGCAGAGAATGAGAAAGAGAGATTCACCATCATGAAATTGGTCAACTACACCCACAATTAATTTAAACTTCGTTAATTGAGGTCGCAAGCATTATGTAACAATTTAAACAATGTTTAAAATTTTGCTATTCATAAAAGCTACTTTGACATTTGCTTATTTTTTTTTATTTACATACATCACACAAACTTAAATTAAGTTTTTCCGTATACCCAGTGAACCGTCGTGATGAGGTCTGGTTGTATGAACGTGTGCTCAAATTGTGTGTGTATTGTGTGTTTTGTGTCATCTGCCGCCCGTCGCTGCACCCGTTCTATATCTACTATATCCTGTACAAGTTAGTTTGATCTTTTTGACAGATGTCTATACTCTCTCTGTAACTCTACACTGTGTACTGCCTCTTATTCGTGTCCCATCCGTCCGACCGATGTAACATTGACAAGCGTCTAGTATTTTCTATTATTTTTAGTTTAAATTTTTCTTTGAAGCAATAAAAAGTCTTAAAATCTTCGGATAACACTTGAATCTTTAGGGACATTTGTGTTATATGTATTTTTTTAATATTTTTACAATTTTTAAAATCATTAAATTAAGAAAATAATATGTTCGTCATCGCAAAGTTATGTCGATCAGAAAAACTTACATCTGTCAAAAAGATCAAGGGACTAACTTGTACAGGGTTTATAGAAGTGATGTGGATGTGCTCGTGTATGTGTTTGTATAAGAACTTACTAATTTGAAAGCCTACTTCCAGACTACTACAGACTTACCCAGTTCCTGCGCCCATTTGATAATGGTGGCAGTATCGTTGTTAGAGCCCTCCGCAGAGAACACCAACTCGTCTCCAAGCCGCCAGCCCACAACGGGGTAAAGGCCGGACACGCTTGCATGGGGGGTCGACCCCGTGTGGATGTTGAAGAATGTGCCGGTGCCCATGGTCAGTTTCACGTCCCCAACCGAGAAGCAACAAGAGCCCCACATCGACGCCGTTTGGTCAGCTATCTGGAATAGTGCACTAAATAACAATATATAAAAAGATCAGACAAATTCGGCCTTTTTTATGTAAGCTTTAGAAAGGTAGAAGATGGATGTTAGTAAAACGAAAGTTATGGTTTTTTAAAGGGAGGACACTACGACGCAGTGTGAGTGTGTGCAGATTGGAGGAGAAAAACTTGAGTAGGAGAATGAGTTTGTACATTTGGGGTCGTTGTTTACAAGAGATGGAAAACGTGAAGGTGACATTGAAAGGCAAGTGAAAGCTGATAATCAGGTTAATGGAGCTCTGCACTCCTTTATAAAAAGTCAGAATGTGTCTACAACGGCCCGACTGGTGATTCATGGGGGAGTGCTTGTTCCGACTCTGATGGTCGGTAGTGAAAGTTGGTTTTGGCAAAAGAGTCATGAAAGAAGAGTAAACGCGGTGGAAATGAGAGCATTAAGAAGTATGTGTGGGGTCTTTGATGACTGAAATTGTAAAAAGTGAACTTTGAATGATAGAATAAGGAATGAAGTGGTAGAGACAGACGAATACTTCGTCGACAATTATTTGTCTGTACCATGAATGGGTCGGTACGCCCCGGGAAGTACCACACACCCGCAGAAAATCGGCGTCTGAGTGGTAGCTTAGTTACAGCGCTTAGTTCGTTGAGCAGTTGAGTTCCAGATGCCTAACCCCCTCCCCCCTTGACACTTTCCTTAAAGGCCGGCAACGCTTCTGCACTGCCTATGGCACAGCGGATGTCTATGAGCGGCGTTGGTTGCTTTCTACCAAGTGATACACCTGCTCGTTTGCCTCCCTATCCCTATCCCATAGAGTATAGGGATCAACTTTCTTCTTCCTCTCCCATTAAATCCTTCTTCCCCTCCGATTATTGACATTCTTACTCTAGACAGTGCTCTCTATGAGTGCATACCGGTTCGGTAGGTGACGACTGTAAGCGGCTTGTTCGATTGGTTTATCGCTATATTCGTTTCATTGTAATTGGTTATATTGAAAGGCACAAAAGAGACAGAAAGATGTTCTGTCTTCGTTACACAGCACACTCATCTATCGTCAGGCCTCTGGCGGCCGTAAATTGAATAGCACAACCATCAAGCCGACGTACCCCCACTACTGTTGTTGCAAGATCTGTATATAAATAAGACCGTAGATCAGACATTAGAATGCGGTCCATCGCCTGCCTCGGAGAGGTCATCGTTGCAATCAGTTTCGGCGTCGACTATAGGACGGCGTTGAGCAATGTACTCGGCCCCACCCTGCTCGCCCGATGTGGAGTAAAGCGGGTTTACTTGGTGGAATTTAAAGGCTCTAAAAGCCGCTGGAAACGGCGGTGCAAAGACCGAAAGGCGGGCGCCTCCCGAGCATAGGTCGGGAGACGACCGCCTTCCGGTCTATAATATATTTCATAAACTCACACAGCTCCTTATTGGTATAGCGTGCCCCCATATGTGGGGATCGGTGCTTGTGAAATGTTCCCCCGCGGTGTCTACCACTTCAGGCAGCATTGCCATGGGAATGCCGAAGATTGACATCGCCCAACCTGCCCACTGCATGGTGAAAGGATCGAAGAAGCCCGTAGCGGAGGCTGACGACACGTCCGTCATGTGAAGTTTGTTACCTGGAAATCAGGGAACCACTAATAAAGCCTTGTGCAATAATAGTAAGATATTTGCATTTTAGGTAATTTACAAGATTTTCAATTAAAATATGAGCGTTCTCCAGTTTAGCCATGATAAAAATGGAATGCCAAGTTTTTGTTATACTTGTTACTGTCAAAATTTTACATATACATGTGTTGATATGTATAATATAATCAAAAAATTGACCATTACCTCATACTCATAATTTTATTATGAAAAAAATCATACGGCGACATGGTTCGCCACCCGTCACGTCCTGATTCCCACGAGAGCGAAAAGCGACTAACAAAGAGCCGTTTCGCTACGATGAATGTGAGAGGAAGGATGGATGAAAAATGGATAAGTATGGAGGAAGCAAGGAAGGTGTGCCGGGATCGTAGCGGATGGAGATCTGTGGTCTCAACCTACCCCTACGGGAAACAGGCGTGACGATATGTATATATTATAAATTTTTATGCACATCGCGTAACAACTGTTTATTAAATAATCGATTAGTTTTTACTTCCTTATATGTTTAGTCAACATCAATATTTGTTTCCTACCACTTCTACACCGGCCGCTTACACGAGATTCTCTCACGTACCCGGTCGGTTCTCATCCCCTAGACCTTAGGGCCTAGAGGACTGATAGGGACCATAGTTACTTCAGTCCAATCCTCCCCTACACGTTTAACGTAGCGTGATGACGAAATTAAAATCGGCATACACACGTGTACGTCCGACATGGCGTCGAGCCGATGGAATCTGCGGTTTGCGCAGATTCCCAAATATATTTTACTTGCCCAGTATTCGATAAAGCTAATACGCTACCAGCATTAACATCTTCGAATCAATTCCTATTCGAATTATTTTCCTAAAATTTCAACATAAAAAGCCTGCAACACGAAAGTGACCTACTGCAAGCTAATACAACAAAGTTCACCTGTCATTTTGTACAAGAGCCAAGTGTCCAAAGTTCCAAACATTGCGTCATTATCCTGTACCGCTTGCTTCAACGACGGCACATTGTGCAGAGCCCAGTACAGCCTTAGCGTGGTCTGTAACATTACCAAGTATTTATGTTTATTTTTATTTTATTTAATAATAATAATTATTAAAAAAAATAAAAATTTTCATAATGTAAGGTGGTGTAACAAGATGAAAAAAGACGTTTAAAACCTCCATCACATTGCCACTTATGGCGTACAAATTTCATTAATTATTTATTTATTTCTTTATAATGTCAACTATACATAAACTATATATTTATGACAGATGTGTTTTTTTGCGCCTGTCTGGGAATGTGATCAGGGTTCCTTCGGAGAGTATGGCCTATCCAATTCCACTTGCGGCGCAAGATTTGAAGTCCAATCGGCGGTTCGTGACAAAGATCCAGTAGGCATTCGTTGGATATTTTCTCCGGCCAGAAGATTCCGAGAATTTGACGAAAACATCGGTTAACGAAGACCTGAAGCCGCTGCGTGATGTTCTTTGTTACCCTCCACTTTTCGCACCCATACAGCAGTACGGCTTTGACATATTTTGCGCTTCACTCGACGAGTCAGTATCCTAGAACGCCATATGGGTCGCACAGCTTACCATCAATTTCCATAAAAAATAACTCCACACATACAAATTTGAGAATTTTTTTGTCAAGTTTTCCAACCCATGTACATACATTTAAAGCGTTCAACGAATGTAAACGTTATATAAATCATATTTAAGAGTATAACACAAACATAAAACTGGTTTTTTACATTGTACGTAATGTTGAAAACAAAATGACCTCCACAGTTGTTTTTCAAATTAATCATCATACAGAATTACGTTATTTTTTGCCCTTGACCGAGAATATTCCACGCTATAGTGTAATTACTTAATTATTTTACAAGATATTTATATTAATGCGGGGTTCTGCTGGGGCTGACCTCCATCCATCCTCCATTCCGGCTCGTGGGATTCACTATGACGATTTGTAATAAACCTAATTTGTTAAAAATGACTGCGACGTGGTTCGCCACTAGTCACGTCCTAATTCCCACGAGGGCAAAAAGCGACTAATGGAGAGCCGTTTCGCTGCGATGAATGGTTAGACGTGAATATATGGATGTATTTGTATGTACGAGTGTGTCAGTATGAATGTCGTCACTGTGGTCCGCGATCTGACCACGTTGGTTCTTGCTGAAAACCAGCGCCGGGTGCTCCAATAGTGCGCCCAGCATATGCTGAGCAAGAACCATTTTATGACACTCGTTAGATTAAAATTATTTTCTTTTTGTTTTGTGTTTCTATTTGTATATAGAATATTATTAAGGATTTAATTTTGGTAATTGTAACAAAAATGGTGTCATAAATAAAGTTTTTCTATTTCTATTTCTATAATATATAAAAAAAATATAAAGCCGTTTTGCTACGATAAATATGAGAGGAAGGATAGATGAAAAGATAGATGAGTGTATAGGAAGCAGGGAGGGTGTGCCAGGATGGTAGCGGACAAAGATCTATGGTCTCAGCCTACCCCTACGGGTTTATAGTCAGGCGTTAACCTTGTACAAAACCATTATAAACGTGGAATACGAATAAATATTACTATTATGAATAAATAGTAATAATAATACTAAGATATGCTCAAACAAATGACATCAAATCGAAATCTCATGAAATTCACGTAGACTTCTAAGTATTGTATTTTTAAGTCGTCATATTTTTACGGATTCAGAGGTACGTAACAGTGGTCTCCCAGCATACGTTCCGCACCCGAAGCCTAAGCGGTTTTGGTACGGTTTGTACGGTTTTTACGGTGACCGGTCACAATGGAGGATATCTTTCCAACGTTGATAGACATCCCCCATGTGTCCAGCCACTCGGATAGCAGAGAAGAACCGGTAGCATCGCGGCGGTTACTTTAAATCGATGGTCCCTCAATTACTCACCAACGCGAACCGTTCAGCGTTTGATAATTTTCCCAACAAACGCTAGGAACAAAGAACAACGTCAGTCTTCCACACCCCGCAGAAAGGCGGGACGTGAAACACCGACGTTGTATCAGCCACAGTTGACAGCGGCTATTGGGGTCCTTTACCGTCTTCGCCTTGTTTAGATATAGCCTTCCTATTCCCACATTGAGTCCGTCATAGCCCTCCCCTCTTACGTTAGGTTAACACAGAGACATCAATTTTTTAGCCAGATCTACGTTTTGCAGGTTACGGTTTAGTCAATGAGCTTCAGTTTTAAGATCCAAAATATAACCCTAACGGATTAAACATAACATCCAACTCCAATCAGATTGCAAATTCTGCATGAAGCAAATTGAAAGACATATTTACGTCAAAAACCAACTCACCTGATTATTTGAGAATTTAAAAACACTCCCAGCTTTGAAGCGCTTGCTCCTTGTCAACATAGATAGTGCATATGCACCCAATTTTATCGCCTAAAAAAAATTTATAAAAATGTATCCTATCAATTCGGTTTACTGAGTCACTTATCTAAGTAAGTTCAAACTACTCTATAAACTACCAATAAATATTAAATAAGCACTATTGTTGATACAACACATTAGGGACCATCTATAAATTAAGTCTCAAGTTAAGGGAAGGGACAGACTCAAAAAAAGAGAGTTAACGAGTCATAAGATTTGTGGTACCACATTTATAAATTACATGTGCTAAAACTCTACACTTCAACTTGACATGTAACAAAGAGCGATAATCACGGGCAATGAATGAATTTATCCACACAATATTTTTTATTGTCTAATAGTAATCCAAACTCAACTCTCGCCTCACTTGAGAGGCTCTTGAATCACTCCTCTTCTCTAGTTGTTGTCCCCAATAAACATTTTGTGGACCTTGTGAATTCTTCCAGCGAGTTTATGAAGGCCTAAGGACCAGAAAGATCATTCCACACAAATTAAATAAATGATGAGATGGTATTTAATTTTTTTGGAATGATCTTTTATCTGTATAAGTACATAAGAGTACTCAACATCACTCATATAGCATGTGAACAAAAACGCCAGATTCTAATATAATTAAATAAATAATATTTTATTACCTTCCATGTGTATGAGTTATTCCATTCTTTTACCAATTTATCAGCTCTTATATCTTTCCAAGTACAAAATCTATGGAAAGGTAATCCCGTTTTCCGAGACCAAGTTATGAATGTGCTTCGCTGAGTGGATATACCCATCGCTGTGATTTGTGCAGCTGAGAGGTGAGCATCTACAAAAATTAAGTAATATTTAGCTAATCCCCGAGACAGCTTATGAGTTAGCAAATGGAAGAAGCAATAAGGTGGTCATGTTTGTCAGAAAACTGACAAGCTTTAAAGTAGATGAGTTGAGTGGTGAGTGACCCCTATATAACAAGACAATCTACAATGCCCCTGTTGACACAGAGTGAAGATCTCCACAGGGCAGCTAATAAAGACTGAATAAGTATAGTCAAATTTCTGTATAATCAATCTTTGTATCAACTAGCCTAGATAGTGGACTGCTAAAAGCTAATAATGGTAAATGTCCAGCAATCCTATTGGCTATATCTATTTTTATTTGTTATGCTTTTTTAATTGTGTCACACCTATGACTGACTTAATACTGGCAAAATTCACTCATACTTGGCATAAACAAAGAATTCAATTGAAATGAGTAAAGTATTAATTAATTAATTGCCATTCCTGAAATTTTGCTCTGTGGTACTTAGAATAGAATAAGGCCACTTGATTTATTTTTGTAGCTATTATAAGGCAAATATGGGAACCAATACAAACTTAAGTCTAGCTGAATCATAAACTAATCTACAATCTCCCATTCACCCACAAAGCATGAGAATCTTCAACAGTGGACTGGTGATGGTAGATGATAAAGATGATTTCTCAAAAGACATTAAAGTATACTTTAGTAAAAACAAAAAGTTTTACCTTTTAATGCCTGTTCCACAACACCAATAATTGATTTCCATAGCTCATCAGGATCTATTTCTACGAAACCAGGTTGTGGGTAATGTAGCTTTACCTTTTAAGAAATAATTTTTTAAATGTTAAAAGTTAACAAAGTTTATGTTATGACTATGGTTGGTATTTCAAAAATAAATTGGTTTTCTTATAAGATCATTACCTAAAAGACAACTATTTAAAAAGATATAAAATTCATAATTTTAAATGTGAACCTTTATAACTTATATATATCCAATTGACACTCAAAGCGAAAAGAGAGAAGTTCCGTAACAATTGAGCTTAAGTTTCTAGGTTGTGGGTTTGATTCTTCCGTTGGCCTATCAATGTTATCCATGGTTCTCTAGCACAAGCACTAGTAGCTTAGTTTGAATGGTTA
>JASFAT010004181.1:0-190976 GCA_031353405.1 Baronia brevicornis
TATATTAGGTGTACAAATAAGTTTCCGCAGTTTTTTATAAAAAATTAGGAATTTATTGTAAAGGAAAAGTACATTACGTTTTATTCAAAGTATTTTCCATCATTTGCCACTACTTTTCCCCATCTTTCTGGCAACATTCGGATACCCCGTCGAAAAAACTCTTCATCTTTTGACGCTATCCACAAATCTACCCAATTTTTGGTGTCTTCATATGATGTGAAGCGCTGCTCAGACAGACCATGTGCCATCGACCGGAACAGGTGATAATCAGAAGGGGCTAAGTCTGGTGAATACGGCGGGTGGGGTAAAACTTCCCAGTTGAGTGTTTCCAAGTATGTTTTTACCGGCGCCGCAACATGTGGACGAGCATTATCGTGTAAAAGAATAATTTTGTCGTGTCTGGAGTAGTAATGGGCGCGTTTTTCCTTAAGTGCCCGACTCAATCTCATCAATTGTGTTCGGTAGAGAGCTCCAGTAATGGTTTCGCTTGGTTTCAGCAATTCATAATACACGACACCAAGCTGATCCCACCAAATACACAGCATGAGTTTTTTTCCATGAATATTCGGCTTAGCTGTCGATGTTGATGGTTCGCCGGGCTTAACCCATGACTTTCTCTTCTTTGGATTATCGTAGTGAATCCATTTTTCGTCACCAGTGACTATACGATGCAAAAAACTCTTTTTTTATTCCTGGCAAGCAGCATTTCACTCATGCATAATCGGCGTTCAACGTCTCTCGGCTTTAGTTCATATGGAACCCAATTTCCTTGTTTTTGAATCATTCCTAACGATTTTAAACGATGTGAAATTGCTTGTTGAGTCACTTGTAGAGTAAGTGCAAGTTCTTTTTGCGTTTGGGACGAATCTTCCTCCAATAGTACTTCTAATTCCATGTCTTCGTACACTTTCGGCCTTCCACTGCGTTCTTTGTCTTTAACGTCAAACTCACCGTTCTTAAACCTTTGAAACCATTCCTGACAACTTTCTCACTTAAAGCAGCTTCACCATATGCTTCTAGAAGCAATCGATGCGCCTCAGCTGCAGATTTTTTCACATTAAAGAAGTAAATCAAAAGTTCCCGCAAATGATGCTTATTCGGAATAAAACTTGACATTTTTGCACGAAAAAAATTACGTGATGCTGATACGGAATCACTAGTACTTTAAGGTTATGGTGTTGCCAGATGACTAAACTTGGGATATTACGTTTTACATCTGACAATTTCTCCATAACCTTCTGGTGGGGCCATCTTTTGACAAACCGCGGAAACTTATTTGTACACCTAATATATATATATATATATATATATATATATATATATATATATATATATATATATATATATATATATATATATATATATATATATATATATATATATATATATATATATATATATATATATATATATATATATATATATATATATATATATATATATATATATATATATATATATATATATGTGTGTGTGTGTGTGTGTGTGTATACGATTATACTATAAACGAAACTACTCTAAACAAGCTAATTACTTACGGATTGATTGATTTATCGAATATTGTGTGATAATATATCAATCAATTATTATTCAAAGCATTTTCAAGGAATTTTCCCGCCAACTTACATTAGTGACGTTGTGTTTTTATTTCATTTCTTAAATCTTGTATTATTAACAGCTATATTGTTTAATTATGGTGGCGTATTATGCAATATAGTTCTATTAAGGTGTATAAGTGAAGTGATACAAGATAAATGCGTGCATCGTGACTTTTTAAGTTGACTGAAAAAGTCCATACAAGGTTTTGGTAGAACAGCTACTATTTTATCAAGACGTAACGTGATAAGCGGTTAGTTACATTTGAAGAGATTTGATATTATTATATTTTACTCGACACTGGAATAATAGTTATAATTAAAGAAAAATATCAAATCAAAGAAAAGAAAACATTAAATGGCCTGAGCGACAAGTCTGGCCAAAACGGCTTGGCACGGAATGTTTTAATGTCGTTTGCCAAATAGGAACAGCAACGATTTTTACGTCGATTAATAGACTTTTCCTGCCGAGAACAGTGTACTTGTGGAACGATCAACTACCTGCGGTATTCCTGAACAATTATGTCATGAGAGTAGGTATGTAAGATAAGAGATTATTATATATCCACGAAAAGTTTGGAACGTATTTGTGATACCAGCGTTACTGTATGGGCTGCTGATCATTTACCATCAGCTGACTCACATATTCGTTTATCTGTTTTGCTATAAAAAAAGCCCGATGACCTAGAGCGGCCTTAAAATATATTTTTTTATGGGATAGAAAGGCTAACGAGCAGGCATCTCTTCTAATGGAAAGCAATCAACGCCACTCATACACATCCACCGTGGCATAGGCAGTGCAGACGCGTTGTCGGCCTTGGAAAGTGTCTTTGTGGGAAGGGGTTGGGCCTCCGGAACTGAACCGGTAACCGTACGAAGCGCGGTTGCTAAGCTACCACTCAGACGCCGGTTTTCTGCGGGAGTGTGGTACTTCCCCGGACGAGCCGTATCCGTCTGAAGCGTGGCTTTACCACTTTGAAAATTAATATAATTTAACATTTATACAGACTTACTATTGACAACGTAAGATTTATAAGGCAGACCTTCGGCAATGAAATGGCCTCAAGAAATAAGTACTTTTTAAAAAAGTCAGGTATTAACTGTGTGTGTTTGTATCAGTGTATGCCCGGACTCAGATTCTTCCCTTAACTAGTTTTAAAACGCGAGATTTGCGAAGTAACAAGAAATATTTGTCCTTATTTTGTTCAAGGTCTTGAAAGTAAAACAAAATTTACATTCGGTGCGTGGAGGCATGCGCCATAGGGTCACTATTTACATACTGAATAGTTTTCTATATAAATAGAATATAGTATTGGAAAGTAAAACTTGTAGATCGGAATCGTGGGATAAATTTAGAATATTCAAAGTGTTCTGATTTATATAATTAATTTACATAAATCATATAAATTTATTTCATGATTGACAGACATATCGTTGTAGTGTTTGATAAATTGGTTAGAATATTCAAATTCTAGTTCCTTTTTACAAAAGTTTCTTTAAGTATTTAATAGGTATAAAGAGAAATGGAAAATCTTACAGCACTTTAAGAATACAAGAGCTAATATTGTCGAGCTACTATGAGATTCTTCATGACAATTTTGTTTAAAATATCATTGAAGGAGAAATTGAAGGAAGAAGAAAAAATCATATCGAGAAGAAAGTTTAGAGATGAATTAAAAGCAAGAAGAACAAGGGTATTCACGTATTTTTTTATTTCTACATCATCAAATACTAAGCATTAAGTTATGAGTGAAAGAAAGCCAAAGAAACCATTATCATATTCTACGCAAAAAGCTTTCTCCGGATTTGTAAGGATAGAAACTAATAAACGACTTCATTGTTTGTTTATTTTAGTAATTAAGATTTATCTAGCAAATGAAATTATTCATCTATCAATCTAAAAAAAAAACACTTAGGAAACCAAAGTGTTTGCCACCTACTATCGTTTAAGCGTGTATAGTTGAGTTTATTAAAGAGGCCGCAATTAGTTGATGAACGTCAAACGAAAGCACCAGTGACCGTCGCATCGGCTTTCTCGTACTCAGCTTCCATTCACGACGCGCGGCACACTTGGCCAAGTGACCCGTCCGACTAGTTTTTATGCCCTTACGACAAATTTTCACTTGTGCGGCACACAAGAGAGAAAAAGAAACGTCACCGCCTTTCGGCACACTTCCGATTTCTACGAAGGGATTTCGATACTTGTTGCATTCGAAAATTCACCCCGTAAATTGTTATCTTATAATTAAATTTATGTTCTGCAAATGATGTGGCAATTTGTGTGGCTAATTGTCAACCACAAAATCAGCCTAGGACATTCCGCTACTGGATATAGACCTACCAAAAGACGATCAACACGAACGACGCTCGACGAAAATCATGCTGAGTGGGCATCATCTTCGGCTAAACGCATCCAATTTCTGCCTGCCGCTCAACACTAATTTTCGCTCTATCTAGCTAGGGAGCGTCCAATACCATGTCTGCTGAGACGCCACCTTCATTCTAGTAATCATCAACGCCAACGGTCGTCGATTATCCGACAAACGTAACCGGCCTGTTGCCACTTACGGGATAGCAAGGGGTTTTATGGGAAAGCAATCCACTCCGCCCACTGATATCCGCAGTGCCATAAACATTGCAGAAGTGTTGGCGGCTTTTGAGAATGTTGTAGGTGGACCAAACGAAGCGGTACTAAGCTACCACTCAGACGCCGGTTTTCTACGACAGTGTGGTACTTCCCCGGGCGAGGCGTCCCATTCAAGCTACAGACAAATAATATGTCATTCTTGACAAAGTATTCGTCTGTAGTGTGGCTCTACCGGTACGGATCACTGTCCGTAAAATAATAATTATTATCGTGGTTATTGTTATAAAATAATAATTATTTCCAAATTCAATGTGTTACTGTGATGTGTGTCACTGTGATTATCCTTTATTAGTAAAAAAAAGCTTGTAGGTAATAAAATAAATATATTAGGTGTAGTTGTCGTGCATCAATGAGCCAGATCGCAGAGGGAAACACCACACCCTCATAAAATATCGACGATAAGCAGTAGCATTGTTATCGACGATAAGCATCGTAGTATAGTATATTGTTTACTGTATTTCATTCGATTTATGGATTTGGAGGCCGTGATCCTTCCCCATCATTTATTTCCTATATCCTCTACCGTTATATACACCCTAAAGTGGGCAATGTATTTGCAGTGCCCTTAGTATTGTAGCTGTTCGTGTGTGGCGTTGATTACTTACTACTATTTATGAGCGACTAGCTGTGCATTTAATAAAAAGATAATAAAGCTAAGATAAAAAAGCTATATAGATAAAGATAAGATAAAAAAGTACATACATGTAGTCACGTCTGTCTCCCTTTAGGGTTAGGCCGAGATCACAGATCTCCATCCGCTACGATCCCGACATACCTTTCCTGCTTCCTTCACACTCATCCATCTTTTCATCCATCCTTCTCACATTTCGCTTTTCGCCCTCGTGGGAATCAGGATGTGACGGATGGCGAATCACGTTGCCGTCATTTTTTAACGAATTAGGTATATTAAAATTCGTCATAGTGAATCCCACAAGCCGCAAGGGAGGATAGAGGTCAGGCCCAGCAAAGCCCCGTATGCTGAGATAAGGCACTATAATACCCGGTTGACTCGCTTGCGACCAAGCTCGCCCTTAGTCACGTATCTATTGCCACGGCAGATCGTGGATTGGCGAAGAGGAAGGAAAGAAAAGGCAGGGGAAAGAAAAGATGGATTTAGACAGGATGATAGGGATATGATACTACCGCAACAAAAGATGAGGAATAAAAGTAAAAAGGTATTTCATTATAAACAAAAAAAGTCTTTACTAATGTGTAATACCCATTGAGCAAAAGCAAATAAAATCAGTAAAATCTGACCATTACTAACGAACCTACTTACTTCAAGGTGGAAGGGGTTTAGGAAATTAAAGCAGAAGTTAAAGTAGCCGGTGAAGGACTATGTGAACAGTATTGTTTCTATAAATGTCTTAATTGTTTCTGCACGGCGTCTTTCGCACGGTATACTTGGCTGTGGGAAGAGCTCATAGTTGTAACACGTTACTACGTGAGACAAATCTTTACAAATTTTATTTTAGTTAGTCAAAAAACAATATTAACTACACTACCAAGTACTATTTGGATTCATTGCGCAGTGTTGTATGCGTAAGCTACATTTCGTGGTAGTTTTAAATACACCACAACAAAGTGTTGGAAGAACTTGTCACCACCTCCGCGTGACTCGTACTTTAATCAAATTAAAAGTAAAAAAATAATAAGTTTAACGGTTTCATCCCCACCATCTGGATGAGTAGCAGGTGTGCTTCTCTCAAAACTTCTTTCCACGCACCACCATTCTGTGGAACCAGCTACCTTCGGCGGTCTTTCCGAACCGATACGACATTGGCAACTTCAAAAAACAAGCCTACAAGGCCGGCAACGCTTCCGCGACTCCTGTGGTGTTGCAGTTGTCAATGGGGGACGGCGTTGATTGCTTTCCATCAGGCGTCACGCTTGCTCGTTTGCCACTGAGCTAATTAGTCGAAACTATTGATTAACCAATCATAAGGCTATTTTCAATAATTAATAGAAAGAAGCTTAGAGTTGTAATATTGAAAAGATAATTTTTTGAAGTTGAGAATGTTTCGTAGTAAAAATTACACAGACTGAATTATGATTGTGGACGGAAATATGTTTAGAAAATACGTACATATTATTGAAAATAATAGTCTTTCTCTTTACAAAACCTCTACAAAATAAAAACTAAAAGAAACTATTGGTCAATGTTTGTGGTCATTCTATCGTTTAAAGTCCATTACGGCGCGCTAGTTTACATTAGAAAATTATGTCAACGCCACTGAAGCGGACTCGTGAAACATGCCGTCGATACTTAAACGAGAAATCTATGCATGGGATTATACCTATTAAGCGATAACGTGTTTAGTTGAAGCTATATTCGTAGCTACCTTTTTTATAAACTTTTTTATAATACGAACTAGCTTGTCGCCAGATGGAAAGCAATCAACGCCACTCATAGACATCTCCACAACCAGAAACATCGCAGAAGTCAACGAAAGAAAGATATTATCGGTCTTTGTGAATATATGGACTGGATGGACTTGTTATTTCGAAGGTTCCAATATCATATCGATACGGAAATACCATTAAAAGTGGTATTTTCGACTTACCATTTTTATTGGTAGTTGGTTATTAACCTCTGAGTAGACACAGAGATGGTGCATGGAAAGGTTTTTATGGAATGGGAAAGCGAGCAGGTGTGTCACCTGATGGAAAACAACAATCGCCGCCCATAGGCATCCGCAGTGCCATAGGTACTATATAAACATTACCGGTTTTTAAGAAAAGTATAGACTTGTCTTTTGAAGACCGTCTACAGACACTCTTTCTGGACAAAAAAAGGACTAAAAGATTTCCAGCACTAATAGCGAAAGTGAAATAATTATATAAAAAATATTCTTTGAATAATAATATTAATATTTTTATATATAATTTCTATAGCCAACTTGAAACGCAACATAATGCCATCTTGATATTACACTCTAACCGCCATTATTTCTCGTGGGAGTCTTTTTTTTTCTTTGATGGCAATTAGTTAAAACTATGATGCCAGTGTCAAGTAAAATGGAGTAATATTAAATCTCTTGCAATTTCTAGTCAGCTTGTCACCTTACGTCTTGATAAAATGGTGACTATTCTACCAAAATCTTCCATGGACTTTTTCAGCCAAATTAAAAGTCGCGATAGTTGCATTTATTTCATATCACTTCACTCATAAATCTTAATAGAACTATACTGTATAATACGCCACATACAATTGAATAATATAACTGATAATATTATAAGATTATGAAGATGAAATAAAAAACACAACGTCACTGATGTAAGTTGGCGGGAAAAGTCCCGTGGGAGTCTTCTATGTCCAGCTTGTAACTCGATACTACGGTGTTAATTTATCCCCATCAATGACAGATATCGATTACATTATTTATGTTTCCGTCAAGGCAGTTGCAGAAAATATTTCTCGATTAATTTCCTACAATATTTTTAAAGGAATTAATTACATCGAATGTATTAGTACTTATATAAATAGTATTATTAGTATTTATATAAATTGTCATTTAATAATTTTCACAGATATATTTATTTTATATATATACTTATTATTTCACAGATATATTTATTTTATATATATACTTATTATTTCACAGATAATTATTTTTTGACGACCTAACATTGCGTTGGTGTGGTATTCGTTTCCTGAGCAAAGATTGTGTGTTTGTGTGATTTTTTTAGAGAAATTTAAATACGTACAATATGTATATACTTATATATACATACACATACGTACACACATACATACCCACCCACATACAAGAAAAATAAAATAGTAACAAAATGAAAAAGAAATATTCACCTTGTAGCATGAGAGTACTTATGACAAGGACTTCAAAAATTGTCGAACTTTGACTTTAAAAATGATATATATATATATTTTATTGTACACAAAAAACAAAGTTATACAGTTATTGCTTGTAATTTATTTATTTATTTCTTCCATACAACCGTAGGATGGATACAGTATTAAAAAGATAATAAAAAATTATTAATAACTCAAGTTAATAATGAGTATTTATAAATATCAGTTAAAAATCTATCCTATCCTCATCCTTTATTTTTTCTTCCCTTCCCATTACTTCCTTCCTCCTCATCCGTTATTTTCTTCTTCTTCTACCATTACTTCTTCCACTGCCCTTAACTCCTTCTTTCCGTCCCTGGATGTTATACATAATGGTGAGTGGTAGTGTATTACTTACTATTACGCGACTCTCTTAATCGCTTGCCCATTTTTTTAATAAAAAAAATATCGCAATACAGCGTCTTCGTAAGACGACGTTTTACGCTAGATTTGCATCCAAGAGCGCTTAAACTGTGCGCGAATGCGAATCTAGCGTAATATAATGTAACATTAACATCATTGAGTTAAAGTAACTGGGAGTACTTGTTAGGTGAAGCAATCCCAACAACCTGTCTTATGGGCACGAAGGGCGCGGCGACAACTTTCTTTTGGCGGCAGCGCTGACAGTTCTCGCTCGATTCATGGAAACACGAGAAACTGCCCGGCTGTGTTTACTTGCGTGCAACATGTTGTTAACCGCGACGTACTGTTTCTCTGGATTTAATTATCAATAACAATAATTCATTTACTATAAAACCATAAATTTCAGTTAATTTTTTTGTGGTGCAGTTGTCTATGGACGACGTTGACTGCTTTTTATTAATATATTTATTTATATACATTATTTTTCGGACGTATTAAGTTTTATTTTATTTGTATGTCAAGGGCCTTGAAAAATTTCGACGAAATAATACAATAACGTCAAAAATAGTAATTCCATTAGTGCATATTCTGCATTTTGTCGGTACAGTTTTACTTTTTAGACATTTAGTCCATTTTATTTTCGGCATACGGTGTCTACTAAGAAATAACTTAAGTAATATCTGTATACTTACTAAAAATGTAAAAAATAATGTTATAGTTTTTAAGTTGTTGTTTCGATATGACATTAAAACCTGAAAAAATAAGCCAACACATTTTTCAAAGATCAGCAACGCTTCTGCAAAGCCTATCGTACTGTGGATGTCTATAGGCGGCATTGATTGATGTACATCAGACACGCCTGCACGTTTGCCTTCCTATCTCATGTAGAAATAATATCAATAAACATAAAAAACATACAGGCTTCAGGTGGGTACATAATAAATATATTAAATCACCAAAACACTTGTAAAGTATATAGGAAGCGGAACGATTTCTATTAAGAACGACATGTGTAAGACGCAACTACTCAAGACAAGCTGAACAAACTTTGTGCTAGTGCCTTTCCGTTGAGAATCAACTAATGTGTCAATGGTGAAACAAAACACGAATACTGAGCAAATACCTTACATGTGTGCCGACATTGTTCTTTAAGAGAACTTTCTACGCCGACAATGACTGTTGTAAGCTCTGTTCTGGACATTTCCCGCCAACTTACATCAGTGACGTATTTTTATTTCATTTCTATATATTTATTCTTATATTATTATCTTATTATAATCTTATATTATTATCAGTTATATTGTTTAATTGTGGTGGCGTATTATGCAATATAGTTCGATTAAGGCGTATAAGTGAAGTGATATGAAATAAATGCGTGTATCGTAACTTTTTAAGTTGACTGAAAAAGTCCATATAAGGTTTTGGTAAAATAGCCACCGTTTTATCAAGACGTAACGTGATAAGCTGACTGGTTACATTCCAAAAGATTAGATATTATTGTATTTTACTTTACACTGGCATAATAGTTATAACAAATTGCCATAAGAAAAGAAAAGAAAAGCTCTATTCTTTTTTTTTCTTTTTTATTAAAGGACAATGAAGTCCATACTAGAATCACATAATTTATTACAAACTACTATTGCTATATAATATTACTAACTAATAAAGGTAAGAAACTAAATTGTAATAAGAGAGAACATATAAAAGAAATGTAAAGAAAGAATGAGAAACCTATTAATTATTATTGACGTTCGAAAGCAAATTATAAACAATTAAGTTTTAACGTGAAACATTTTGTCGCGGGGTATGGCAGTGAAATCGTAGATAGAGACGTCGTCTCGATTCAGGCTACGCTTCCTTCCACTCGACTCTATACAAGGTCACTTACACGTGGCCGTGAGCTTACGGTATCAATGTTTCATATCTACCAAGCATCCTATGACGTTTCTCTTTTTTTAAAATTGAGTTTAGGATGTGAAGAACATAGCTATGTTAATAAACTCTGTTAAATTTTTGTCCTTTATTTATGTCTTTTATAATATAAACGATTTACTATCATAGTATTTATACTCGTACGTAATTGGCTCAGTGGCGAAGTCACCGATTTCGAATACATAATCGCAAGCTCGATTCCCGCAACGGTATATGTACATATGTAAAGCTTTGAGATATTTATTCCGAATCTGGTTGCCCTGCCATTCCGCATTGAACAAGTGTAGTTGGCAAATGTTCGTTGCTACAAAACTGGTGAGGACATCTATGAATTATCAATAAAAATCCTTAACACACAAATACATTAGGACTCGTATTGTTAACTGATATTTAATTATTATTTATGTCATCTGAAACGCCATTTTAATTTTAAGTTATTAGTATAGTTTAGAGACAATACAATGCATTTTTACAGAGTTTATTGCACGAAAAGATATGCTATTTTTAGGAAAAAGAAGACTAGATCTGTTATAGGTTTTACATGCTGTATGTTTTTAAGGAGTGAGTTCTTAAAAATATCCATTTGATTTACAGTTATAAGTTTTATGATTTATTCATGAGCACATGAGAAAAAAACTGCGTTCGATTTTTTTATCTTGCAACACGAAGAGGCTGTCGTAGTTTATTCACGTCCGAGTATTTATTGACAGACATTGCGTGGGAGGGTTGTCGAGAGGTGCAACGACCCTAAACATATCTTAGTCGCAAATTCATTTCACTTTAAAATTACGATTGTCAAGGTTGATTTATAAAACATTTTTTTTCTTTCTTTTTATTTAGGTTTTATTTTGTGTATTTGTAGTTTTTCTAGACCTTTTACTCTACTCACTGAGAAAATGAACTTGTTTCTAATTGCTTTGAGCACGATACTTAGGTCAATGTTAACAGCAAGTCAGTATAAGTTTCTCGGTAATGGTTCTTTTACCCTTCGCACACGAATTTTTATCGTTTTTTTGTTTTTATGCAGCTATGCGACAGAGAAAGTACTTTACGAGCTTGCTTTGCTATAAAGTCAAGTTATATTTTGTAAAATAATGTACAAAATATAACATGACTATTACATATATGGACAGTCAAAAGTTTTACTTAGCTAAGATCCGCGACAAGCAAAACAATAACAGAAAATTGATAATGTGTGTTTTTCTGCTGGATGAAGTGGATTTATTTGGAACTGAAACACACATTATCAATTTTCTGTTATTGTTTTGCTTGTCGCGGATCTTAGCTAAGTAAAACTTTTGACTGTCCATATAGTGATGGATTTCCGCAAAGTTACGCCTGACTCCATTAATAATTTTAGATAGGTGTTTAGTATTGAACTATCTAAAATTATTAATGGAGTTGTCTTTTAAAGTTAAGAAACTATTGGGTAGAAAATACTATTTATAAATCATTTTATGCATTTTTTTACATTGTCGGTCGTATATATATATATATATATATATATATATACATACATATATATACGTCTCGGGATCGGGCTCCCCCGGGTATAGTACCCGGTGCCTTACCTCAGCATGCAGGGCTCTGCTGGGGTGACCTCCATCAGTATATATATATATATATATATATATATATATATATATATATATATATATATATATATACTGATAAAAATAAATTGAAACACAATAAAGATATTTCACTTATTTATCAGACCTCTTAAAAGCGTGCCATATGTTTATTACAATATATCACTACTTACCTTTTTGCTGGGTTCCACTATAGTTATTATATTCGACCGACGAAGCTGATCCTTTTCCCTTTTTGTTTCAATTTTATTTTTAGCCGTCGCATTTGCATGATTGTATTTTGGAAGTTAAAACAGGTTTCTTAATTTTTTCCAGCTACGGATTTTAGCTAACAGGGACTTTGGTTCTCTTGGTTCACTAAAGGATTTCTTCATTCCGAATCGTATTTATCAGAGAAATTCCAAGAATAATTCTCTCCGTATCACTCTGAGCGACTCTGAGCTTATGAAGCAGATGGACTTATCTTGCTTACGAAAGAATCCTTATATTTCTCACCATTCAAAAATAATTTGTTAATAGTATTGTTTTTGTACGACATAAGTACATTTTTCAGAGGATGTTTTCAGAAACAATAGGCCGGCTTACAGGGCCTTCACGACAATTTCTCACACTTGGGTTTGACCGTGTGCTATATTGCAATGTTTAGCGAGCATTGTTGTGTGAACCGGTCACTATACACTTAACGTGAACAGTTTAGTTTTAGAGAGATGAAGTCTCTGAGTGGGTTACGCGTGTGCATGCAAATAACCTCAGTGTAGTGCCGTGACTAACACTTTTTAATGTTTTTTACAATCACTTAATATTCAAATATTATTTCTCCCGAGGGCGAAAAGCGACCAATGATGAGCCATTTCGCTGCGATGAATGGCAGCGGATGGAGCTCTGTGGTCTTTGCCAACCCTTGCGGGGGATAGGCGTGAATATTATTTAGAAACTGCTTCTCTCTATTTCTTTTGCGACAACAAAATATATTTTTATAAAATTGTGATCTCTCCAAAACCGACAGTCTTTCTAAAAGACACAGTCTCTCGAAAGAAGATTGTTTTCGGGCAAAACTCAATTGATTTATGCCATCGGTAGTAAATTGTTACTAAATAGATGGACAGTCAGACTTACATTAAAATCCGCGAACACAAATCAGAAAAATAATATTATATGTTTGCGAAAAATAGGGAATAATTATAAGTCTTATTCTTACCGAAATATTATCTCCGTCTGAATTGTTATTACTATATAAAGATTTTTCTAGATCCCTCATGAAACCCATTTTTACTATACTTTTTTCTGCTTTAAGGGTTTATTTATTTATATTGTTTTAGTTCAGTGGCCTTACGGACAAAAGACTCCTCAGACGTTTTTTATTGTTTTCTATCCATCTCCAATTTTCACCTGTTCCAACTTTCAGCATTCTCCTATCTCTTTTACTGTATCTATTATTCTTGAATTTTCAAAATGTATTTTCTATAAACGATTATCTTAATATTTTACCTCACTCTTGCATCTAATCGCAACATCTCTAGCTAGTCCGCATTTGTTATATAACATCTTTTGACCTCAACATTGAAACGGTCTGTTAATTCTTAAACAAAAAGCTCTACACTAGTTTTTAAATATTTTAACTTTATTGTTATGGATAAAAAATATACTTTTACAAAAATCTGTCTGACAATAATTAATATTAAATATACTTTCTTGCCTTTTATATATACACACGCACATACACACTACACAAATACACACACAAATACACAATATATTACATAAAAATATTTTTTATTAGCCGTGAGCAAAAAATCTACACATATTTTTAATATAAGTTATCGTAATTAAAATGTAAATCTGTAACTGGCTTCAGAAATTTTCAAAATCTACGTATGTTAGCATAAAATATGCTGTCGTATGTCGTAATACAAAGTTGTATTAAATAAATAAATAACAAAACTTGATATTAAACTGGTATGAAACTTAAAACATTTGGCAAAATTTTAAATTGTATTCGCCGACTTTTTTTTTCGACCAACTTGTCTTTTGCCTGCGATTTTTCCCATCATGATCCGTTGACCTGTCATGTCTCATGACATGACCCAGGTAAGCAACTTCTGTATGCAAGCAGAAAATACTATTGCGTCCAAAAATCTCACTATATCCAATGGAACTAAAAATATAACGTGATAACTTGCATAATAATTGCCATCAAGGAAGCAGAAGAAATTTTAAATTTAATTTTTGAAATAAGTAATTAGCCGTTCCGTGTATTCGTTCGAATCACGTGACGTCGTTTAAGACCCGTCGTCACATTTCGGCCGTTATAAGCAATAAAAAATTTCGTATGCACCGCTTTGGCAATGTTAAAGGCAATCCATTACATAGTCATAATCATTACACGGGCCGGTTTCGCAAGGCGTGTTGCAACAGATGCCCGCCCGTGTGATATACGTTGTATAACTAACTGGTCCGGTCGCATTGACATTACTGGGCTAACTTGAAAGTTGCGCTTGCGCTGTAAAGGACCTGACTCACTGCGTCGCTGATTAGAAATAATACCTTGTAATTAGATAATTACAAGGTAAAACATATTTTATTGATACTGCACATGCCTTCCCTTCCAGCTTCAATTATCAAAAAACAAGAAATCACCAGAACACTACAAAGAAAAGAAAATATGAAAAAAAGCTGGAAGAGGCCTATTGTGACAAATAGGCACATTAGACACGCTAAATACTTAATCGTTAACAACAACAACAAACGTTAATGTGTAATTAATATGTTAACATAAATTAATTTGCATGTAAAAAAAAAGTATTAGCAATAAAGACTTAATAATAATATATGGAATAATAATCTTAATAATAATAATAAAAAGGCTAACGCATAGGCGTGTCATTTGATGGAAAGCAATCGAAGCCGCCCATAAACATCTGCAGTGCCATAGGCAGTGCAGAAGTGTTGCCGGCCTTTAAGGAAGGGTCATTATGGGAAAGAGAAGGGGGCTGGGCCTCCGGAACTCAACCTCTCACAGCACGACGTGCGGTAGGTAAGCTAGCACTCAGACGCCGGTTTTCTGCGGGAGTGTGATACTTCCCCGGGCGAGCCAGATATTATAGACGTTACAGATGTTACAGATAAATAATTTTTTTTTATAGGATAGGAGGGCAAACGAGCAAGCGTGTCGCCTAATGGAAAGCAATCAACGCCGCCCATGGACAACCGCGACACCGCAGGAGTCGCGGAAGCGTTGCCGGCCTTTTAGGTATATATAGGCTTGTTTTTTGAAGGTTCCAATGTAGTAACGGTTTGGAAAGACCGCCGAGGGTAACTGGTTCCACAAACTGGTGGTGCGTGGAAAGAAGTTACCATTTTGCCATTCTTGACAAAGTATTCGTCCGCAGCGTGGTCTTTATTGTTAGGAACATCTTTGATGGGAAATGGTTGTTATATTACTATGGAAGTGGTAATCATGGTGACAATTATGCTGGTAATAACCAGCAATAAATAAAGTCTTTAATCACACAACCTGGTCGTGGTAGGTAAACGCAAGCGTTCGTTTATCCACTTTGCTGGTTTTCGATCTCTGTCCTTTCACATAAACGATAAATATGAGCTTCTCCACTTTACTAATTCGAATTACTATGTCGGTGACTTTGGTTCTCTTGCGGATTTCTTCATTACGAATCATATCCATCAGATAAACTCCTAGAATAACTCTCTAAGCGACTATGAGCTTTTGAAGCAGACGGACTGTCAGTGGTCACGTTCCGGCAACGTAAGAGAGTATAGGTAGGATACATTGGTTGAAAACTTTAGTCTTCAGGCTCTAAGGTATGGGCGACAAAGACTTGACGGAGCTGGTGTGGGTGTTGCACGGCTTTTGCGCATTGTGGTCTAATTATTGGACACGTATTCAGACCTTGAGAACTAAATTCGATTCGTTTAATTGCATTATTTCAATTTTACTCAAATAACCAGTTTTTCACAAAACAAGATGTCGTGTGTCAGTCAGTCGTGAAATTTTTTTGTCACGATCGTCACGACTCGACCAAATTGATTCGAAATGCACAAGTTTTTGTCACTCCATTACGTGCTTGTTTACATTTTTGTTATTTATACAGTAAATTGAAACACAATAAAGATATTTGAAAATCACTCACTTATTTATCAGACCTCTTAAAAGCTTGCCATATGTTTATTACAATGTATCAATACTTACCTTTTTGCTGGGTTCCACTCATAGTTATTATATTCGACCGACGAAGCTGATCCTTTTCCCTTTTTGTTTCAATTTTGTTTTTAGCCGCCACATTTGCATGAATTTAAATAGGAATTTTAGAAGTTAAAATAGGTTTCTTAATTTTAAGATTTTTGTTATTTCATTCAATATTATGTATTCAAAATTGTATTTATTATTTTTTTTATGGGATAAGAAGGCCGCTCATAGACATCCGCAGTGCCATAGGCAGTGCAGAAAACCGTAGGCTTGTTGCAAACAACAAGCCTGTTGTCAATGTCTAAAAGAAGTAATAATCGGACGCTGCTATATCTAGGGAATATGGCGGGTGAAGTAGGACTTCTCATTTGAGCGATTCTATGTAGGTTTTAAGGGGTTATACAACATGAGGCTGAGCGTTGTCATACAGCAGGATCACTGTTTCGTGTTTTTGCTAGTATTGTGCCCGTTTTTCACGCAGGGTACGGCTCAGTCGCATCAGGTGATTCAATACCGTTCCCCAGTGATGGTTTCAACAACTCATAATAAACAACACCGACCTGCTAACACCAAATACACAGCATAACCTTCGCTGCGTGTAATATAGAAGTGACAGCGACGTGTTTTAGTTTTAAAGCACAAATTACATTACAAAGGACGATTTTACGCCGTTTAACCTCGACCATTGTTCCCAAGTTATATTTAAATTGCCGCCATTATTACATTATTATGGTTAATATAACTATGCTTAAGCTTTAAATTAATTATACTTAACGAATAGTTGGGAACGCAAGGTCACTTCAAATCTAAACTATTTTTTAAATTATAGTTGAGCTGCCTATATAAGTTAATATTTATTTCATATTTTTGTAGTAATAAGAATTTTAACCACCAAATAAACCACTAAGGACGACTAATTGGCTCAGTGGCGAGTCCGCCCGCGGAGTCAATGGTCGCGGTTCGATCCCCGCATCGGAATAAATATATGTAAGGAATACAAATATTTATTGCGTGTCTGATAACCCTGCCAATCCGCATCGGACAAGCCTGGTGGGTAAACGTCTGTTCCTCCAGAAATGGAGAGGCCCGTGCTCAGCAGTAGGACATATATGTTAAAAAAAAATAATTTTCAAAATATTTTTTGAAATATATTATGCCTTACCTCGTTATTTAATGTGCATTCCTATAAAAGTCGCGAGCACCGTGCCCAACAGTGGGAATTACACAGTGAAAAAAATGCAAATCGTCTGGTGTCTATATTATACCCAATAATTTTTTATTTATTATATAATTTTATATAAGGATTCTTTGATGGTGACAAACATCATAAAATACAGCACAGTGCTGAAATATAATATTTACACACATCATTCAATCAAACAATCAACAGTCTGCAACAGACAGTTCACTATTGGACCTAGACCTCCCCCAAAAAGCGCCATGTAGTCCTATCTTCGGCTTCACGCATCCAGTTTCTGCCAGCCGCCCTGCGCAAATTGTCACACAATCTAGCCGGGGGCCGTCCCACATTATGTTTGATAAGTGATAGTCTCCACTTTTCTACTCCAGCGGTTATCGTATCTCCGACACATGTGACCAACCCATTGCCATTTCAGTTTGTTAATTCGGAAAACCATGTCGGTGTCTTTGGTTTCCAAACAGTTACATTAATTAAAAAAAACATTTGAGGGATGTGTCTTACTGTGTGATATATACTTCTATATCATCAGAATCTTAATCAGCCTGTGGTTATTTATTGCTGGTCATAGGTCTCCAGTCACTCCAGCACTCTTCCACGTTACGTGTTCTTGTATATTTAAAAATAAATATGGTGATTCTGTTTGTACATACAAAAGAGAAAGCCGTTGTGAAGTAAGTGAAATGAAGTCTCTATATTTTGATTTATGACAACAATTACAAAAGAAATTAATGGTCCCTAACAAAATGTAACTTTCGATTAGTTCTATCCGATGAAACCTTTTGCTAAAACAGCATTTATATAAGAAGAATGAGATAGTTTTTAACGTTACGGAAAATGAAAGCGTTGAGTCTTTTAGTTCCGATGTTATCTTTGTACCGTTCGACCCTGTGGTTAGAGTGCTTGACTTCCAGCCGAGGTTCTAGGTTCAAATGTCAGCAAAACATTTTTAAAAATAATTTTGTTTTCGCATATCAGGATGCAATTTGGGAGGTCGTTACCATTATAATATTACTGTAGATGCTCCATCATCATCATATCATGTCCATGCATAGGTCCAACGTTCAGAACACGGAACAAGTTTGCAAGAAACGGTGAAAGAAAATCCGCGGGTATCCTCTTTTTTCTTCCTCCATTTAACTAGGTATACAATTATTAATGGAGTCAGGCGTTACTTTGCGGAAATCCATCACTATGTGGACAGTCAAAAGTTTTACTTAGCTAAGATCCGCGACAAGCAAAACAATAACAGAAAATTAATACCTTGTAAACTACTAGTGTGTTTGGTGCTGTGTATAGTGGTTGGTGGGTGAAGAGTTGATGGACGATTTTCGGTAAGTTTTTGGTTTAAGTTCCAAATAAATCCACTTCATCAAGCAGGAGAACACACATTATTATTTTTCTGTTATTGTTTTGCTTGTCGCGGATCTAAGCTAAGTAAAACTTTTGACTGTCCACATAGGTATAGTGTTAAATGGAGGAAGAAGAAGGAGGAAGAGGAATTTTATAGATAGTCACACGTTTTGAAAATTGGCGGGACAAGTTCTTTGATTATCATATAAAAGTAAGAGATATAAAAGATTCTAAAAAGATGTGAATATTTATGTATATATGTAATACATAATTATTCACAGCTTTATAAAAATTTTCACATCTTACTTTTATATGATAATCATAGAACTTGTAATGTCATCTATATGTAGGTATGTGTGAATGAATATATGTGCATGTAGTATATATTTTAATAAAATAAACATGTTCATATATGAATGTATTTACTTAACATGTTACCTACTATGTAAAAGGCTTTTCCAACAACCCAAAGGTTGCCTGGTAGAGAATGCTTTCTGACATTAAGTCCGCCTTTGTACAAAAATATGTATAAAAAGACTAAATTATAATTTAAATGAAAATATAATAGTTTAGTTATGTGTTTAAATCTGTAATAATTGTTTTAGTTATTTTAAATAGTATGTAATAATTAAAGCAATTTGTACGCCATAAGTGGCAATATGATGGATCTTTTATACGTCTTTTTTTCATCTGGTTATACTTTACATTACACAAATAAAGAATTACTATTATTATTATTATAAATATTTAAATATTATTATTTAATTATAAATATTATTATTATAAATAATAGTAATTCTTTGCCAATGGATGCGTGGCTAAGGGCGAGCTTAGTCGCAAGCGTGCCGACCGTCTCGGGATCGGGCAGCAGACCCCTGCACTGCTGGGGCTGACCTCCATCCTGCCTTGCGGCTCGTAGGATTCATTAAGACGAATTTGTTGAAAATGACAGCGACGTGGTTCACGTCTTGATTCTCACGAGGGCGAGAAGCGACCAATGGAGAGCCGTTTAGCTGCGATGAATGGTAGCGGATGGAGCTCTGTGGTCTCTGCCAACTCCTGCGGGGGATAGGTGTGAATAGTTAAATAAAAAAATAATTATTATAAATAAAAGCTACGGAATATGTCGTTTGGAACAA
Source organism: Baronia brevicornis (assembly GCA_031353405.1). Taxonomy (NCBI): domain Eukaryota; kingdom Metazoa; phylum Arthropoda; class Insecta; order Lepidoptera; family Papilionidae; genus Baronia; species Baronia brevicornis. Next base: position 19,877 of record JASFAT010004181.1, read on the forward strand.
CGAGGAAGTCGCTACGTTAATCGATGCCGACCTGCCGCGTTCCAGTGACATGGATACGCCGCGATGCTCTCTGCCCCGGATCCCACCGCCGGCTTATGCAACCGCATGCACCTACATTCCACGAGTGTTGCTAAGTATAATTGTTGCTTTTAACTGCCACACAACGTATTACCGATTATAATTAACAAGTTATATCAAGTAGTAACACGCTCACAATGAGTATATAATGGCTCACGTAGACATGACTAATAGATATCTCTTTTATTATGTACAAAAACGCTGTAAATGACACAGATGTCAGATTTTGCATATTCGGATTAGAAAAAAATACTGCGTACAATGGTCTGAGTGTTTACCACTAGAAGATTGTGCACAGCGTTGAAACTGTTTTTTGTAATCAGAATTTTTTTAGAAATCATAAAATAAAATTTTGGTTCTGGCGGTAAGTTTTCGTTTTGCGGTTTACTACGTTTTCGCTTTTTCTTCGATATGACTTAGTTCTCTAGTACATACTAGGTTATAATTTGTATAGTAACCGATATATATAGATAAAAAAGATCAAAGTGAGTAAATATAACTTGTCTCTTTTAATATATGACGAGATTATATTTTTTAAAATGACCAATATTTTTTTTATGATATGTAATAATGAAAAAGTACAATTTTCTGGTGTTGTTTGCTTTTCGCTGATATTAGCTAAGTAAAATTCTGACTGTCCACATAAACTTAGGTGATAGTAAATACAAAGCATTATAAGGGGCATTGAGAGCCTCGCTATTGGCAACCACAGTTGCCACGTTGTTGCGTCTATTTTATTTATATAATAAATATTTATCGATATTTTTCATCTATTTGTCTTGATATCGATATTTTTTTTATTAATTGAACGAAACGCACGAAAGCGCGCCATCAGATATAATGAGAAACCCTCTTCGAATACTATTATACCTACCTCATTTTATGACTGATTGTTGCATAGTCTCCGGAGAATATGAATCACTTTATATTTATTCATGACGCGGCGTCGGTCGCGGTGCATGGTTAGAAACGTTCTTAATTATAGAATGCACCATGCATTAAGTCGTATTTTTTTGGGTATCACGGAGTTTTATTTTGTACTAACTTTATTATTAACAGTGGTAGAGACATGCTGCAGACGAATACATTGTCAAGAATAGCATAATATTTGTCTGTATCATGAATGGGCCGGCTCGCCTAGGGAAGTACCGCACTCCCGCAGAAATCCGGCGTTTTAGTGGTAGATTACCTACTGCGCATCGTACGGTGAGCGGCCTAGTTCCGGAGGCCCAGCACCCACCTCCTCCCTCTACCTCTCCCATCTCAATGGGAGGCCATTCCCACTCCCATAATGACACTTTCCTTAAAGGTCGGCAAGGCTTCCGCACTGCCGTTGGTTGCTTTCCATCAAGTGAGCGCCTGCTCGTTTGCCTTCCTATCCCTTAAAAAAATATTAATATTATTATTACCACTTTATGACACGAAAAAACTTTCAGCATTAAAATGTTTTATAAAATACATATTGTGACGTGCATACGACTTTAAATTTATATCGAGGCAAAAAAGCGAAAACGTAGTAAACCGCAAAATGAAAACTAACCACTGGAGCCAAAACAAGTTTAAAGATTTCTGAAAAAAAAATGTATCACTCAAAAACAGTCACTTTCAATGCTATATCACATTTTGTATTGGTCATAGAGCTGTGAGACTCAGACCATTCGATGCAGTATTTTTTTTTATTCAAATATGCGATACATTTTTTGACATCTGTCATTTACAGCGTTTTCGCCTTTTTTGCTACGAATATATATTTATTATTTATGTATACATCTCAAAATTTAATAAAAATAAACTGACGATAATAAACCAGGGGTACAGTTTGATATTGCAGCTATATATCTATAATCTACATCCAAAATTTAATTAAACCACAGAAGGCTCACCCGGGGAAGTACCACACTCCTTGAGAAAACCGGAGTCTGAGTGGTAGCTTAGCTACTGCGCTTCGTCCGGAGTTCGAATAGTAGCTTAGCTACTGCGCTTCGTCCAATGAGCGATTGAGTTCCAGTTACAATCCAATTAAATACGATCAATTCCAATCCAATACGACTTTTCGCGCTTACGTTTCGACATTACGCACTTGTCATCGTTCCCACGCCGAGGGTTACGCAAACAGACATAAATAATGATATTAAAAATCAAAAGTCGCCGAAGATGTAAAAGTTATCTAATTTGTTTAGCATGAAGTTACCAAATTGTCGTGACGAGAAAGAAAAGCGAATGCGTATCGATTTCACTTACTCTTTACCAGCCATTCCCTGCGTACCAGCTAAGTAATGTAACTACCAATTTGCAGCTTGAACCCTTTAAAACTTGATGACATAGTCGGTTCAGTGGCGATGCCTAGGTTCGATTCCCCACATCGGGAGAAATATGTTTGGCGTAATACTATTTATTTAGAGGCTTGGTGCTTCACTTAGGACAAGCAAATATTTGAAAATTTATATAGTTACGTAATAATTAACATAATAACATATATGCATATAAACACAATACCAAAATAAAAGCCTTAATATCTAAATAAAGCAACAATAGCTCAATTGGTAAAGGCTCGGTCGAGTTTACGATGTGAGGTCGCGAGTTCGTATCTTTCCCTGGACTATTGGTGTGAACCATATGTATATAGTCGGTAAGTAATTCTTTATACACTTCTTCGCAAACACACAATATTATTTTTCAGATTTGTGTTCACGGATTTTAAAGTACGTCAGTCTTTAAAATAGTTTTGATTACTTACACTATTATTATTAAAATGTCGGTCTTAAAAAGTAGGCAACAAACGCTATTGAAATACAATCACATTATATGTACGAATAGATAACACTGATTATAATGAAGTTGTAGCCAATCGAGTCGATTGCGAACCGTTGGCCCACATCGCTAACAATAACGGGACGACGAATAGTAATAGCGTTGATTGCTTTACATGCCAATAAGGTGGCAAAAAAAATTTTATAACATAGTTATCTCTCAACTATGTTTTAAAGTTCTTTTTTTGATAGGGAGAATTATGCCTACGTCTGCTATCTTAATCTTACGAAGATGCTTGACAACTTGACAAACTTGACTGTTTTTTTATATAAAAAAAAGAAAAAAGTTGAGAGAAACAGAGATGATTTCCTCCTCCTCCTTAGTCTTACAATTTTTAGCGGAGTGGTCGTGGTTTAACAAGGTGGTAGTGAGTGTCATCGAGGCTTCGCCATCTCTTTCTTTTTGTGGCACTGCGTGTACAATTCGTAATGAAACATTTGATAGAAGCATATGACTTAGATACAATCAATTGTAATCGATTAAAATACATTGCAGTGTTCTTGTCACGACGAACTAATAGACAATAAGTGAAGCTACTGCTCTTGCAGTCAATAGTTAATCAGATTCCCGCGTCAATATAAATAACTGTATGGCCTACATACATAAATATGATCACGTCTGTTTCCCGTAGGAGTAGCAGGAACCACGGATCTCATGACAAAGTATGGCGTATTACAGGTTTTTATTCCGAGTCGTGTTGCCTCGCCAATCCGCCTTGGTCAAGCAACAGATTGACAATGTCGATTCGTTAACAAATGGAGAAAGCCCGTGCCCAACCGTGGGATATATATTAGCTGTGAAAAAAAATATTGTTATTAATGAATTCAATGCGTTATAAAATCAATCGAACCGTAGAGAAAATAAAACGTAATCGTTACGTAGTTCTTTTCCTCATCATTCGATTAGTAGATGAAAGCAATTCGAATTGATAACAATGCGATAAATCGATTCGTTTCTTGTTCTTCGATTGCCTAATTGCCCTTATAATGACTTAAAAGTACCATTCTGTGTAACTCCTAGGTTTTTTCCCTTATCACTTAAGTAAACGACAAGACCTCTTAACAATTTTATCTAATGTCACATAGAAAGTACATACTTTTGTATATGACTTATAATAACCTTCTGGCTGGACTTCTGGTATTTCTCAGAAGAGTTCGTCACCAAATCGTCTAGGATAATATATAGGGAGTAGTATATATAGAGTAAATCACGTTAAGCTAATCCACTTGTAGACTGACTTAGGATGATGAAAGTGATGATGCTGAATTCAACGTGTTAAATTATTTCTCATGGGGCGTAGTAACTTTTTTATAATGTTATTTTGACTGTTATATCATTTTAAGTGCTCAAAAGTTTTGTATTTGAATCGTTTAGTTCGAACAAAAATCCCTGTTTGACGGAAGTTGTTGTTGTTTGGCGTGTAAACTAGATGGCGCTGCCACATAAAATTATACATTAGCAGTGCGTTCCGCCCAACTAGTATTGTGAGAAATAAAGAATTATCAAATATACATGTGTAATTAAAGTGAAATGTTATAAATTGCTGTGGCTCCATCTACAAGTGAAACATGTTTCCAAAAAAAAATACTGTATGTATTAATTTTAACGTGCATTCTATCTGCACAGATGAAACTTGGTTAATTAAAATGATTATCTACTATAGAATTATCACTTATTTACACTTTTTAATCTGTGTTGATTTGATTAACAATTTGTGCACTGGTACCTACGCATATATTTGATGTACAAAAGCCATTTAAAAAAATAATATTTAAGACGCTAAACATACACATTGAATTTTAAATTATTATTTTTTTCCTTATGACAAACGAGCAAGTGTGTCATCTGATGGTCAGCAATCATCACTCTTTAAAACAGGTTTTATAAATAACAGTTGCTGGAAAAATTTTAACAGACGAATTTGGATGTGCCATTTTCTGTATTTCATTAAGGAACAATCAAATTTAAATGATGAGAATTGAATTGAATTGAAATATATTTGAAAAAACCCCCTAAAGATCCCGGGTGTCGCCGAAAGCAGTACGGCAGGCACGTACCTTGCCAATCCGCCTTGAGCAAGTGGTTGAAGTCCGTGCCCAGCTGTGGGGCATATATCTAAACGCTTGTTAAATTCCGATACTAAATCTTAGCAGAAAAAGAGCAAGTGCTGTTTGAATATTGCATTTTTTTCTACTTTCTTCCTTTGTTCATAATTTCTCTCTTCACGTAGATTAGGCACCCATTACGGAGGCAACTAACGCCCATTTAGAAAGCCGCGTCTCGAGGCCAACACGCGGGCCGCATACAACGCATTGCGAATCCGTCTAAATTCAATAGTCATCAATCACGACAAACTAAACTAGGGTTACCAGATGTAAAAGTTTTATTTTTGCTATAAGCTACTACTTACTTTTAAAATAATTCCAAAAAGTAAATAAAATTACTACGAAATATATTATGTAGATATTTCAATACTTTACTAAATAATCAAAGATGTTATGTAAAAATCAAATAATTTTTATTTAGGTAGATTTAGCAAGTATTTTCCTGTTTTTATGCCTAGGTATGTGGTAATAAAATCGCCAGTTAGTATTTTAAACTGTCAAATTATTTCCAAAGTACTTTACTAACCAATGATAATAGTATAACCTGATACAACCATCATATTGTTATGTTGTTTACATTATGTATTGTTATTTTTTACATATTTTTAGTCAATAAAGGATTTAAACTTTATTTATTTCGTCCCATGAAAGAATAACTATTTCCATGAGTTAGATACATAAATTGTTTATATTATTTTTGTTCTTAGTATTAATATTAAGTAAATCAGAGCAATACCGAAACAATATGTAAAAATTCCACTTGGAATGCTGACAAGTCCAATATAACCGTATATGTCAGGACATATCCTGGCAAATGGTTACCCTAGTCGGAACTGACTCGTTCCGACCGACACGCTTGCAGCCTATTGGTATTCATTCAGCTCGCGCCAGGCCCACATCTTCGGCGGACGGAAGTGTCTTCCTTCGTGATTGTTTACCGGATTCAATGAACTTTTTTTGGGTCGCGAGGTGTGTCAATTATTTTGTGACTCGCCTCGTACGTTCTGTGTTCGTTTCAAATGCTAATTAGTTTTTTTAGTGCTAATTATATTTTAAGCCCGCTCAGTGGAGTGATAGAATCACTGTTCAAGAACAAGTTGTTTTTTTGACCTTCCTTGACTTATTATAATCTTACCTGTTACCATTGAAATTCTTCTCAGTTCGTGAAGTTGCAAATACTTTTAAAGGTGTGTTTTTAAATAGTTTTTTATCATATTTATCAAGATTTTTGTGTAATCATGTTCTCCCTTTTCATTATATTTATTTTATATGAAACAAATATATCAATATTTCTCTTTTCTTCATCATTGTTTTTGAAAAAAACAGGTAAACGGGAAAATGGGTTGCCTGTTGGTAAGCAATTACCTTCCTACCTAGTGGACATCTTCAACATCAAAGACACCGCAAATGCGTTGCTTCCCTCAGAGTTAATAACCCTGCTCTTATAGAAAACTCGTTAACACAGTAAAATGGTATACACTTAAGATATATTATATTTCGAGGGTGTGGTATTTTTCGGTGAAGCCAGCACATTCAAGTTGCAGCATGCCACTACAACTTACTTTAGTCACTAGCCACGAAACAACACCCGCGCGACTATAGTCACTGGCCACAAAATGCCACCTATACACGACGAGTGACTATAGTCACATTCTCCAAAAAAAAGGGAATCAAAAGTAATGTCACGTGGTCGTTTTTGAGGCAAGTCTTAGATCCGTATGGTGCAGACTGCGCCCGCTTAACTTTGATGAGGTACTCCGTAGAGAGGCCCTCCGTTGCGAAAAGGGTAAATAACGATATGTACATTCATTATTTAACCCATTCATTGCCGTACTAACCATAAAAACTCAGACCACTTTGCTGCTATGGTCTACAAACCACGCGCATTTTAAATTCTGTGGACGGCGAGCGAACCAACTAAGATCCTACAATAGTAGTACACACATTTGATTATTAATGAATGCCAGCTAAGTATTTGGCCTCTTATTTATAGTTAGATGTTATTTTTATTCTTGCTACCGGCTGTGGCTTATTTTGGAAATATTTAAGATACCATATTAAAATTGAGAAAATCTTAAACGTTAAAGCGGAGTCAATGGTCGCGGGTTCGATCCCCGCGTCGGAATAAATATATGTTTGGATTACAAATATTTATTCCGAGTTTGGTAATCCCGCCAATCCACATTGGAAAGGCTTGGTGGGTTTAACGTCCGTTCCTCTAGAAATGGAGAAGCTCGTGCTCAGCAGTGGGACATATATGGGCTGTTAAAAAAAAAAACGTTATAGCATTGGATGAATTGATCAACCACAACATAATCATCTGGATCTAGAACGGTACGTTCTTCCCGAAACTTCTTTCCATGCACGGCCATTTTGTAGAATCAGCTCCCTTAAGCGGTATTTCTGAAACAATACCATACTGGAACCTACAAAAAACAAACCTTAACATTTCTCAAAATGCAGTAATGCTTCTGCAAAGCATGTGATGTTGATGTCTATGGTTTACATTGATTGTTTTCCTTCAAGCGACAACATTTGCTCGCCTGTCTCCCTGTCCCATAAAAAACAATAGCTAGGTTTGAAATAAATTAATAAGCGGGCTCTTCCCGCCATTTTACTTCAGTGACGTTGCGTTTTTATTTCATTTTCATAATCTTATATTATTATTAGTTATATTGTTTAATTATGGTGTAGTATTATATAATATAGTCCGGTAAAAGCGTATAAGTGAAGTGATATGAAATAAATGAGTGTATCGTGACTTTTTAAGTTGACTGAAAAAGTCCATAGTAGGTTTTGATAGAATAGCCACCATTTTATCAAGACGTATCGTGATAAGTTGACAAGTTATATTAAAAGAGATTTGATTTTATCGTATTTTATTTGACACTGGCATAATAGTTATAACGAATTACCATCAAAGAAAAGAAAAATTAATAAGTTGCGTTAAAATAATTAATGGGGTTTATGCATTATTATCTGTAAGATTAAAAGGATGATTTATTTACGTATTGCATGTTAAGACTTGAGTGTGATAAGTAAAATCGCGCTTCGTACGTTATTACCGGCAACCGAAATCATTTCTCATACGCGAACCGACTTTTCACTTTCTACAATTAAAAATCGACGTAAACGCGTAAAAATCTCATCACTGAACATTGTAATTATATAACGCTTTCGTAGACCGTTATGAGACACGCTTGTTTGTAAATATTTTAAATATTTTGCATTCATCAGTGTCGTGGCCATCTTGTTGAGACGTACGGGACATTGATTACAAATGATTTCGACGATTTGTTTTTATATTTCGGTTTAATCCATTTATGATATTTTTTATTTTACCATATCGACGAGAAAAACAAAAACGTAGTAAATTGAAAAATCAAAAAACATGCCACCTTAGCCAAAAACCCCTTTAAAAATTTCTGAAAAAATTGTATCTGATCCATCAAAAATAGTCAGTTTCAACGCTGTACAAATTTTTTTATTTGCCATAGAGCTGCAAAACTCTGACCATCCAACGAAGTTTTATTTGATCTCGAATATGCGATAAAAAAATTTTGACATCTATCATAACGCAACGTTTTTTTGCGTCAATATATCTTTTCCATCAACCCAGATTGACTGGCAGAAAATGCCAGCATTAAGTCCGTCTTTGTACTAGAAAATGTACAGGAAGAATAAATAAATAATGTATGTCCCATTATTGGGCTGAGAGGAATGGACTGACTCACCGTGCTTGTCCAAGATAGACTGGAGGGGAGCAACCAAACTCGGAATGAAAACCTGCAGGCCTTATATATAACCCGATACAGGACCCGAACCCGCGACCATTGACTCCGAAATCGGTAGGTCACCACTGACCCAATATGTTCGTAAGCATGGTATATGTCATATTGAATTACACTAGATGCAAGGCAAGAAGAAAGAAAATTATAATGGGTAAACATAATCTTATTCTCACCGACAAGTGTTCTCACATCATTCATCTTTTCGTTCATGTTGAACTCCCCGTTTCTGGAGGAATGGATCATGCTTGTCCAATATTTTTATCTGGATACGAGATCGAACTCACGACCATTGACTCGTCGTCTTTGATTACATGTAATACATTATTATTTTTTATTTAATTATTAAAGTAACAAAAAATTGTTCGGCTTTTCGTACGGTGGTCATGTGACCTGGACATCCATCCTAACGGACGAGTGATAGAGTCTCTCCTCTCATCATCCTATATTTTAAACAATGGCCGATACTGAACCTCCATTTCCAATATTGTAAGTCATTGGCTTCCTACTTTTATGAAAAATATTATATATATTAGATTAACCTCATCTAATAGGCTTTTGATATAATGGTGAGAAAAACCACATAAAAATTTATCATAAGGTTATCAGGTTACCATTTATTTTGAAATTAGCATATTTATTATGCTCATACAAATACCTAATCAAGAATGTCCCGTTTTATTGTCGGTAGGCTGGTCGCAATATTAAAATTAACCCGTTTAGAAATGGCCGGTGCTAAGAAACTAGTTGTATCGTTATTTAAATTCCACATCGATTGGGTTATATTTATTGTTATTATTAATAGTTACCTCGGAGTCAATGTTGAGCTTAGCGATTTGTCGAAAGAAAGACTTCACTCGCGAACACATTCGCGAGTGAAGACTGATTGGCGTCGAATATTGCAATATCGCATTGAAACGTGTATCGTTTAATCGACCGTATGAATCGATGTAATAACTCTGTACACGATCACATGAAATTACCCGTTTAAACATATTTATATACCATATGATCCTTCAATTTAATATTGTGTTTACTTTTCATTATATCGATGTAAAAAAGCGAAAACACCGTGAATGAGTTCTTTCTTCCTCAAACAGTGCTTCTCCGATTTGCGAAAGTTGGCAGCCAATTCAGCACAACTCTCCTGCTCCTTCGCGAGGCGCAGCAGATCTGGAGCACTCGCTATCCCGGTCCACTCCCTGATATTACGTAGCCAAGACTTTCTTTTTCGACCAGCTTGTCTTTTACCCGCGATTTTTACCATCATGATCCCTTGCAGCTTGTACCTGTTATGTCTCATAATATGACCCAGGAAAGCAACTTTTCTACCTTTGACGGTCTGCAAAAGTTCACATTTTTGCTTGACTTGTCGGAGAACTTCGTCATTGACCACCCTTTGAGTCTAGCTAGTTGCGAGCATCCGTCTATATGCCCACATGACATTTTTTTATTGCATATTTGGATCAAAATAAAATTCTGCGTCAAACTGTCTGAGATTCACAACTCTAGGAGCAAAAGAAACTTTTGTACTTTTAAAACTGACTGTTTTTGAGTGATCGAAAGTTTTTTTTGGCTCTGGTGGTAAGTTTTCATTTTACGGTTAACTACGTTTTCGCTTTTTGCGTCGATATGTTACTTTCACCCGTTCAAGAGCGAGGGACCTCAGTGTGGAGAGCATCCATGAGTTTTTGGTCCGGTTGACTCTGAAGATGTTCCACCGAGCCGACAATGGACCACACTCACATCTCAAAAATTTTGCTCCCCTCCACGCACGCACCACGCCCTCCTGAGGGTCTTCCGCTCCCACGCGAAATCCTCCTGCCACCGTCTGTCTGTCCTCATTTCCGCATACATGGCATACTTTGCCGTATACATAGAAAGGACATTTTATTCGTCATTTGAACTGTTTATTCTTGTTTTAACAGCCCATATATATCCCACAGCTGAGCACGGGCCTCTCCATTTCTGGAGGAATGGACGTTAACCCACCACGCTTGTCCTAAGCGGATTGGCGGGGTTACCAGACTCGGAATAAATATTTGTAATCCATATCCATGATCGAACCCGCGACCATTGACTCCGCGGACGGAGGGCCGCCACCGCCACTGAGCCAATTGGTTGTCAATTTATTCTTGACAATATACACTATTATTCAAACTAAACAAGAAATTTGTCGAATCAGTATTTCTTCATTTCTAACGATGGCATTTTTCAACGTGTTTTATCGATTCACTTTTTTTTGTCACTTCGTTTCGTATTTGTATCAGATAATTAATATGGAGAAACGAATGATAATTTGTTGGCAAATAATTTCGATACGACATTACATTGGGTAGCTAGGGCAATATGTCGTGTATATAATGCTGGTAAATGCCATCAGTTGACAAGTTGTGAACGGATCACCGATGGCGGTGAATATCGGATTGGTTGTCCTCTTGGCTGTTGCAGCGCAGGTAAGTTATTGTCTTTGTATTATTTTAATAAACAAGTTCTCAGAACGACAATGCTCAAGTCGATGCACGAAGGCATTTTGATACACAATCGTATTTGGAAATCATTTCGAAATTAATCGTTGACAACAATGAGTAATTTGTAATTATAACATTGTCATCTTGGAATGTCCTACGTTTTCGAACAAATCTATACTAACTAATAGAAGGTATGAATACTTCATAGTTCATATAGACTGCAGTAGGAGTGAAACAGAGAACGTTCAAACGTAGAGACGTAAAAAAGCGAAAACGCTGTAAATGACACATATGTTGGTCAAACATTTTTATTTATTTATTTATTTAATACTTTATTGTACACAAAACAGGAAATACAAAAAAAATTAAAAGGAAAGAAGATGTACAAGGGCGAGCTTAACTCAAAATTGAGTTTTCTTCCAGCAAACCCAGGAGTGAAAGAGAGATAAGAAAAGTTGTGAGGATAGAAATAAGTGTACAACAACAAAATATAATAATAATATACATAACAATACATACTATATAAAACCATACATATATAAAAATATGAATATTAATAATATATAATATAATACTATATAAATAAGAGATTTTTGATTGCAAATCCGGATCAGAAAAAATACTGCGTCGAATGGTCTGAATCTCACAGCTCTATCTATGATCAATAGAAAATTATGTACAACGTTGAAACTGTTTTCGAGTGATCAGATTTAAAAATGCGATCTACTAGGTTTTTGCTTTTTTGTGTCGAAATTAAGATAGTATAAAGTACTTGTCAATCTATTTTTTGCAATTTGAGAGCTTATAAGGGCGCACAATCACATATTGATAACTCTGCTATACAACCGAAGAGACACTATTGAATCTCAAACCAATGGGAAGCAAAGTTGCTGATGGGAGATTGCGCTTGCTTGCAGTGGACAATACGCTAGATTATAATGAGGAAACCCTTCTTACTTGAGAGTTTTATATAAGTCTATGCGATGGACTCATATATACCTTTATTGATAGTTTGACAAGTGTTAGATACATTATTTTTTTAACGACTAACAATTTCAACTATTCGTCACAGAAAAATGAATTCAGTTCACTAAATATACTTGCTAAGCTGTTTTCTTTTGATATGTTCTTTTCTTTTCTTTGATGGCAAATAGTTAGACTATTATGCCAGTGTCAAGTAAAATACAATAATATCAAATCTCTTGAAATGTAATTAGCCCGCTTATCACGTTTAAGTCTTAATAAAATGGTGGATTATTCTACCAAATCCTTCTATGGACTTTTTCAATCAACTGAAAAGTCACGATACACGCATTTATTTCATATCGCCTTAATAGAACTATTTTGTATAATACACCACCACAATTAATATAAATGATAATAACATAAGATAATGAAAATGAAATAAAAACGCAACGTCACTGATGTAAGTTGGCGGGAAAAGGAGAGTTGATATTTTTTTTTAATTATTATACGTAATTTGTTTTTCTTATTGTTTTTAATTATTTTTCAGTACCCGGCAAACGGCCAGTACTATGCGTTGTCATCATGCCCCTCACAAATGGTGATGGCACCACCGACACCTTCGTACATATCACAAACAGCGTGCGGCTGTCCTGCAATGTCCTGCGGATGTCCTCCACCGGCGCCTATATACGTCACATTACCTGCTCCTCCACCACTATGCGTGTCTCCACCTCCGTTACCACCTATGGTGATTGAATTGCCCTTACCGCCTGCATTTACTGTATCCCCACCACCTTCGCCACCCATGTGTATAACTCCACCTCCGTTACCACCGATGACAATCGCGCTTCCGCCGCCGCCCCCAATGACAGTTTCGCCACCACCGCTACCACCGATGTGTGTCACCCCACCCCCACTACCGCCGATGAGTGTTAGTCCACCACTTCCTCCGCCGTTGATCTTAGAGCTACCATTACCGCCTCCGATTGTGATCGAGTTGCCAGCGCCGCCACCAATCGTTGTACAACCCCCGCCACTTCCTAACATAATGGTACAACCGCCACCGCTGCCACCGATGACTGTGCAGCCACCGTGTCCACCATCTCTGATGGTACAACCACCTGTTCCTCCTCCCATGTGCATTCAACCGCCTGCACCTTGTCCTATCACTGTTCAGCCACCGTGCCCCGAACCTATATACGTGCAACCGCCTCCACCATGTCCTATAAGCGTGCAGCCTCCTCCGCTACCTCCAATTTGTGTTCAACCTCCCCCTCCCCCTCCCATGTGTATTCAACCACCAGCTCCTGAACCGTTCTGCATCCAACCCCCGGCGCCTTCGCCTGTTTGCTTCCAACCGCCACCACCTCCCCCAATTTGTTGCGTGGCCGGTTGCGACTGCTCATCACCTTGCTCTCTACTTTCAACAGCTTTACCATCACCGATTTATTTATAATTCGAATAATTAGTATTAAATCGAATATAAAGTATTGCATATTATTTAAGTATTGTATTAAGCTAAACAATAAATCTTTTTTAAAATGTATTATTTATTTTTTCACTACAGTGAACCTAAATCTTCTTATACAGTTTATATTAAAAATTACAAGTTACATAAAAATACATCCTTTTTTTTAACTCAGGTCATATCTTGCTATAAAATTTTTATACTAAAAAATAGCGGAAAATCTATATTGCTGTACAGGTGATTTTATCAAAAACAAAATACACGACTTTCCCGAAACATCTTTCCACGCATTACCATTTTGTGTAACCTAATAAAATAAGCCAAGCTGGCAAGCTAGCTAAATTTCCGACGTTTTTGCACTACTTATAGTGCATGCAGTGATGGAGAGATGGAAAGATAGGTAGAGGCGGTGTTCATTGCTTTCCGTCAAACGAGGGGCTTGCTCGTTTGCCTTCCTATTCCATTAAAAAAACAACGCTCGCAGTTACAAGCCATTAACGAATTTAGTAATGCCCGTTTTCAGCAAGAATTTAAACAAGTATTTTCTGTTTATATTAATAAGCAATATTGTATTTCAAATTAATTTTTAGAAATATTAGGAAAGCAACTTGAAACTTTCGATTAAAACAATGGATATACATAGTATCTGCTATCTTACCTTCCTAGGTTCGTAGTACGTGTTGATAACGTACGCAGCATTTTATATATAGTCTTTACTTGGTTTTTGTACAAAAGTACATTACTACTACTTCTAAAAATAAACTGTTGTTGTTATTGAATTGTTTTAAACAAAACAATTAAGAGAAGTTACATCAGTGGCGTTGAATTTCATTTCATCTTTATAATATTATTGTTACGAGCTGGAGTTTGGGGATCGGAAAAATGAAATTAGTCACTAGTTTCACTTCTCTTCACTATACTTCTTCTCTTCTAGTATTTTCTTCCGTATTAAACTTTAAAATCTCTCCGTATTAAACTTTAAACTCCTTCAAAGCACCGTCGCCCCTTTGTACAGGTAGTTAACAAAGTCCAATTAAACTTAGTCTAACTGCAACGTTAGATTGTAAGCTCATCCACGAACCATTTAAATTATTGTATAAAGATACTGTTGTATATAAAAACTTAATCATACACCTCTCCCCATAAGTTCCCATTCCCTTTCAATCTTTATTCAACAGTTCCCATACATTCGTGTCGTAATAAAGTATAAAATAACTGATTTTGATATTTTATCAGGTTTACTTATGTACAAAACCAGCCTCTCTATGCCAGTCTATGTCCAAGACCTATATACTTGTCTATTTATCACTACATAAAGATCCCAAATTCGCTTGGGGATTACAACAACACCCCCAAATTTTTATGGAATGTAATGTAGAGGAAGAAAGGTCAACTTGTGATCATCATTATCGGCATAGTCGTATAAATCCTCTACTTATACAACTTTACCGATAATGATGATTACAAGGTTACAGAAAGCCAGTTATTTCGACAGACAAACACTGTATTTACATCCCGACACTTAGAAAGCAGACTGGGAAACGCCGTTTAATTCTATGGTAGAAGCTGCTACCCATCTACTGCTATTAACTCGTATAGTCGCCTCTTACCGCACCCACGGAAAGAAATGAGACGGCCATATTCAAATCCGAGAATCACACAGTAAAGCTTATATCTATTTTATATTATACTATGGCAGAGTTTTACTGCTAGAAAAAGAAGTGAAACTTTTTGCCTATAATTTTAATTAACACTATAAGAACCAAATTACCACTCTTCTAACTTTTTCTGTCTGTTTGTTCGAGAGAGGTTATTTCATAAAATATACATTCCTAAATATCTTTATCTATTTTTATCGCTATCTCTCTCTCTATCTCTCTCTCTCTCTCTCTCTCTAAAACATGGGAGAATTGTACCACGAATACATGAAAAATAATAAAAAAATTAGACGTTTATTATAATAGTGTGGTAAAATTCACGCGTCATATTTAATCTCCAGCTACCCTCGTTTGTCTTTCCTAACCGATACGATATTGGAACCTTCAAAAAACAAGCCTATACATACCTAAAAGCTCGGCAACGCTTCCGCGACTCCTGCGGTGTCGCGGTTGTCTATGGGCGGTGTTGATTGCTTTCCATCAGGCGACACGCTTGCTCGTTTGCCCTCTTATCCCATAAAAAGAAAAATTTAACATATAAGCTGTCATATAATTTCTAATATTTTTCAGTTTAGCTTCACTATATGTTAATGTTGTTTCCTTCTGTTCTTTATTACAGGGTAGTAGGGTTACATTTTAATATGTTGTACGAATTTAATTAGGATAATGTAATCTTTGTAACTCCTGTTGATGGTGCATAAATAAACAAAATAAAAAAGTATGTTCAGCAGAAGCAGGAACTTTAAATTATACCCTTGAGGGTAATTTTCGCGTCAGTTATAAACGTTAGGATGCGCGCTACGTTTCTGATACAAATTTGCTACATTTTATTGTTTGTATTCAAATAACACACGTCGTATTAAACGGTGTACTGTTTTTGTCACACAGCATGGCGGGGTCAGGGGGGCTCACGGAATGGGCCGAGGGAGCTGCAGTATGGTTCCAGCCGGCTGGGGCGCCAGCACCACTGCCCGGCGAGCTGGTGGAGATCCACCGAGCGGCGCGAGTACTGCTTGTCAGCGCTATCGTCAATGGACAGGTGACAAATATATATTATATAGTAAACACTCCTATAACGCGTTAAATTGGTTTCGCTTTATAGGAAATCACGTTATACGGGGGATCACTGTATGTATAATTAATGTTCTTAAAACTCAATAAACAAACAATAACATAATTTAATTTTATAAGAACAAAATGTGCAAACGTAACAAAGTTGATTATGAACAGTCAAATCATTATAAATTTCACAGTACAAATAAATTACTTGGGAAATCCCCGCGTTATACGAGGGACATGAAATCGCGTTATAGGAGAGTTTACTATATATATGTACATACATACATACATATATATTAAATTAAAATTGAATTGCACATTGTGGACAAATACATATATACATTTATATACATACACAGAAGCACGCACGCACACATACACACATAAATTTTAATATATGTATATTGCTCAAGATTTTATATATAAATAATCAATTAGAAATATGGGGTGGAAGACTAGTGACAGCTAGAGATATAGGCTCAGCCCTAGTTCGGGCACTAACCCGCCACTTAAGTATTGTTCTCTCTCTATATTATTACTTTATGGTGTCGAAATAAATGATTATTATTATATAATACATATTCGTACATTTCGAGATCGCAAGGAAAAACGGCTATATCTTCTCGAAATTTGAGCCATAAACCTTTGTATTTGCAATACAAAGGTTCTGCACTCAAGTTTTTGACTGTGTTGATTGATGTCCATCAAGTGATACGCTTGCTCGTTTGCCTGCTATAAAAAAGAAGAAGCTTTGAAACACCACTATACTATAACAGAATATGTCAAGGTTGTGACAATTCTGACATGGCACATTATACAACCTGCACATACGCACTAACGGATTATAATATGACGTATTATATAGGAAATGAAATAGCGGCACACTTGCCGGGGAATATGTTATAACTGTGTTGTGTGTAAGTTTGCGTGTAAAGTGAAAATAATGAATGATATATTATAATACATTGCAATTTGATGCTATCAGCTCCATGGTCTAGTCTCGTAACTGAGGTCAAGTGTAACAATCGAGCGGGAAGCACGTACGTGAAATGCTTTAATTTACGTAAATATCGCTCGAGCACGTAGTTTCTACGTCAACTTATTGATTGCGACTTGGTAAACAATTTTTATTTTTATTTTCTACTTCTATTTTGACCTTGGTATTGTGGCGTGCCTGCCGTACTGCTTACGGTGACACACGGGATCATTAGGAGGCTTCATCAAATAAAATTCTTCCAAATGATATTTAATTTATTTTTCTATTCATTGTCATCATATTTATATAATATCTTTTTCAGACTTTTCACTTTACATTTTATATGTATTATATTATATGTATGTTTATTTTATATATAATTTCAATTTCTTATGCCGAATGGGTGACATGTCTATCGAAAGACGTCAGTCGAACTAATCTTTTGTTTTATAAAACTATTTATTTTAAATTTTAAATTTTAAAAAGAAGTAATATAATATAAAACGTATTCATATATTCAAATAAAAAGTTTTATCACATAAGTGATACATTAATCAATGTATCTCTACAGTATCTTATAGTAATTCGCTGTATAATGCCCACCCAAGTGACGTGACGTGTTCTGTCAAGAATGCGTAACTTGTTACAAGTTGCAACATTAAAATGAATTGCTTGAAGTAGCACGTGAGTAATGTCTACTTGCTTGCCAATGCATCACATAACATGACATGCCACTCGTCTGTGCTACTAGTGACGTATAATATATTCATTTCAATTAATAGCTTTCAATAGTGCCAAAATAGCACGGATGATTTCGCCAATGTCACGTAGTATGGAGAAGACACGAAGGAGACTAATCGTCGCGGTCGAGATAAGAATGGAATAGAATGGAGCAGACATGAAGGAGATTTATCGATGCGGTCAAGCTAAAAAACTTAAATAGTATAACATCTCAACGAATTGTCAGCATAAATTGAAGGATAACATATATACCTATATTCCATGTCTTGAAATTATAAAATAAATTCATTTTTTTTCAAGTTATCTCAAAAGTACATCTGTTTTATATATTTCAAATTTATTAATAAGAAAATACTAAAAAATACTGAGTACCGAGGCTGCCGCTCACGGATTCAAGGGTAGCTAATTCGATCCCCGCATGTATGGCATACAGATATTTATTCCGAGGATGGTTACCTCGCCAGTCGTAACAAACGTGATGGGTTAAATCCGATTGTCCAGATATGGTAAAAACTCGTACCCAGCTGTGGGACATATATGTGCTGTGAAAAAAAATAAGACAGTTTTTTGAATGCATTTGTACCTGATATGTTACTAGGGCGTCGAATAAGTAAGTCCGATAATGAATCATAGCTACTTCTATATCACCTTAATGTTACGTTCATAAATGAGTACAACGTCTAAGAGTCACTTGATCATAAGTGATCACCGCTAACCTAAGTCTTGAAGACAAGTGTGCACACGCAGAGAATCGGGTTGTGACAGGTATCACTTCGGGGAATGGCATCCGATCTCAGATCGCGATCCGTGCGTAAGGAGAGAGAGCCGCCGTAACATTCCTCAAACTCAACGCAGTTTCTTTCTTCGGTAAACATTGTTGTAAATCTTATTTGTGAACTAACTAAAGTACTCGATTGCAGGATGCGAAAAGTAAGCATTAAAATACTCGCAACGAAAAACATCCAAAAGTCTTTTTATATATTTCATTAAAGAGCAGAAATTTTCTAAATATATTTCTTCTTCTAAGAGTGCCTCTCCGAAATGCGAAGGTTGGCAGTCAATTCAGCACAACTTTCCTCCTCCTTCGCGAGGTGCAGCAGTTCTGGAGCACTCGCTATCCCAGCCCACTACCTGATATTACGTACAAGACCTTTTTCAGATACTTCCAATCCACCCCATTTATACAGCAGACAAAAAGACTTTTTTTATGGCATAGGAAGGCAAACGAGCAGGCGTGTCACCTGATGGAAAACAACCAACGCCGCCCATATACATTCGCAACGCCATAGGCAATGCGGAAGCGTTGCCAACCTTAAAGGAAAGTGAAATTATGGGAGTGGGAGTGGAAATCGGAGGGGGAGTAGGAGCGGGAAGGGGAGGGGTTTGGGCTTGAAAATAAATTTTCCTTAGCTACTGGCTGTGAACTCGGATCACATGCATTCTATAAAATTTTAATCAAAGAAACAGCCCGCTGAGTTACAGTCACTTCCAGTAGACGTTTTTGCAGTAACGTCATGTATGTTTACAGTAATAAATTTTTATGTGTAATTTTATAGTCGTAAAGTTGCTCTTTATCTCCATAAACAGAGTTATATCTAACTTGCACGTGCTTAAGTCTGTAAGTAGCCGCTCCGTTATCCTACAAGTTGACTTCCTAACAGTTCTTGGCTATCACAATTTATCTTGGTTACTGGTATGTGGTTGAATCAGTTATTCGCGACTCTCGTATTACTGCACAACGCAGTTTTGTTGGAAGCAACCTCTGTTTTTGATGTGCATCTAGCTAAATTTAAAAGTCAAATTTGCAAATTTGTGAAAGCGCGGATACTACAAATTATACTTCGCATTAACAATACCAGATTAGAAGTGAACGGGTGATGTTATTTTACATTAAAATAGAGCTGAACTTCATTTGTGATTTCATGTTTATGAGTGTATTTGGGGTGGAAAGTATGTAATGAAGTTTCAATTTGTGATATTTTGTGTTGAAGTAATACTATTTTTACATGATGTACATTTCGTGATTGATATCTAATGGAAAAATCTTTGAAATTCACAAGTTTAAAACGAAAACCATTCTTAGAAATATTGAACATTATACGTTAAACAGCATTTGCAGTGACACTTCTTCCGTTTAGCAATAAAAGGAAAAGTGAATGTAGAAGAGAAAACATCGCCGTATATCGATTGGAATCTCTCTCAGATTAAAATGCCATTGTGCAATGTATAGCAAAGAGTGCAAACTATTTAAAATTCCTATCAGTCGATGCGCGTCCGCTTCGCGCCAACACCACGATGCTCGCCGGAGCACTGCGAGGCGTGCAATTTTTCATGCAGCTCAAGCGACTCCTACGATGCAACATGGCGACGCAGTCTGTTTTATCGACAAAGGATACGACGTAAGGCGCGAAGGTTGCCCAAATCGCCTATACTGAAG
This sequence comes from Baronia brevicornis, assembly GCA_031353405.1. Taxonomy (NCBI): domain Eukaryota; kingdom Metazoa; phylum Arthropoda; class Insecta; order Lepidoptera; family Papilionidae; genus Baronia; species Baronia brevicornis. The sequence goes on from JASFAT010004181.1 coordinate 40,435, forward strand.
GTGACCAACGCGTCGGTGTCGACAAATATGGCGGACGTGAAAACTAGAAGACGAAGGTCCATGACCGTTCGAAAGCTAAAGGAGTTGTGTGTGGACGTTTTGATAAACAATGTAATTATCATAACATGTTTGTTATTGCATGATTTTTTCATTTATTTGCCAGAATTATTGAAAATAGTAGCATACTTATGGAAATCTCTGGATATTTACGTATCTGTTCAAGGACTTATAATTTTTTTCTTACTTTCAGTCATAGTCAAATTTCTTTATAAACAATGTGGCTATTTATACCATGTTTTACATTTAAATTATTATCTACACGTTACATTTTAATATTATTAGGCGTTAGTTTTAGTATTTAGTTCATTTTACTTTTGAAGGGATCTAGTTGTGTGTTAAAATTAAAACTCTGATTTTTCCCGCCAACTTACATTAGTGACGTTGTGTTTTTATTTCATTTTCATAACCTTATATTATTATCAGTTATAATGTTCAATTATGGAGGTGTATTATACAATTGTATGATTAGGGCGTATAAGTGAAATGATATGTACTAAATCCGCGTGTCCTGACTTTTTAAGGTGATTGAAAAGGCCATAGAAGGTTTTGATAGAATAGCCACCATGTAATCAAGACGTAACGAGATAGGTTGACTAGTTATATATCAAGAGATTTGAGGTTTTCGTATTTTACTTGACACTGCCATAATAGTTATAATTAATTGCCAACATTAACTTATTTACTAACATTTATTTTAAAAACAAAAATTACGTTTCGGGTTAATCTCGTATATTCGAAGTTTTCTTCTCTTTTTAATGGTAAAAAATCCTAACTAGAGATTACCTTCTATAATCTGTCTTACACTCAAAGCACTTATCACTCGTATGTCCTGTGCAATTAACGCTTCAGAACTTTCTCAAAATGTTTTGCGTGTTGCTTTATGAAATGAAACATCATGTTATTATACATTATTATGATAACATTACGTGAAGGTAATTTACTATATGAAATGAATATTTCGCGACTTTTAAATGAAAGTTGTTATTTTATAAAATAAACATCACGTGACTACTAAATGAACGTCATGTGAAATTTATTATTAAACTGCAACTTACTAAAATGATCAATCAAAAAAAATTATTATAAAAAATAAAAAAATATTATATAATAATAAATGTAGGCCTAGTTATTTATTAAATAGAATCTTTTAAAAGAACGCAAAAAATGACGAGAGAGTTTCTTGCCATGTTTCTTTTCTCTCGGAATACCATCGTTTTTCTTTTTTAGTGTTTTAATTTTATTTTTAATAATGTTATGGCTTTTAAATGAACATCATATGTAATATACGTAAGAATAATATTTTATTGTTACGTATATTCCATACACGTACGTATGTTGGCAATCCTATTTCCAGTCTGCAACTAAATCGCGTGCATTCATTTATTATTATTTTTATTATATGGGGCTCCATCCAGATGTATACTGCCAAAGATTGTTAAAACGATGATAATAGATTTTGTAACATATATAAGAGTTACTTAGTTCTTTTATCTTGTGTTTATAATTTAAATTTTAACACGTGCATCAGAACACGAAATCCCTATAAAACGTTTAGTATTAGATCTTATCCAAATAATATAACCGATTATAATCCCATGGTACGCATTTGTCGCCTATACAATAATATATCCATTGATAACGGTACAGAAACGTTCGATATTTTCAATATCAAAATACATCAATTAAACGATATCACGGAGCAAAATTATTGTTATTCTTCTTTTTTTTATATTTCTTATTTTTTTTTTAAAATTTAATTTTATCTGTTCAATTTTATAATATTTCATTATTACATAAGTAACCCTATTGTCAAAATGTAGCCATGCTGTGTGCAAATTTAAAGAGTTATAGTTCGGGCGTTGTTAAGTTTATATAATATCGTATTCTTTAAGACTGTAACTTGTTTTGTGCCTAATAAATAAAATAAAATAAAATAAACTCCTGCTGAAATAACATCAGATTGTAAGTTGTTTCCCGTTCGGAGCGCTTTGATTTAACGCGTGAATAAATGAGGGTCATTTAACAGTATTGACATAATCAAGACTCGCCTCATAACTCCGCTCGGTCGACTAGAACGTTGTATCGTTAGGGTGGCACCACACTAGCGGATTTGAGAAAAATTATAACATTTTTTTTTAAGTTTCATACCCACCATCTGGATGCTTGACGTTATGATGCATACACTGCGTTTGTACAGAAACTATTTTCATCTTGTGGAACTAGTTACTTTCAATGGTATTTTCGAGCCGATACGACACTGAAACTTTTAAAAAAGAACCAACAAACACATTTCTCGAAGGCCGGCAATGCTTCTACAAAACCTAGGGTGTTATGGATGTCTATGGGCGGCGTTGATTGCTTTTCATCAGGTTATACGACGACTCATTTATCTTTTTTTATGGGATAGGAAGGCAAACGAGCAAGCGTATCACCTGATGGAAAGCAATCAACGCCGCCCATAGAAATCCGCTGCGCCATAGGCAGTGCGGAAGCGTTGCCGACCTTTAAGGAAAGTGTCATTATGGGAGAGGGAAGGGATAGGGTGTTTGACCCTTCGGCCGCTCACCGTACGAAGCGCGGTAGCTAAGCTATCACTCAGACGCCGGTTTTCTGCGGGAGTGTGATACTTTCCCGGGCGAGCCGGCCCATTGATGCTACAGACAAATATTATACCATTCTTGACAAAGTATTCGTCTGCAGCGTGACTCTACCACTATCAAAATCACCTTTTCATTTCATAAATAAAAATAAGCGCAGTACACGCAGCTTATTCGTGGACCTACTTTGTTATCGTATGTTTGGTTACCCTACATTAGTCATTGATTTGTGATGTAAGCCGAAGCTCAACGCTGCGTAAAATATATCAAGCGATCACTCGAGGTGCAGTGTGTACATAATTAAATGTTTTTCCATTAAATATTTTAACTATGACATATTTAAAGGCTACACTGTCGTAATATTATATTGTACTAAATAATCTAAAGTAAACGAAAATACTTGGCCGATGAAGGACTATTACAATGCGAATACTGTTTCATCGCAGCGAAGCGCGTCAAAAACACTTTTGGTTCAAATACGTTGATCTCCAACCAATTCTACCTTATTTTTATCCGCCGTAAAAATAAATTCCATCCTCATCACTTGGATGGCTGGTAGCTCACCACAATCTAATCGCTATTTTCTGCCACGAACATTGCAACAGTGAAACGATCTACCACCAGCTGTGTTTTTTAACAAGTATCAATATCACCCCGTGGCAGTCCACTGCTGGATATAGGCCTCACTCAAGGCGCGCCACCTAGCCCGATCTTCGGCTACACGCATCCTGTATCTGCCAGCCGCCTTACGCAGATCGTCGCTCCATCTAGCAGGGGGGCGAGTACACTACGTACAAGTACAACATAGGGGTATTCAAGAGACTTGCGAATGTATCCACGAAAGTCTCTTCAGAGACTGGCTTTAGATCCCCCTGCTTCCACTTTGAAGTTGATTAAAGACAACTCGACAAAAACTCACCCATTTGTGATGCCTCTGACATTGCAAGACATATCAATAAGCGGCGATATTCAATCTTAAATTAAATTATTGAAATTGGCTTTGATGACGTCAAACCCTGGCTAGCATTGTCTTTTTAAAATTCTGAATGATGAACGCATTATTTATTTAATACTTTATTGTACACAAAACACGACATACAAGAATTAAAAGGAAAGAAGATGTTCAAGGGGGAGCCTTAACTCAAAATTGAGTTTTATTCCAGCAAACCCGGGAGTGAAAGAGAGATAAGATAAGCTATGAGGATAGAAATAAGTGTACAAGTTACGCTTTGAGTGAACTATTAAAGCAGATGAAGACGATAGTAGATCCACTTAACGGGGAACATTTGGAATGAATGGACGCTCCGTCGGAGTAGTGAATATGGAATATTCACGTAATATTTAAGATGTTGATTCAATTTCACTTTTTCTGAATAGCTTCAATACTTTTTTTCCTGTAAGTACACACGAATATTATTTAAATATTCTTAAGAAGGTGAAAGCAATTGTTGTTGATTGTTTTGATTTTATCCCACTCAGATCGACTACGGAGAAAGCCTAATATTTCATATAAAGCAAGAAATTTTTATAATGTGCATGGCACATTATAAATCCTGATAGTCTAGCATCATAGATAGCATAGATTGCGGTCCTCCAGCATCTGGGGGTTTTGCGAAGGGCTAACCCTCCCATAGAAAACACACATTGTTAAGAAACTGATAAGTTAATCTGTTCGCTATCAAGATCCATTTTGAATCGCTGCGCCAACAAAGTTAGTTAGTTATGATCCTGATAGCGAAATGTAACAGCAGCTCACTCAGAGATGGTTGGATACAATTGTGAACTGCCATTAAATTATGTCACAATTCTGGCGGCGCGTGGTACAATAATTTTCCGCCTAGATGCGGTTTCGCGCCGTTTCTTAGTTACATTATTAGTATACTAGAAGTAGGTATGTCAGTAATAACTTGAAACGCAATGTGACGTCGATATTTTATAACAAAAGCCGATAATTACTTCTAATTTGCATTTATCGTAGTACTCTAAGATATAAGTCCTATATTATTAATAAAGAAGTCTTTTCGGTTACAAGTAATTAAACCTTTCAAAATTCCTCGACTCATATATATCATACTATTATAATAAAAATAAATAATTAAATGTATTATATTTTGTTCCGATTTGCATTAACCTTTTACAACAATTATTTATTAAATATAGACATATTTACCGAATCCCACGTAGTTTTTGAGAAGTTATTAAAAGTATTAGAATACCTACGTAAAATTACAATAATAATACTTAAAATAAATAAGGAACAATATTAGTTTGAGTTATTTATTAAGTCACATATGATTGTGATAATATCAAAGTTTATAGATTTAATTTAGGTTAGGTTTTGTTAATTTTTCTTTATGTGGACAGTCAAAAAAGACAACCAAAAAGAGTTGTCTTCCGAAGAGTCTACTATACCTGAAGATGCCTCGTGTTGGGGCGAAACACGTGTCGTTTACAAGATGGAAAAGTGGTAATGTGTGTTTGGTGTTGTGTATAGTGGTTGGTGGATGGAGAATTGATGGCCGATTTTCGGTTTAAGTTGGAAGTTTTTGGTTTAAGTTCCAAATAAATCCACTTCATCCAGTAGAAAAACACACATTATTAATTTTCTGTTATTGTTTGCTTGTCGCGGATCTTAGCTAAGTAAAACTTTTGACTGTCCACATAGTAATAGATTTCCGCAAAGTAACGCATGACTCCATTAATAATTTTTCTTTACTTTTGTTTGTGTAATTACTGTTTTTAGTTTCAATAAAACGTTTTGCCTAATTTTCAATAATCGATATTGCTATTCGACAAGTACAATACAAACAAAATTTTAATTCTTCGCCTTTGTCAACAGCCCCAAACTTTCGCCCTCCAAATGGGTAACGCGGAAGAGGAGGGAGATCCAGTATGGCCGCGCGAAGAATTAGGACCAACAGGCGTGGAAGACATGACTCGACTGCACGACCTCCATGAAGCTGCGTTACTCTGGAACTTGAAGCTAAGATATGAACAAGGGTTGATTTACACGTATGCCGGTTCCATCCTAGTTGCGGTCAATCCTTACAGACCTGTTGATGCTTTATACGGCCTACAAACTGCGAGAAGGTGGGTTTTTTTTATTTCTAAAGACACCGACATTTTCCTTTTAATTGAATTCCTTTACTAAAATATTTTTTTGATTTATTTGCTGTTAATAATTTTACGTAAAAATAAACATTGTTTAACGGATTTTTTCCTGCTTTTTTTAGTGTTTACAAAGATTTATTTATGTACATTTTTAAAGGCAATATCCTTGTAAATTTTTCCATTCGGGTCTTATTATGGCTTTTTCCTCTGGTTCTTACCCCACCTATTGCTTTTACGTCGTTCTCGACTCCAAATAGCTTAGACCATCGTATAACATGTAATAACGTGTTATAAGGTATTTCATAATGTTATAGAAAAATAACCACTTTTATTATTAATGTTAACATACCACTCATCTTCGGCATGCAATATACGTTGACGACGAAAAGCCGCTTCGTGAAGGCTCTACAGGCCTTCTATAAACAATTAAATGGGCGTTAGTATTATGCAGGCCACAACCTTGACTCATTTCCACACCGTATTGTCTAAAACCACGATGTGGGTGCAATGTTACATTGATAAGATTTAAGTGGGCGTTCCACTGTGTTTTAGAAGATAAGAGTCAAGATATCAGTATTTACGTCATAAGTTATCATCAATATATACGAAAAATAATTTAAAATAGTGATATAAAATAATTATGGATATGGTATCAGCCAGAGGTTTCGAATAGTTTTATACATACATAAAGATCACGATCAAGACATACGATCACGCCTTTTTACCGTAGGGGTAGGCAGAAATCACAGACCTCCATCTCATTTCTTTACTTTTCCCGGCACACTTTTTTTTTGCTTCACACTCATCTGTCTTCATACAAGCTCAGCAAGCAAGGGTACTTTTGACCTAACCTTGAAAACTTCAGTGATTGACTCAAGTTATAATCTCCTAAGTCTTCCCCTACCGACCCTTTCATCCACATTTGCAACGTAAATATATTTTATCAGTCATCTTTCATCTGTCGTTTCTATGTGCCCAAAGCATCTAAGCATCCTTTTCACAACTTGTGTCACGACACCTTCTTTTACTTCATATCGCTCTCTTATAAAATCATTCCTTATTCTAGCAGTTAAAGTTACCCCACACATACGTCTTAACGCTCTCATTTTCACCACATTCAGTCTGATTTCATAACTCTTCTGCCAAATCCAACTTTCACTATCGTATATTAGAGTCGGAACAAGCACTCGGGCCGAAGAACTGCCAATCGGGTCTTTTAAGATATATTCTGACTTTTCATAAAGGAGTGCGGGGCTCCATTACCTGAGGAATTTTTTATTTTAATTAAACCTTTTTTTCTACAGATATCACGCAGCGGAAGCGTTAGGCGATCTTCCACCTCATCTCTTCGCCATTGCGGCTGCTGCTCGGGCATCCTTACCCCAACCACAAGCCATATTGATCTCGGGCGAGTCTGGCGCAGGGAAGACTGAATCCACCAAATTAGCTGTTCAGTTTCTAGCGGCGGTAGCACCCGCACCGCCAGGCAGAGCGCCCGTTTCTGAACAAATCTTAGAAGCAGCTCCTCTGTTAGAAGCGTTTGGAAATGCGAGAACACCAAAAAATCACAATTCTAGTCGCTTTGGTAAACTTCTAGAACTATATTTTAAAGATGGCGCCTTAGCTGGCGCTAGAGTAGCGCATTATTTACTTGAAAAGTCTCGAATAGTGACACAATCACCTGGTGAGAGAAATTACCACGTCTTCTATGAACTGCTAGCTGGATTGGACGAGGAACAGAGACGTACAAGAGGTCTTTTGACAGCTGAACATTATTTCTATTTGAATCAAGGAGGAGATTCGGGGGGCGCTGGAGCTGGTGCTGATTGGTCGGCACTATGTGGAGCTATGCAAGTTCTGGGCATTGGTGATGCGGAAAGGGAAGACATCACCAGGGTATTAGCTGCCGTTCTACACTTAGGCAATGTATATTTTCATAGAAGGCAGTTGCGACATGGGCAAGAAGGTGTTCAGTTAGGTGGAGGTGCTGAAGTAAGATGGGCTGCTCATTTATTGAAGGTTCCAGCCGAGGCGTTGGCAAGAGCATTAACTACTAGGGTGACAGCTGCAAGAGCTGAACGCATGAGATCACCGTTACCGATAGACCAGGCGTTGGACGCAAGAGACGCCTTTGCCAAAGCTCTATACTCCTCACTCTTCAACTGGCTTGTACTCCGAATTAATTCGATAGTTCACCGCGCGGGTTTGCACGACGCTCACCGCATATCACTCCTCGATATCTTCGGTTTCGAAGACTTGGAAGAGAACTCCTTCGAACAACTCTGCATTAACTACGCAAACGAAACCTTGCAGCATTATTTCAATAAACATATTTTCAAGTTGGAACAGCAGGAGTATCAGAAAGAGCGTTTGGAGTGGTCTAATTTGACATGGAATGACAATTCTCCAGGTAGGTTAAGTTTTCGTATTGACATAATTACTTGTAATGTTGTACTTTTGTTTATGTTTGTGTATATGATCCCGTTAAATATTGTACTCAATAGTTACGACAGATAACAAAAATAAAGGTTATGTAAAGTAAAAAAAAAATAATTTTAATCAAACTTTAACAGGATCCATGGAACATTATATAAAACCTAATTCATTAATTAACCCTTATCGGTCGCTAGCTTTTTATACGTGATTCTCGCTAGCTTTTTAGGCTCAATATATAAAAAAATATTGCAAAAGGCAATGATATATAACTGGAGATGTCAATAGCTCTGTTACGGATATTTAACTAATAAGGCAATAGTGCCTCTATTTCACACGGAGAGTTTCAACATGTTTCGTCTTGTCACCTCCCACGTGACTTACGACCGCAGTAACTATTGTGAGAGGTGACTTACGACTGAAGGGTTAATTTATTTATATATATATATATATATATATATATATATATATATACATACATATATATATATATATATATATATATATATATATATATATATATATATATATATATATATATATATATATATTATTAACTTAATGTTCAGAAATGATACAAGAGGCATCCTAAATGTCGAAATGCAATTGCTATCAATCAAACTTTGGGTTAATTGATGGAGTCTAGCGTTACTTTGCGGAATTACATTACAAAGATGCACAATAAAACTTTCTTTTTAACAGCCGATATATGTTCCACTGCTCTCAGCAGCACGGGTCTCTCCATTTCTGGAGGAAGAAACGTTGACCCACCACACTTGTCCAATGTGGATTGGCGGGGTTACCAGACTCGAAATATATATTTGTAATCCATACATATATTTTATTCCGTTGCGGGATCGAACCCGCGACCATTTACTCCGCAGGGCCACCGCTGAGCCAATTGGTCGTCGTCAAACTTACTTTGCTAAAAATGTTCGCGGATCTTAAGTTTGACTCTCTATCATTCTCATGTTTGGGTTAATTGGGAAGATACTGTATAGGTACAAAAAAAAACGAATATCTTCTGAGGCTGTAGGAGACTAAAATGTATTTCTGCTTACAGTAATTCAGCTGCTTAGTAAGAAGCCCGTTGGAATCCTGCACCTTTTGGATGACGAGAGTAATTTTCCGAGAGCCTCAGACGCATCGTTCCTAGAGAAGTGCCATTATAATCACGCTCTTAACGAGCTGTACTCTAGACCTAGATTGGGAGCGAATGAATTTGGGGTGAGTTGATTTATAATAATTTCTTTTATTGCAAGCAATCGAATATGCGGGTCATGTCGGACGCATATAATTATGTCTATAGTGATGATGCCTCAGATGCCTAAGGACTTAATCATACACGTCCGTGCGACCAAGACACATACGCTTTTTGTACCTGTTTAGTACCGTCCCACGGCCTCTTCATATAATGCGCAAAGCGGCGGAGTCGCGGCTGTTTTTATCGCGGCCGCGCTGCTTCATCTGTTTAGGCCCTTATGCGTTAACGATGTTTTATAGACAGACACATACGCTTTTTGTACCTGTTTAGTATCGTCCCGCGAACTCATCATATAATGCGCAAAACGGCGGAGTCGCGGCTGGTTTTTATCACGACCGCGCCGCTTCACCTGTTTAGGCCCTTATGCGTTACCGACGTTTTATAGACACATACACTCTTTGTACCTGTTTAGTACCGTCCCGCGACCTCTTCATATAATGCGCAAAGCGGCGGAGTCGCGACTGCTTTTAATCACGACCCCGCCGCTTCACCTGTTTAGGCCCTTATGCGTTAACGATGTTTTATAGACAGACACATACGCTTTTTGTACCTGTTTAGTATCGTCCCACGGCCTCTTCATATAATGCGCAAAGCGGCGGAGTCGCGGCTGCTTTTTATCGCGACCGCGCCGCTTCACCTGTTTGTGCCCTTATGCGTTACGAACGCTTTATAGACACATACGCTTTTTGAACCTGTTTAGTACCGTCCCGCGACCTCTTCATATAATGCGCAAAGCGGCGGAGTCGCGACTGCTTTTAATCACGACCCCGCCGCTTCACCTGTTTAGGCCCTTATGCGTTAACGATGTTTTATAGACAGAAACATACGCTTTTTGTACCTGTTTAGTATCGTCCCACGACCTCTTCATATAATGCGCAAAGCAGCGGAGTCGCGGCTGGTTTCTATCGCGACCGCGCCGCTTCACCTGTTTGTGCCCTTATGCGTTACCGACATTTCATAGACACGTACGCCTGTCTTTGGTTCACCCTAATGTTATAATTTTTAGTTATCACTGTTGGTGGTAAATTTCGCGACTGAATCGTACGATGGTCGTAGGTAGTTCTTTAACTTGTATTTATTATGTTTATACATTAATACAATATTTTAATGAAAGCGTCATTTTCTATGGCCTTTGAATTCCACAAACGCAAAACTCGCCACAAGAAGAAAAATGTCATCCATACCATTTGTAACAATAGTGATCGGGTACGGTACATTTATCTTGAAATTTCAGTCCTTGCGCCACCACTTTGTAAAATAAGTTACTTTTAGCGGTATTTCCGTACCAACGACATTAGAACTTAAAAAAACAAGCCAAACAATCAAGCAATTTTCAAAGAATGGAAACGCTTCTGCAGAGCTAACAGTGTTGTAGAAATATAATCTATATGGGGGCGTTGGTTATTTTTTATCAAGACACGGATCGTCTTGCCTTACAATTCTTGCTTTCATATCCCATAAAATAGAAACGAAGAAGAAATCGATTCACATATATTCTTTATTTGGTATTTTTTAAACTAATTGCATGTAATTTATTTTTATGTAGAAATATCCAAGCTTATTTCTATGTATATCTCTATTAAAATTAATATACTCTTACAGTTGTTACTCTATAACTTCTGAAACTATTTCCACCCATCACTGTTCTGTAGTGTCAGCTACCTTCAGCGCAATACGATATTTACGACCTTCAGTTGACAAGTCTACATGTTCCTTAAAGCAAAACGTTTTTTCAACGCTAAAGTGGTGTTATATATAATATGTCTACGGGCAACGTTGATTGCTTTCCATCAGGCGACACGCTTGCTCGTTTGCCTTAAAATTCCAACAAAAAATTACATATTAACTTATTTCCTAACGGCTTTTATAGATCAAACATTACGCGGGACAAGTATGGTACAACGTGGAGGGTTTCCTTGATAAAAACAGGGACGCGTTGAGAGGAGATGTACTGGAGTTGTTATGCAGCAGCGAAGTGCCCCTCGTGGCCGAGATGTCCACACAGTTGAGGGTGCAGCATGACAACAATAAGACGCTGCCTCGAGGTGCGAACGGTCGGTTCGTCACCATGAAACCCAGGACTCCAACAGTTGCTGCCAGGTATATATATTAGTCAGATACCAATATTGAATATTTGTGTGGTACCGATATTTATATAATTCAAGTATTAATGCTTGTCAATTGGCTTAGTGGACGATTCCCCGCCCACGGTTTCAATAGTCACGGGTTCGATCGCCGCATCGGGATAAATATATGGATGGCCTACAAATATTTATTCCGAGTCTAATAACCCGCCAATCCGCATTGGCCAAGCGGGGTGGGTTAATGTCCATTCCTCCAGAAATATAGAGGGCCATGCTCAGCAGTGAGACATATAAGGGCTGTAAAAAAAAGTACTAATATGTGGAGAACACCCACACACACATATGCACACATTTTTTTAAATATCAATTAGCTATAACTATTATGGCAGTGTGAAGTAAAGTAATACCAAATATCTTTAAATATAAATTCAGTTTGTCACGATACGTCTTGATAAAATGGTGGCCTAGCATGGACTTGTCCAGTCAAGTCAAAAAGATACGACACACGCGTTTATTTAAATTCAATTAATTTTTATACTTGAATCACACTGTATTGGTTAATAAGCCATCAGAATTAAACAATCTAACTAATAGTTATTATAAAAAATTAGGCTTCGTTGAAAATCAGCGTTGTGGCTTGCCACGGCTTTTTGCTGAGTATGGAAGGTAGTAGTATATTGTTTCCTATATTGCAGTATTGGAAACATACTTTTATATTTCTTATACATACATTTTGTCATCTTCCTCTGTGGGGAGTAAAGAAGCACGGGCTGAAGCCATGCGCGATGCTAAGAACTATTATTTAGGAACTTTCTTGTAAGACGAAAAGATGTACTATTATTATGATTGTATTTTTTTATTAGTTTTTGTTAGATATAATTTCTGTGTCTCTCGTTAGTCTTTTATTTGTGTGTCTTTTCTATAATATAAAATAATACCATAATTTCTTACTCGAACTACTAAAACGGTTCTTTCCGCAGGTTTTCCGATAGTCTTAACCAACTACTAGAGTCGATGTCCCGCTGCAACCCGTGGTTCGTGCGCTGCATCAAACCGAACACCGACAAGACGGCCATGAAATTCGACATGCCGTGCGTATTGGCGCAGCTGCGTTATACCGGCATGCTTGACACCATCAAGATCAGACAAACTGGCTATCCTATCAGGATACCCTTCCAGAACTTCGTGGACCGCTATCGGTAAATAACTTTTTTTTATCCTAGTCCATAACATGCGTAGTTCACTGACTGACTCTTGATATAGGATAATATTATAGTGGTGAAGTCATGGTAGCGACAATACTCTCATAGAATATCGCTTTTATATCGATCTCGATATCTCGATAGTTTTTTATAATGTTACTTGAACTGAAGAACTGCTTCGCTTCAAAACGAGGAGGGTTGTGCTGAATCGGTTGCTAACCTTCGCTAGTCGGAGAGGCACTCTCAGAAGATTGTATTACCGCGTTTTATTCGGTGAGTCTCAGAATTCAGTGGCCCAATTCTTTACCTTTTTTTTATTACCTTCTCCCCATCCCGATTCTTGTTTCTTCCTATCCCATAATTTACTACGATATGCAGTTCTCTTAGTTCTGTAATTGATTATGGATGGCAGTGGTTGCTTACCTGGATCGAAAATTGCAAATGGAGGGGCAGTATACATTTATGGACCCAAAAAGATAAAACTTATACAGGTTGTTCCAAAATTATTATATTTCTTTCTTTATAGGTACCTCCTTAAGTCGAGTCCACCCCGGTCAACGCCATACCGCGAAATCTGCAACTCCATCCTAGCTGAAATGCCTCCTACTGGCGCTGGTACGTCGAATTATCTTTTTTATTTGCTACCATGTAATATAAGACATAGAATTCAAACGATTATCAATGACTAGCGTTTTTTCTATCAGGATAAAATACGAATAAAATAGGGTTTTATCATTTTTGTAATCAAAAAATTAGGATTAGACAAAAAACTATAACTGGTATTTAAGAAGTGTCAACCAGTCAGATAAGTAGGTAATGAAATTATTTAGATGTGGAGTAAAGAAGGTCTCGTGGTTGTGGTTTGGGCATATAGAAAGAATGAATGAAGGACGACTGCTAAAAGAAATTAATGTTGCCGATGTGTATAGAAGGAAGAGTCAGTAAATGAAGACCAAGGAGAAAATACCTTCTATATAATATATATATCGCTAAAGTTCTCAAGAAAAGTCATGTCAAAAATACCCTTAACCAAGGAGCTTGTATGAAGAGAGTGATGAGTGTGGATGAAGCTAAGAAACTGTGCCGGGATCGTAGCAAATAATGGTCTGTAATCTCTGCTTACCCCTACGGAAAACAGGCGTAATCGTATGTATTTATTTAATAGAATGCAAGCAATAATATACTTGTCTTTTTTTTAAATATACATATTGTTTTTGAATTATATATAATTCTACAATAGTTTTAAGTCATTGTGTTTTTATGTATTTGAGTCTGCACATCAACTTCACGTCCATCTACGTATAATATGGCACACTTCCCTAACGCTACTATCGCTGAAAAGTAAAATAACGTATTGCCTAACGATATTTTAGAAAGCGTTATGACGTTCATACGGTAACACCTACGACCTCATTGTTAGTTTGAATCCGCGGCGGGATTTGCGAAGCTCACGTGACACGTATAATGGAGGATTTGCATATAGGGCGCACGAATTTGCATGAGCCGAGCTCAATCGCGCAATTAGCATAATCTGGCTCCTTTGCGATGTATATGCATTGTGTGTGCGATATGTTACTGTTTACGGTCGTTGGAAGCGGAACTGGGCGTGAACTAAAGTCCCTAAGGCAGGGGTTCCCAAAGTTTTTCTTGTCATGCTTCTCTGCTTTTCTTTTAATGTTTGTTGTCTCTCTCTCTCTTTTATATGTTAAACTCAATATCTATTTAGGTTTTAGTTTTAGCATTAAGTTTCTGCTTAGATAGTTTGGGCATATAGAGAAGATGGATGAAAGACGACTGGCAAAAGAAATTTACATTGCGAATGTGGATGGAAGGGTCGGTTAAGGGAGACCACGGAAAACATACCTTGATCAAATTGCTGAAGTTTTTAAGAAAGGCCAGATCTACAGTACCCTTAAACGGCGGGTTTGCATGAGGAAAATAATGAGTGTGGAGGAAGCAAGGTAAGTATGCCGTGATCGTGGCAGATGGAGATCTGTGGTCTCTGCCTACCCCTACAGGAGACAGGCGTAATGATATATATGTATGTATGTAAGTTTCTGTAAAAAAGGTGTAGCACAAAAAAACTCTTTTTATATTTAAACTACCTAAAGATAAAATGCTCATACTCGTCTTCTCTTGCCTCACACTAATTATATTATATTAGGAATTACTAATTACTAATTGTATCATAATAAGTATATTTAAGTAGTAGATTTTATTTATACATAATAAGTGGCTGGACGAGTGCTGGAGTGGAGACCGCGACGCGTGAAACGTAGTGTGGAACGCCCCCCTGTTAGATGGAACGACGATCTGCGCAAGGCGGCTGGCAGAGACTGGATACGTGTAGCCGAAGATCGGGCTAGGTGGCGCGTCTTCAGTGAGGCCTATGTCCAGCAGTGGACTGCCGCGGCCTGATATTGATATTGAAGTATACTTATTTGTGATATGAATTTAAGGAAAAGCAGAACGACGTCCGTCGGATTAGATAATTCACGCAATATTTATGGTTTTTAAACTAAAAGAAGAGATAATGTGACATATGAACTTGCATATTTTTTAAAAACATTCCATTTATATAAATCTATCTATAGTACCATATCTATCTACCTATTTGTAATCTAGGTTAATTATAACAAAATCAAGTTTTCGGTATGTAAATATAAAATTAATTATAATTGCAATTAGTTTATTACCGTTTATATTGATGATGTGGAACCGGACTTGAAACTTTTCTTTTGGACATTTGAGTCATTAATTATTGCGACGTGAGTGTAACTATGCTTTCTCCACTGCAAGCGAGCAAATCTAAATTGTGGAAACATGTTAAAAAGCGAAGTGTTACATACAGGGCTATGTTTTTGCGTGAGTGTTTTTATAAAAAGTTATTTGAGAAAGTGTGTTCAAAGACAGTGTCAATAGATGGATGATATTAGCACATTGTGATACACGCAAGACATTCTTTGATAGGAAATGCATGTGTTCATTTTATTGTATTGATATTTTTAGTCTTTTATGGGATTGGAAGGCAAACGTGTAGCTTGATGGAAGGCAATCGACACCGCGCATAAAAACCTACAATACCAATACGGTATTGCAGAACTTTTTCTTTGAGAAATATAGAACTGTTTCTTAAAGGTTCCAATATTGTATTGGTTCTGAAATACCCTTGAAGCTGTCTCCACAAAGTGGTCCTGCGTTGATAAAAGTTAAGATAGAAGGGACGAAACTTTTCTGTGTTGTGTCATTTTCGAACATATACGATATTGAAGCTTTCAAAAAACAAGTTTACTCCTTATCGATAGGCCAGCAATGTATTTTTCGATCCATATTAGGCATTCCTGATAGAATTAAGTACTTACCGTCTAGCATCACGCTTGCTGACTTACCTCTTTATACTCTATATTCGTAACGTAAATAAAAACATCTCTATTGCCTTCAAAATTTCATAAAATTTATGTCATCACGCGGAACATACATACATACATATCATCACGCCTGTCTCCTGTAGGAGTAGACAGAGACCACAGATCTCCATTTGCAACGATCTCGGCATACTTCCATTGTTTCCTCCACACTCATTATTCTCCTCATGCAAGCCCGCCGGTTAAGTGTACTCTTGACCTTGGCCCGCGCACAGAGGCTATGGTCGCAAGTTCGATCCCCGCTATTCTGGTAACCCGTGCTCAGCAATGGGACATGTATGGGTATTATGGAAAAAAATATTTATTTTATCCCTCATGTACAGATTCTAGTACAAAGGTAAACTTGTACTAGTGTCTGCCTATCAACCTTTTGAGTTAAAGGAAAAGATTTTTACATAGTTGCTACAACATAATAATATGTAAAGGATATAAATACATATATAAAAACACATATTTTATCAAATATATACCAGCTTTTGCCCGAATTTGTTCATAAGTTTTGTGACAGATCATTTTAAATAAATATATATTTTTTTACTTAATTTAAGATTCACAATTTTGGTCATAGTGGCTTCAACATAAAAGGTAGATATATGCTGTTGCGGACTTTTAATTAGAACTATTCAAGACAAACATCATCTTTGTGTAACTCCAATGGTCCTCTGAGAGCTCTCTTGGGGTACGCTGCCTAGTACCCCAAGATAGCTCTCAGAGGCCAGATTTTTTCCGACTTATTTGACATGTATCGTGATATAACGACCAAAATTACATAAAATCATTACAAATTGTAGCCTATATGTTATTCTGATGTATAACTTGTAATAATACTGTACAGTTTCATCTAAATCCGTCCCGTAGTTTTTTCGTAAAAGAGTAACAAGCGTGAGTATGGATGTACATACTCACAAACTTTCGCATTTATAATATTAGTAAGTAGGATAGGACATATTCATACACAGAGACATATATATTATATGGACATACATTCGCAATAAATATAATCTTCATGTTTCCAGTCGGCGCAGACTTTCAACTGGGAGCCGCACGTGTTTTCATCCGAGAGGCTCTCCATCGGGCACTGGAACGAGCACGTGCTGACAAGCTGAGGGCTGCCGCTATGGCGCTTCAAGCGCACGTCAGAGGCTATCTGGCTAGGTAAGACTTTCTAACTAGCTTTGTTGGCGCAGCGACTCACAATGGATCTTGGCCTCCAAACAAATCTTACGCCACCGTGCCATGTCCTGCGCTACCTCCTGCCAGTAACAGGCTTGAAGGTTGCGCAAGTCATCTTCGATCATGTCTCTCCGACGGTACCTGGGGCGGTAGCAGATCGTCATAATAAGGGACGTCTGCCGAAAACAAAGGCTTTCTTCTTTTATTACAATTTTAGTTTTTATTCTACTTCACACAAGTATATCTCGTATGTCATAATCCGTCATACTTCTTCATTATAAACAAGATATTATCCCTTTCACACATCTCTTTTATGCTAATATATAATTTCTCATTCACACTCCTCTACGTTCAATTCCACATCCTACATTATAATTTTACATTCAAATATTTTACATACTAACTAATTTTAACCCTTCTTTGCATGATTTTTTCTTTATTGGTTCAAAATTAAAGGAACAATGGTTAAAAAATCTTATTACATATTTATAGTATAAATTTAGCAAAAAACAATATGATAGAAATTTCCATCATAATGCAAACTTAGATTATATTTTTTATTCTTTATGATAATTAACAAAATAATTATTATTTTTACTACAAGAAATTGTAAAATATAATAAAACAAAATCTTTCATTCTTTCATTTGAAATAATGGCTTTCAAAAGTGAAAACAAAATCATACGTTTATTGCAACTACAACAAACAGCGGAATGACAACTTCAAGCTCGTTTTACTGATAGTGACACTTGCTTATTTTTGACAGCTATGTTTTTTTTATGCAATGGACATTAAAAAGGTATCCGAAACACGATCAACTTAAAGTGAACTTGTTCTTTTATATTATTTTTCGGCATTCAATGTTATGATGGAAATTTCCACCGTTGTGCAAAGAAGGGTTAAGAACTTTGTATGTGAGAACTTCAGAGGGTACAGAGGCTGTTTAGATTAATTTATTTATTTTTTATTTACAGAAAACACTACCAGCAAATGCGTGAGTCGGCAGTACGCATCCAGTCGTGGTGGCGAGGCGGACGCGAGCGGCAACGCTTCGTGCGCGCCCGTAGGGGCGTGGTACGTGCGCAGGCGTTGGTACGGGCGCGACGCGCGCGTCGTCGTGTGGCCGCGCTGCGAGAGCAAAGAGAGGTGCAACGACGGAGGCAGGAGGCTCAGCAAGCGGCAGCCAAGTGAGTTGCTGTTTTTATATCATAAATTATAAACATAGGCTTCAGAAAAGTCTTTTCGGTTGTCTTCCGTAGAGTCTACTATACCTGAAGATGCCTTGTGTTGGGGCGAAATACGTGTCGTTTACAAGGTGCAACAGTGGTAGTGTGTGTTTGGTGTTGTATATAATGGATTGGTGGGTGGAGAGTTGCTGGCCGTTTTTCGGTAAGTTTTTCGTTTAAGTACCAAATAAATCTACTTCATCCGGCAGGAAAACACATATTAATTTTCTGTTATTGTTTGCTTGTCGCGGATCTTAGCTAAGTAAAACTTTTGACTGTCCACATAGTGATGGATTTCCGCAAAGTAACGCCTGACTCCATTAATCAGCTTGAGACTATGTTATACTGTATGTGTTATATATTTTGTAATTCGCACTATATATTCACGGTGAATGCCGAGGGTATTGCACATGAATATGTGGCATTGATTGCTTTTCATCAGGCAACATGCTAGCTCGTTTGCCTCCCTATACCGTAAAAAAAGGTATTTCGAAAAAATATTTTGTTATAGAAGTAGAAAAACGTTTATTTGTGACATATAGACTTTTTTACAAAAAATTAATGCTATACTAAACAAGAAATTAAATTTAATATAAAAAGAGAAAAAACATATAAGCTAGAATGTGGCTACGATGGGCTATCGTGAGCCATGCGCTTAATTGTAGCACCTCGTGCTGGTTTTCAGCACGAACCAAAATGTAGATCGTAGACCACAGTGATAATACAGGTTAGAATAAATACTTATATTGGGTTATATAGATTGATAATGGTATATTTTCAACATTATTTTTAATGTTTGCATTTTCACGTACAAATAAATAATGTTCATGTTAAATATATAATATGTTGTTAACCCTTTGCACCCGAACTATTTTTTAGTATGGGTATTCAGCTACCCGACAGTAGTTTTAATAAAAAATTGTAATACATCAAACATAAGAATTTTAAGCAAAAGTAGTTTATTTACATGTTTCATTTTTATTTACATACTACAAACATAATATTTTAATATTAAATTTTATAATTTTCCTTAGTGTGATATTTGAGGAAGCACTCTCCAAGGTGTATCCTAGGTTTTTCAGGACATGTGTCACAGTAATACACCGTTTCACGTCTTCCGCTTTTCTTTTTCGTTCGGTCAGAGCACACTCTACAATCTTTTTTTTCCTTTTAGCATAACATGTAGCTTACCATTTAATCGGATACTGTTATCGGTAGTTGCAGATGTTGAACCACGGCCAGCTCCACGGTCTTGTCGATAATCTCCTTTTAGCTGATTCACTAACAATTTCACATATTTTAAATGACTGATTGATCGCTCGTTTCTCTGCTTTTTCACCATTTTATATAAAATATAGGAATTGATCACGCATACTTCCAATCCCCAAAAAAATAACTTTCGCCACCATTTTAAGGATTTCCTCATAAAACAGTACGTAGATGTATATTGATCGGCACGATCAACGCCGCCCATAGATTCAATATATTTTAGAATAACGTTTGGTTTTTTAACAGCAATTTCAACACCACCTCGTTGAAACCTTTTTACGGTAGTCATTCCAGCATCGCACCAATTCGTCATCATGGTCACAACCCGTTTATCCTTCCAAGCCAGGATCAAATTGTTATTTTTCCGATATGCTACTGTTTTTGTTTTTTTTAATTTGGGTTTCTTTATAGCAAACGGCATTCCTTTCCGGTTGGTTTGTATTGTGAAAAAATTTACAATGCGTGCAAGTATGAAGGGTTATTTTATTATCATAAATAGTAATGGCGCCTCTCAGGCGCCGTTCGAGTTGAAGTAAAGAATAGTTTGGCGCCTGAGAGGCGCCGTTCGGGTGCAAAGGGTTAAGTAATATATTGGCTATTTTGAGAGTGTTTAAAATACTTTATAAGTAGATAATACATATATTTAAAATTATTTTGTTAATACAACTAATAATATAATATTCATGGCGTTTGCCATCATACGAAATTAGTGATATGACCACGTTTTTTTAGAATTTCTATTGTGGAGATTTTACGGCAAAATTATATTTTTAGTCAACATTTATATTCCGATTACTTAATTATGTTATTTTTTGTAAAAAATAGATATATTAATAATTAATTTTATTATGTGATAAAACTATTAATAGCATTTAATATTAATTATATTAAAATTGTTCAATATAATTCAAATTGTTCAATATGCAATTTTTATTAATATAATATATAATGAATCTTTTGTATTTAATATATAATACATATTTTGTTAAGTTTAATATTTATAGTAAAAATTGGAGTCGCGTAAATGTATACTACAAGTAATTTAAATTAAAAATTAGGAGAATACTATCTTTCAAAATTTCGAATTTTTATTGTAGACGCCGTGCTGCTGAGCAAAAGGCGAAAGCTGAGAGTCTACAAGTGCTGGAGGTCCCGGCTGAACTGGCGTTCATATTCTCCAAAATTGACGAATGGCAGCCACCGCACACTGAAAAGAACATCACAAAGGTATCATTTGTTAAAAACGAAAATTAGACAATTATTTTACAAACATTCATATAGCAAACTCAAATGATTTAGTCACTCTGGAAATTTCTCATTCAAATAAAAATACTTTTTTTTAACAATCCATATATGTCCCACAATGGGGAGGCCATTCCACTTAAAACATATTTCATAATTTTTTTCAGAACTTAATAATCTTATCCTTTGCTGTTTCTTATTTGGATAAAAGAACTTATAGGAGAAGGAAAATGTTTTTCTTATCTATATTTAGGGGTATCAAGTTTAAAAAGCTATATATATTTCTATTTTTTTTATAATGTAATATTAAGAAAGTTCTGTGGGTGATTCGAATGCGTCTCCTGCTCTCTAAAAGTCTACGTTTCTACTCCGTACAGAAATATAGGAAGTACTAGAGCATCATAATATAAGTACACGCAAATAAATTTCTCACAGGTATCAGGCGATGTATACGCAGAAGAGGAGCGAGTGCAGCTACCCCGAGATCTGCAGCAATTTGCCTTCTCCAAGTTCAGCTCCGTATATTTCGCTGACGGAGGACAACTTAGTCCGAGGAAGCATCCGATCTCCAAGCCTTTCTTATCCAAAGCTGCTGTCAGGCAAGTGATAATAATTTAATTTTGTGTTTTTATATGGAAGATATAAGCAAATTACATGTACCCGCTGGTAAAAAATCAGCGTTAAAGAAAGTAAACGAAAGGGAAAATAACCCTACGAAACACGGTAATGGCAAAATACTACCAATTAAATAGTAAATTAATATAGTATTATTTACACTAGATTTTTGGCGGTAGGAATGAGTAATTTAAACAATATTACAATGTTTTCGGAGTAGCAGTAAGCTACTACTATTTCTACTACTACTTATATACGGTTACTATTACTATTCTATACTGCTAGCATTTCTATATAGATGGCGCTGGTTAAAAACACGATAATTTGCCAACTTTATTTTACTTTTGTTTTTTATTAATAACTAGCTGACCCGGCAAAGCTTTGTACCGCCGCAATATCCTCAGAATATATTTCTAATATTTTTATCATGTTTACTCACTTTTTAAACCTTCCCTGAACTTCCAAAAATAATTCATAACCAAAATTAGCCAAATCGGTCCAGCCGTCCTCGAGTTTTAGCGAGACTAACGAACAGCAATTGATTTTCTTATATATATATATATATATATATATATATATATATATATATATATATATATATATATATATATATATATATATATATATATATATATAACTATATTAAATCCACTTTTCTTTCACAGCCCTCTCCATTTCTAATGCGGATTGGCGGGGAAAATCCACTTAAATTACTATAAATAATTTCAAAATCCTTATAATCGATAAATAAAAAATTGTCATTTTTATAAAAGTATGCACTTATGGTTTCTAAGGTAGAAGGAGTTCTATATTGGTTGATTAACAAGTTTATGTTTTACAGGGATCAAGACTTCAACGATGCGATAGCAATTTTCAAACTTATCTTGAGGTGGTGCGACGAATCTGCCGCTGGTGATGAGGCCAGGCAAAAGGTAGTACCTTGTTTTATTTATTTATTATACATTATTATTTATCATGTATAAGTCTAGTATCATATGGTCTATTTTGTTAAGTGAGAAATGATAAAATTTACATATATTTAGTGTGGTACCCGGCACCAAATAGGGTTTCTCGTAAATTGATGCTTGTTCAAATCAGTGATTATCGCATCGCTTCAACAATATATGGGGCGACTAACTGAATGTAGTCCTAAATTTTGGTAACGCGATCTTCTTCCATTCTTTCCGATTATTTCGGCACTGGATGATTGATTTATATATAATGATATAATTATACAATTCGATGTTAAGATTTCCCTAAAATTAAACACAGTTTTTCCACGAGTTTTTATAACTTAATGTGTGGGTATTTTGAGATACAAGATAAAAGTATCAAAAATTAGGCGCCCCTTAGCACCATGTGTCCAAAATAGTAGTTATAAATAGAAAAAGGAAAGAAAGAGATTTAAATAAAATTAATTTTAATTTTTTCAAATTCTATCATCATAACGATAATGTATCACCATCCTACATGAAATTATATTTTTAACATTGTGTCCTATATCCTATGGTTGTCTAGAAGAAATCGCTATTAGCTATAAGACCGCCATTTGTATATAAATATTACAATCAATAATTGTATAACTTTGTTTTTGGTGTATAATATAGAATAATGTATAATAAAAAAAAAAGAAATATATTATAATATATAATAATACCTAATCTATCCATCTAAAATATGTTTAGAAAAGTAATTAAAATATTTTTATTTATTTTTGTAAACATATTATTTTAATACGTTATGTTGTTTTTAGATACTGGCAGACTATATAGCGTCAAAAGGTCTGGCTTCCCGCGGCCTCCGAGATGAAATCCTCGTACAGTTGTGCAACCAAGCCGGCGGGGAAAGTGCTGAAAGGGTGTGGAAGCTAGTGGCGCACTGTCTAGCCTCCTTCCAGCCAGGACCGGCATTGCACAAGTGAGTTTACCTCGAAACGAGCATACATGGGTGTCGAAACGAAGAAACTCGCCCGAGAACTAAAGTCATCTTCATAGCTCTGGCAATGGTTGGCAAAAAATATTGAAGTGATAGAGCCACGCTGCAGACGAATACTTTGTCAAGGATAGTCTCAAAGAATTCTAAATCAAATAAAATGGAATTGACTTACCAATTTATTTAATTTATTTCTAGTATATTGTATGTACTTTTAGTATGTATTCTTTTTTCTTAAACCTTTTTAAAAATAACATTAGTGACAAACTATCACTTGCTAGAGAAAATATATCAACGACTTTTCAGACTGGGAAGCTCTATGCTTTCACGTTGTAATTAGTCAATCATATTGGACTGGATACGTAATACGGATGTCGTAGAAGCCGCGGAAGGCCTAAGCTCAGATGGCTAGATGGAAACGAGGACGATGTAAAGGCAATCGCTGTGAGGAGCTGGAGAGAAAAAGCCAAACTAAGGAAAATTAACTGAACCAGGCTAAGGTCCACCCGCGGCTGTAATACCTTGATGATGATGATGATGATGATGATGACGTTGTAATCAGATACTTGCTGCGATTGATCTCGGAATCAACGTCCGGGAGACAACGGGCGCGTTTGCTACGGTTGGCGTGCGGGAGTGAAGCGAGTCAAGCGCGAACGGCGGGCGTGCCGCGACGCGCGCCACCCACAGCGCTAGAATGGCGTGCTGGCGACAACGCTCGACCTGCGTTACCGCTGCGATTGTACGACGGTATGTACTTAATTTAATTTTATGCGCACCATCTGGATGAGTGGCACGTATGTAGTGAGTGCGTTTAAGAAATTTATTGGCATAATAGTTATAGCTAATTGGTATCAAAGAAAAAGAAGACGAAATAATATACTAAACAAACATTTTAAAATACTTAATATTTATTACGAATCCCAATTGGCAAGTTAATTTTAAACAGTACACTAATAATAATAAAAGCCTTTATTTCCTTAACTTATTAACTAATATTAGTTTATGCTACTTTGGTTAAGGCCACTCTTCGGGTATAGGCCTCCTCTAGAACTTTCCAACCCTTTTTGTTTGACTCCTGTCTCATCCAATGGTTTCTAGCTAGGCTGATTATTTCGGCCCAACTTCTTCAAGATTAGGTACATTAATATTGGTGGTGAGTGTACACTTATATCAACATGTTATTAGATACGGTAAAGCACGTGTGCGTGGACGCGTGGACAACGTGCGAACGCGCGGCGGCGGCGGCGCTGTCTGCCGCGGGCCACGCCCAACGCCTGACTGGGTGGTCGCTCACCATGGAACACAATGGACAGCTCACTGGTAACTGATACATATTTATTTATTTAACACGTTCACGCCGGGGCAAATATCTACGTTTTTAGCGACTGGCTTATCTCCTTACGCTTCCTACGATTTATAGATTTGAAGATGTTGAGCCGAAATCGTATACAAGCTCGCGTAGCGTTCGGGATATTCGCACGACTTGTGTGACACGCTGATCGGGCTAATTGTAAACACATACATGCATACATACATACATACATACATACATTTTGCATCTACCACAATTATTGCACCAGTCTGTAATGCATATCAAATATTCCACAATATTCACTTCTGGCCCGATCACCGTACGCGGGCTATGCCTGTAATATATACGTTTGGCCCGACCATCGTACGCGGGCTATGCCCGTCATTGTAGGTTAATGGATTAATGAGAGATCACAACAGTTCGAGTCGAACATAAACTTATTTCTTTAACGACTTATTTTCTGAAAACAAATGACTCACATGTGTTACACGTCGCCCCACGGGATAGTTAAGCGTGACCCACTAATGGGTCATGCCGCCCCACAGAACAGTCAAGTGTGACCCACCGGTTGGTCACGGCGGCGTAAACGTGTTAAACAAGCGGACTTAATGTCATTAAGCATTCTCTCCCAGTCAACATGTGGGCGAAACTGAGAAGAGAAGAAGAAAATTGCTTGGGTGGTGGTGCAGCTTGTAATAAAAGACAACTTCTTATATTGACGAAAAAAAGCGAAAACGCTGTAATTGACACCGATGTCGAAAAACGACGACGACACCCGACCGACCGATAGGTCAGTGGCGGGCTTCCCTCCCACGGAGTCAATGGTTGCGGGTTCAATCTCCGCATCGGAATAAATATATATATATATATATATATATATATATATATATATATATATATATATATATATATATATGACCTACAGCTCTTTATTTGGATCCTCGCCAATCCGCATTGCACAAGCGTGGCGAATTAACGTACGTTTTTTCAGAAATAGAAAGGCCTGTCTGTGCCCAGCAGTCGAACGTATATGGGTAGAGAACAAAAAATTCAAATGAAAGCAAGAAATAGATCGTAGCATACTCCTTACTAACTGAACTATAAATGCTTGATTTTTGATCTGATTTAACTTCTAATGATTCCTTGATACAGAATGGGCAGGCTGTGAGTACGCTTTGGACGCGGTGGGCGAAGTGGAGACGTGGTCTGCGCTGGGGTCTCGCACAGAACCGCTGCGAGCCTCCGCCTCGCGACTGGCGCCTCCAGCGCCCCCTCCTCGGGCTTCCTCCGTCGATGATAGATCAGCGCGCCCTCTGGTAATACAGACGATGATCTATTCAATTATTTCACTTATAGCTTTAACCCTTTCGGTACGAGCGCTCTTTCCGCCGCGGTACGCGCACATAGCACACGGTCAGTCCTCCGTTATGATGGTCAGTTATCTTTTTTTATGGCATAGAAGGGCAAACGAGCAAGAGCGCCGCCTGATGGATAGCATCCAACGCCGCCGATAGACAACCGCTACACCGGAGGAGTCACGGAAGCGTTGCTGGCCTTTATCTCAGAAATATCAATTAATCAAAAATCGAAGAGTCCAAGATGTTTTATGCATATATGCAAAATATATTTTCAACACAGATCACCAGATGGACACGGGATATATCTGGCGTTTCTCAGCGCAAATCATCAGATGGTCGCCGAAAGGGTTAATAATATATATACCCTGTAATAGCAACAAATAAAAAACTAATTGTATAGTCTTTCCATTTTGGCATGAACCTAAACAAATTAAAAACATAAATGAAAATGATATGTCTTTGTAACTGATATTTTTTTATGGTATCTAATCACCACTACCTCTGAACATGCAACACCAAGGACACTGCAGATAGGTTGCCTGCTATAGGCTTAGATGTTAATATAGAAAAGGGAATAGGGAAGTAATTGCAGGGGAGAAGGGAGGTCAAAGAACACAAAAAAAATATGGGCCGTCGGACTCAACTCATAAAATTCAAAAACACAAATTATGTTTTTCTTTATAGCAGAGCAGGCAAAGGAGCGTGCAGATCACCTGGTGGTGAGTGATCACCGCCACCTATAGAAAGCCACAACGCCGGAGGCGTCTTAGACGCTTTGCGTTATCGGTATTTTGTGAACACATACGCACGTTCCTCGAATGTCGTATTTACTTGGGAATACCGTTGGTGTGGTACTTCTTCAGTCGGTTCATTTGTGCCGTAAGGACGTATACGCGTTCCTGAAAAATATTAGATATCACTATAAAAATATAATGGTGTCTGTTCAACTAATCATGACATGACAGTTTCTGCTTCCGAGATTGGGATCATTTTTGTAACGGTTTTTATTTATGCCGTTTTCATAGACACTAAAAATTATTAAAATCAAACTTGTTGATACAGATTCCACCACCGGAGCCACCAAAATCACGCTCTCCAAGCATACAGCGTATGCTAGAAGATTCCATCGACGAAGGCTCATCAGAATACAATTGGAAAATAGAACAAGAAGATACACGTACCATGTCTAAACACACCAGCGAATATTCAAGGAAAATATCCCACGATATCCTTTCGCGGGAGTCTGCTTTGAACGAGCGCTATTTCGAGCAGACCTCAGACAAAGTACGCAGTAGGTCATTGGACAACCTTCTCGGCGATAACCCCGCGCCACAACCGACTAAGTTGGCCGATTTAGGGCTATCCCAGTCCCGGCTTAACGACCGTTATCATTCAGTTGAGAGGCTAGGTGGGGCACCGAGTGTAGTGAGCAGCAAGGGAGCAATAGAAATGGAATATAGTACAGGTTCAAGAGTGGTGCCATCGCGATACATAAAGTCCCAATACACTGGCAAGCGGGCGCCAGCTGGCTCACAGTCTAGTCGTGCATACATCGAAAAAAGTTCCGAATTCGGAGGTGTGAGGTAAGAAATCTAAAATTATCTTGAATAAATACATTCCTTTTTACAACCACACACACATTCAATTATAATAAATAATAATGAAAAAAATATATTTATACTATTGCTACATTTCTTTCCTTTCTGATCCTTTTGGTTACATTTACTATTTTACATAAATCTATATGCATTCTGCATGCATTCTGCAGATAGTAAAAGACTTTTTTTATCGGATAGGAAGGCAAACGAGCAGGCGTGTCACCAGGTGGAAAGCAATCAACGTCGCTCATAGACATCCGCATCGCCATAGGCAGTGCGGAAGCGTTGCCGACCTTTAAGGAAAGTGTCATTATAGAAGTGGAAAGGAGGGGATGGAGGGAGGAGGAGGGTATTGGGCCTCCGGAACTCGGCCGCTCACCGTACGAAGCGCGGTAGCTAAGCTACCACTCAGATGCCGTAGTTCTGCGGAAGTGTGATACTTCCCCGGGCGAGCCGGCCCTTTTATGCTACAAAGAAATATTATGCCATTCTTGACAAAGTATTCGTCTGCAGTATTGCTCTACCACTATGTAAGACTCAGTCAAAACTTCTGCTCAACGAGCATAAATAACACTGAGTTCCACTCGACTCTCATGGAGATAAAGCGCAGCACAACTTGTGAAATACGAAATCCAATAAAAAAAAATAAATAAACATATGATGCTAAATTTACTCAGTCCCGAGATCGAATTTGAAATGCCACATAGTTGCAACTTTGTGTATACCTGTTGCTGTGTATACCTTGTATACCGTTTAATTACCATACATTAATATTTTGCTATAGCTAGGCCCCGAGATCGACCAATACCGAAAAATATTCGTAATTCAAAGTAATTCATGTATTATTTTCTTCTTCTTGTACATAGATTTTTATATATAACATTGATCTCATGGCCAAGCTATAGCAAAATATTAACGTTTGGAAATATAACAGCATTAAGTTTAAGCCTCATTTATTAGCTCTATATCTAATGATAAACATAATAAATATTCTCCTCACTCCATTCAATAGATAGAAGACGCTACGATATTTCTTTTCATTTCTTTAGCATAATTTATTAATATTTCGCTTAAATTAGACATTAAAAACATCATCATTTTGATTTTAATTGTAATCATGTTTTTATATTACATTTTCATATTGTCTCATCCAGATCATCAGCAATGTCGGACACCTCTGAAGCTCCGAGCTTAGCGTCGCATGTGCGTCGAGTCCGTGTGCCTAGTCAGGCGTCCGATGTAGACCAGTTCCTTGACGATCTGTTCTCACCTGTCCTCGACCCGAACATCGACGAACTCTCCGACGCACGGTCCTTAGCAGCTAGCATCAAGGGCGGGAAGAATTACAACCAGTTTATTGACAACATATTAAACTGTAACTACAATGAACAGTTGGATATGCTAAACAATGCTAAAGATGTAGGCAGACTGATTAAAGGCGGCGGAAAAGAAGACAAAGGCAACGCAAGCAGAAAAGAGTCCAGTGTCGCTTCTGTAGACGACTATATCACAAATCTCTTTGACCCAATTTTCATGAACGATAGTCTCAAAAGGTTAACGGATGGAGAAGGTTTATCTGGTGCAATAAAAGGTGGTGGAGCTACGCCAAGAGCCGCATCGGCGTCCACTTCAGCGTTAAGTTTTGGGGCTTTATCATTACCCCCATCAATGCCCAGTATGCCGGCTACCCCAGAAGCCTTAGCTGCAGCATTAGGATTGCATTTACCACCTCCTGGTACGGTCGATATCAACGCGTACCATCAGAATCTACAGCGGGCTTTCCTACAAAACGCAATGGCGCAAAATTTACAAATTCAACAACAACTTTTGGCTCAAAATCAAGCTTTACAAACACTGCTCGCCGGTCAAGTGGCAGAGACGCCTGAACCAGTTCCAACGTCTCCAATGCGAGCATCAACTGTTGTCCACGCTCAAGTACATTCTCCGCCTAGAAATTCTGCCAAGTCTAGACGAGAATCAAACGAGAGTTCCTCAACTGGGGCACCACCACCACCTCCACCACCGATGCCTCCACCGCTCCATGATATCGATCCCTCAGAAGTGCGACCGTTCATGGACCCATACGGTCGAGCGAAGACTGTTCGTATTGGAAAATGGAGGTGGCCACCTCCGAAAGACGCGGTGGGACAAGAAACTGCTCAAGATTTCACCAAATTTAAAATGCGTCAAATACAAAGGAGACACACTCCCCAGGCGCAGACCAATGGGATGGAACACGATCCCCCGCGCGGGCGTTCTCGTTCCGAAGCATCTCCAGGAATTGAATGGGAAGAATTTGAAGTGGACGGTCAGAATATTTCGCCGAGCAGAGAACCGCCATCCCAACGAACAGCGAGACGCAGTTTTGAAATCGGAGCTCAACGACCTTCACCCGGTAGCGTTGGTAAATTGAAACTCAGTTCTGAAATGAGACAACGGTTGGAGAGGGTCACCGCAAATCATTCGGTTCGAAGTACGTCATCTGCCACGGATACACCGCGCACAGTCAATAAACTAGAAGATACGAGAAAATTGATGTTAGAACGTCAGCTTGGTGGTGGCAGATGGGATGCTCCTCCACCCCCATTACCACCAGCTCCTCCCGGTCCCGCGCCACCACCCCCCAAATCTCCTCCAACGCCACCAGACAGGCCTGCGCCACCGCCTCCAATACCCGACACGTCCTCATCGTTCGCTCAGCTACGACGGGACAGAGATACGTTTGGCGTACACCAAAATAGGGAAGCTGATGACAGAAATGCTTTCTTAGCTAACTGGAGCTCACGAAGGAAAGAAGAGAGCGAATCGGGACACGGTGACGATTTAGCATCACGTTTCCTGACGGCAGATCGCAGGGAACGGCGAGTTAATGACTGGGGTGATGAGTCGGAAATCAGAGGTTACAGTGAAGAAAGAACCCAACAAGGACGAGACGAGTGGGACTCTGAATCTGGATTGGATGGAAACGGGCGCCGTGACCTCCGTGATGATTACTCCGGTCGAGATGCATCGGAAATATATGAAATGCATCCGATGAGAGCCGAGAGAAGAAAGGAAGAAAATGATATTGGAGCGAATTTCGAACGCAAGCACTCCTCGCCATATTTCGATGACTTTGAGCGTTTCGATGGACGTAAGAATTCGCGCGACATGTTAGTTGGTCGAGCGAGAGACAGCCCTCGATCTGACGTCATATTCCCACCGGACAACAATGATGTCACGAACAGAACTGACAGACCTACATTCAAGACTCATATGGCGCAGAAAGAGAGGGATAGAAAGCTTGAAGCGGAAAGAAGACAATCTGTGTCTACACACGTTACTGACAGGACCGAACACATTGAACGTAAGTTGTATATCTTTCATTGTAACTCCACTTCTAACATATTTAATGTCAAATCTACCTTATAATTACTCAGATACTAGCTGACCCGGCAAACTTCGTACCGCCTCAAAATCAATAAATAAAAACGCTGAACGATAATTGCAGAACATTTCAACTTTAGTAAAAAATGTGGTCAAAACTTAACAAGAACAAAAAGAAATCGTAATCAATAAAACAACGCTCGATATGAATTAGTTTTTATTAATTTTTTTAATTACACATGATGTTGCTTGAAAATTGTTATGTCACAAAGGTTATGGACTTACAAAATAAACTATGTAGTGTACGGTTCTAATTTGCAACTTGTTTAAAATACAAATTAATATAATATCTTTATCTCATTAAATATAACACAGATTAAATATAGTTAATTAAGTTTTATTATTATATATTACACTTCATGTTACTTAAAAATAGTCACGTCACAACGATTAGGCACTTACAAAATAAACATCAAATATTTGACAGGTTGGAATAGTTTCTAAGGGAAAACGAAATTGTCGCTTTTACTATATTCCTAATATTTTTATCATATTTACTCACCTTATAAACCTTCCCTGGACTTCCAAAAATAATTCAAAACCAAAATTAGCCAAATCGGTCCAGCCGTTCTCGAGTTTTAGCGTGACTAACAAACAGCAATTGATTTATATATATATATATATATATATATATATATATATATATATGTATTTTTTTAACAAAAAAATGGGAATTGATTTCAAATTACATTATGTGATGCTTGTATGAACCAGGTGACGTGCCAGCCCCAGCAGCGTTGTTGCCGTCAGACCGC
Source organism: Baronia brevicornis (assembly GCA_031353405.1). Lineage (NCBI taxonomy): Eukaryota > Metazoa > Arthropoda > Insecta > Lepidoptera > Papilionidae > Baronia > Baronia brevicornis. The sequence goes on from JASFAT010004181.1 coordinate 72,520, forward strand.
ATGTTCCTAACGTACACGCGCGTGCCTTGGAAACTGCGCGTGCGCAAAGAAGTTTTTACTCCGCTGGAGACCTACAACGAACCTGACATACTCGATTTGCTTTATGCTCAAGTGAGTCAACCCTTTTATATTATAATGTATTTAAAAAAATCTACTAAACACTCTTAATGTAACTATCCTATAAAACTGTCATAACATTTAATATTTTAGAAGTAATAAAAAACATGTGTTTAATTATTTTATTAAATTCAGTTTTTAGGAAAAGTGCTGAAATTTTCAAAATTAAGCAAACAACCTGATAGTAAGTAATAACACCTGAAACACCTGTTGTAAATAAGTTGTCTGCCTTTGAAAAAGATTCAATTTATTTTATTTATATGTTATAGAATAAATATGGGAGAGGAGGACTTATCGAACAAAGCGCATAGTTGAAGGTCTTCAGACGGTGTGAGATTATGATATTCTTTGCAAGTTGCCTTCTGAAAAATATATTCTTCATAGTCGGTTTTGTTTACATTTTGCATAAGTAAAAAATGAAACTTTTAATTAACTATAGAAGTGTGTTAATTCAATTTTCTCAAATTTAATGGTGCTTTAAATTGATTGTTCAATCTAATTTAAGTTTATTAAGTCCACTACATATACTACCTTAAATGAATAATCGAACACTCAACATGTTAATTTTACATATTAATACGAATATGTTATTTTTTTTTCTAAATAGATCGTGAATGACATATCATCAAACCTACCATCGCTGCGAATAAGCGCAAGTGAGCGTCGTGCCGGTCAGGCGTGGCTGCGTGCGCACGCTAGCGGTCCGGTAAGAGCCCAAACGAAGCGGCAGGCCGTGGAAATGGCGCGCGGCTGGCCGTTCTACTTTGCGCGTTTATTCACCGCTCGTCTGCCGCCCGGCGAGAACGCCGTGCTCGCTGTATCACACGCGGGTGTTACAGTTGGCGTAAAAGGTACGGTATGATTAATGGAGTCAGGCGTTACTTTGCGGAAATCCATCACTATGTGGACAGTCGAAACTTTTACGTAGCTAAGATCCGCGACAAGCAAACAATAACAGAAAATTAATAATGTGTATTTTCCTGCTGGATAAAGTGGATTTGTTTGGAACTTTTATATTACTGAACGCTTACTCGTCAACTTTGATCACACAATTAAGATAGAACTTAAAAGCCTAGAACCCACAAGAAAGGGTAGATGGCACAAGACTTCCTAATCGAAAGCCGACGCATTGGATTAGACCAAACAAGTCTGATCTAGTGAAAATAATCAAAAATAGCCATTGCGAAAGTTGAATAGTCAAAGTGGTTCAAAAATTATGCAATAAAAACACCTCTTTAATTAAAAAGATATTTTATATAGCATTGAAGGAAGAAGGAAAAGAGAATAGAGAGAACCAAAAAGATATATCTAATAGTTTAGTAAACATTGACCTTAACGTCTATTGCAAACGAGAATGCGAGTTAGCTCGTGCTAAATGATCACCGCCACTCATAGACATCCAACACACCAGAGGCGCCGCAGATGTGTTGCCGGTCTTTAGTGTACACATACGCTCTTTTCTTGAATTATGCTAATCCACTTTGGATTTTACCCAATCAATCATCGGGACGTCTACACCCCACCCGAAGTGTGGAAACGAGTATCGGGGATGAACCCCACCACTCGGGCTACGCTCGGGAGTACACCGCCTCCCGGTCTTTGCTCCGCTGTTTTCAGCGGTTTTTAGGGATTGTGTATTCGGCCTAACCACTAAACCTGCCCCCCATTACTGCCGTGGATTTTACCATTGTAACCTTCTTGTATTTATAATGGCTTCTATACCCCAGGTCCAGGGGGTCTGACGGTGCGTCGGACGCTATCGCTGGGCGGGCTCCGTGCATCCGCGCCCGCGCCCGGCACGCTGCAGCTGACGCCGTCGCGCGAGCCACCGCTCACTCTGCACGCCCCCCTCGCGCACCACGCCCACGCACTCATAGCGGAGTTCGCGCTGCAGTACACCCAGGTGCGTATTCTGTTGAAGATCGATTGGTATCGAAAGTCGTACCGCGTTCTACAATATAATTGCTTTTAGCTCGACGAATCTCAGGCCCAAGTGTTACGCGTCAACGCGTGGTAAACACGTCGTACCTTCCTCTTCACTACTATCTTCTACAATCATACGCCTTGGACACTATTAAATTTCAATATATAAACTACCTTGTAACAGCAATTATGAGACTCGTGACTAACTCTGGTGGCGTACTGATAGAAACTAACATTCAATCACGACCCAGGCTCGTGATGTTTATGTTTGATCCGACTATCTGTACACGAGTTCGGCTCGTGGTGTTTACGTTTGGCCCGACTATCTATTCACAAGCCTGGCTCATCATATTCATGTTTGGGCCAAAATTTTCATCACGAGTCAGACTCGTTAAAGCACGGCAAGGGGTTAATGCCTCACTCTGGAACTGTAGCTCGTATAATATATGATTCAACTGTTAGCCGACGTGACAGACATATCGTTTTTATTTCCACGACAAATGCCTATCGACGTTGTATACACGTCACTGGCGTCTTTATAGCGCAAGTGGTTAAAAAAGTTAAAAATCATTATTAATTCTATTTAAGTATTACTACCAATTTTACTTCATTGACATACTTTGCTTATAATAAGCAATAATAACTCAATTGACAAGGCTCGGTTTTACGATACTTACGTCGTGAATTCGTATCCTCCATGAACTATTGATGTGGATCATTTATTAGCACAGGCATTATACGCTTCGTTGGAATGGTTAGCAAGAATTCTAGTAATATTACAAATATTGTTAGTCTTCTTTTTTAAATCTTTTATTTTTTTAGACACTAATCCAGGGATGTCGAATTTATATATTATAATACGTGCCATTTTAATTCAAAAAAATAATTAATGTTGCCATAACGTGCCTGTAAATCTTGACTTAGTGAACACAAAAAAAAACTTTTTATATTAAAACAAAAATAAACCTTCACTTTTATACAATAATCTTAACATTTACAGTTATACCTACTTATTTAAATGAAAGAAAAAGTAACAGTTTAATGAGTTTCATCTATGTAGTTCGCAACAGCAGCTTCTGCTATTAAAGTCATCCAGACTAACAAACTAGATTAAATCGATATTGAAGCGACTGTCATTGTCGAATCGCACTCAGATTTCTATGTTTGTTACTGTAATTCAAACTTACGGTAATTTTCTCAGTTTCTAAGGAGCCCAAGTTGTTTTTTTCGCCTGTCATCAATCGCCACCTTTGTTTTTTTTTACTGACTACCTATTTGGCGTAGTCACGAAATTTTTATTTTTTTTTTACAGTTATCATTGCACGACTTACTGTAATGATAAGTATATCTTACACAATCAAGAATTATTATTTTAATTATTACTATAACATATAAATAAATTCACTTAGTTACCGTACATATTACTGCCTTTTTACTGATATTTGTTTCTCTCCCACTTCACCTCGTAAGACACCCACGAGGAGAAATGGGATGGCATTATTCTATGCCGGAAACCATACATCTCATATGACTATAATTCTTGTCAATTTATTGATATTGCTCATTAATAAACGTATATTATGATCGTAAATGATCACCGACCTCAATTCGACTGCTGCTTACATAAATCAGTTCCAAAGCGTATTGTATAATTTAGGAAGTAAAAATCGTCTTTTTGTTTATTTTGCCATGCGCATAGAGTTTACTTTTTAATGCCACTACAGTTGGTAACGTTGTATCATGTATGTCACTGGCACATAAAATAAAATATTAACCAATGACGTGCAAGCGAATACTGTCGTTAAACTATAACCTGTACGGTTTATTGTAGCGTACAAATAATATCATAATTTTTTAAAGTGTTGCCACATTATTTGTGTGGTGCTTTCAAGACTCACAATGACTTAACACTTCAAATCTTCAAACCGAATAGTTTAGTCAATGGTAAGTTTTTTGTTCAAAAATTCTCATATACGTAATCAAGCAAAGTGGGCCACCTTATTCTTCACTACAAAACTTACTCATGACTTGATCTTTAATTTGTAAAGACCTATTGTATTCGAAAAATTACTATGCGGTGATAGACGAAAAAAAATATGAGTAATGTAGTGAGTATGACATTACATTGCGATAATCCATTATTCAGATGTCTCGTCAAGAATCATTTTTGCTTGAAATCGGCAAAAATCAATTAAAAAATAATATACGGAATATTATTTGTTTTTTATTACTTATATTCTTTACGAACTCATATTTTGTATATCCTCGTTTTCGTGTAAAAAAAACCGCTTATTGTTTAATCCTAAATACAATAGCTTTAGTAATACAAAATGTTGTTTAAAACATATCTTTTTTTTAATACAAAATTATCAATATTATTCCATAAAATTACAAACGTGTGGAGCATCTGTTAATGTCAACGTGGACCGTATCAATGACGTCATCGCGTCAGTTGGTCGTTTCGTTTACGGTGACAACACTTCTATTTTGAATGGATTAATTTTTAATTTTAAAAAAACCTTTTTAAAATAAAACGTCATAGAACAAACGTTGTTGCTTTTAACTTAATCTTTATCTGTGTATTGTTTTCTTACGAGAAACAGAAAATACTTTGTAGTTACCTTCGGCGGTCTTTCCGAACCGATACGACATTGGCACCTTCAAAACACATGCCTACAAATACCTAAAAGGCTGGCAACGCTTCCGTGACTCTTATGGTGTCGCGGTTGTCTATGAGAGTGTCATGTGACAGTAAAAGCTATATACAAAAAAACAGTCAAGTAAATCACTTCCATACTAAAACGTAAATAACACAACACCACATTTCAACAATGTACATATATGACAACACATCTCATACGACAACACGAGACATCCTCAGGTATAAGTAGGTTTATTAAAGTATAGACAGAGCACATCCTTACGTAAAGACAAAAGTTATTAAATTAATAATAATTTACGTTAATGAACTAAAAATTCTACACTGCTTTTGCATCTATGACTTTTTATGCAAATTAAATTAATATAATTATTAGCTATTCATATTTAGAATGTTAGGATGGATTTTTTTTTATTATCTCTTGGTAATGGACATTAAAGTAATATTCCGAGTTGGCTTCACTTTAACAAAATATCGGTAACATACATATAAATAGACCAAACAATAGTATAGAGCACAAACCGTTAAACAATATTGTCTTATTGGAAAGGTTCTGTATCATGTGTAAAAACTTAATATTAAATTGGACCATTAGGCTACGTGTATCTTAAAATGCTAATTACCATCCAATCCAGCCGACCCACTGAAATACACAAAAACTTTCATCAAAATCAGTCCAGCCTTATTAATGGAGTCAGGCGTTACTTTGCGGAAATCCATCACTATATGGACAGACAAAAGTTTTACTTAGCTAAGATCCGCGACAAGCAAAACAATAACAGAAAATCAATAATGTGTGTTTTTCTGTTGGGTTAAGTGGTGGTTTGGAGTTGTGTATAGTGGTTGGTGGGTGGAGAATTGATGGCCGATTTTCGGTAAGTTTTTGGTTTAAGTTCCAAATAAATCCACTTAATCCAACAGAAAAACACACATTATTAATTTTCTGTTATTGTTTTGCTTGTCGCGGGTCTTAGCTTAGTAAAACTTTTGACTGTCCATATCAGTCCAGCCGTTAAGGCAGTTAATTCAATGACAACACGAACAGATATAAAGATAGGCCAGATTAATCTGGTTACTATTTATGACAGCATTTTCTTTATAATATAAAGGTATTTTTATCTTACGTTGCAATTATGGTTCAAACAATCTAGTGCAGAGCTAAATGAGTTTATAGGCAATACGGCTCCCACTCCCGTTAAAGTGCTAAGATGAGACCCGTTACGCTGACCGCTCGCGCTCGCGCCGCCATGTTTAGTTCCGCTACAGATGCCTGGATGGCTGCTTCTGCGTAAATCACCATCAGATAACGTCATTTCCTCAAGTCTTAAATCATAATTAAATTTTTTTATGGGATGGAGGGCAAACGAGCAGGCGTGTCATCTGATGGAAAGTAATCAGCGCCGCCCATAGACATCCGCAGCGCCATAGGCAGTGCGGAAGCGTTGCGGACCTTTAAGGAAAGTGACATTGTGGGAGGGGAAGGGTGTTGGACCTCCGAAACTCAGACCGCTCACCGTACGAATCGCGGTAGCTAAGCTACCACTCAGACGCCGGTTTTCTGCGGGAGTGTGATACTTCCCCGGGCGAGCCGGCCCATTCATGCTACAGACAAATAATATGCCATTCTTGACAAAGTATTCGTCTGCAGCGTGGCTCTATCACTTATAACTATTTATTTAGGTACAAAACGTTTCCCGAAGAGAATAGACTATTACTATATACAAATTATAATTAAGTCATAGTTTCCATAAAAAATAATGCCTACTAGACAAAAATTAACAATAAAACTTATTTTTAAAGTATTTATATTACTCTAATGGCGCTTAATCAATTTTTACCATATAAAATAAACTGAAACGCGATAACCCGCACTCTATGATCGCGTGTTACATTTCTAAATATGTAGGTGCCAATTTCAGAGTTGCTATGAAACATGTGAATGAGAACACTCAAACTCAGGGCGTCTTAAGTCAGAAAAAATTAGAATATCTTTATCTCATCCCTCAGCATTTGTTATTGCTTTTACCATGGGGAGTGCTCCATAGAATTGTTTGGAATAATTCCTGCCGCTTATTCTTCTTCGAATCAGCGATCACACGCTACCGGCCCATAACTTGGTTATGACACCGCATCATCCGTTGCCCTCATAAGGTCATCTGCTGAGCAGGTGACGGGGCACAGAGAGCAGGATGTCAGGTGTGCTTTTATTTATGTGCCTCTCCCACAGTCACATACAGGGTTCGCTGCTGAAAAGTTGCACTTTGTCACGCTGTCTCTACAGCGGTCAGTCTGGGTGCGCTATCGGTTGAGGAACTTCCACACTGGCCACGGCAAGTTATTTCCGGCTGGCAGAGTTTCTGTCTGCCACTGAATTGCAACTTGTCACAAATAAAACTTCATCCCCACCATCTGGATGAGTGGCGATTCAATACGGTGCGCTTTTCCTGGAATTTTTTTCCACGCACTACCATCTTGTGGAATCAGCTGCCTTCGGCGGTATTTCTGAACTGATACAACATTGGAACCTACAAAAAACAAGCCCACGCTTCCGTTATACGTATAGCGTTAATTGCTTTCCATCAGGCGATACGCTTGCTCATTTGCCCTCCTATCGCATAAATAAAAATATTTTTAGAAACTATATGGACAGTCAAAAGTTTTACTTAGCTAAGATCCGCGACAAGCAAAACAATAACAGAAAATTAATAATGTGTGTTTTTTCCGTTGGGTTTAGTGGATTTATTTGGAACTTAAACCAAAAACTTACCGAAAATCGGCCATCAACTCTCCACCCACTAACCACTATACACAACACCAAACACACATTATTACTTTTCCATCTTGTAAACGACACGTGTTTCGCCCCAACACGAGGCATCTTCAGGTATAGTAGACTCTACGGTAGACAACCGAAAAATGTCTTTTGACTGTCCATATAGTGATGGATTTCCGCAAAGTAACGTCTGACTCCATTAATAATTTTTAGAAACAACAAAAAGCAAAAATTATATTTGACATTGGACCTTCAAAAAAACAAGCCAACGCTTCTCTCATACCTATGGTTTCGCGGATGGCGTTGATTGTTTTGAATCAGGCGACACGCTTGCTCGTTTGCCCTCCTATCTCATAAAGAAAAAGCTTTTTAGAAACAACAAAAAGCAAAAATTATATACTTTCATCTTATAAAGTAACGTTGAGCTAGGTCGTTGAAGTTTTATAGGTCTTTTGAGAAAATAACAATGGATGTAATCAACGGAGAAAATGCAGTGAATGGACAAAGCACATAGCCATTTGACGTGTGTGTGTAAATCAAAGAGAACGTTGAAGCGAAACGTCAATACTTGGAAATCATACACAGATAAAATCATTATTATTATCTATGTATTGCGATTCTGAGAATGTTTATTGCTCATTTTTTTAAAATTAATTAATTGGTAGGTACTGTAGTGATACATTCATAAATGTATCACTAATGCCAGAATTATATATATGTGGGTGTGTGTGTGTGTGTTTCTATTCCAACGCCCCGTCGGCCCCATAAGTGAACACTAAAAAAACCACTTTAACTCCAAAACACATTTTCGTATTTAAAAAAAATGTTATGATTCTACCAACTGTTATGTACGTTTAAAAGCGCAAAGAAAACAAACAAAAAGCTGTATGCACCATAATATGGGCCGAGCGGCGAGGAAGGAGCATGGGTTGCGCACGCGCAGTCAGACGCAAGCCGCGCACCTGCGCGCACCATGCAGCGCCCGCGCCTCTCGCTCGCGATGCGTGACAACTGGCGGCACTTGCAATGCATGTACGGCCTCGAACCCAACTACGAGGAATGTCCGCCCCTGCGGCGCGCCCCAAGCCTCGACTCTCTGATAAACTCGTCCGAAGGCGCGGCCTCCAGTGCGGATGCATCCGCGCCCGAAGACTCCGATTCGGGCGCGGACACACGCGACCCCGAACCCTCGCGGCCCCGTAAAAACGATCGTGCCCCGAAAAAATGCCCGCAAAGTTTTTCGTCATCGTCTAGTGGTCACATGGAGACGATACACGAGGAATCGACGGAGCCCAAAGTGTCAGTGAAGGAGATTTTGGCCAGGTTTGAGAACCTGACAGAAAAGACTGATTTCACACAGGTGGGGTTAAAAACATTGTCACAGTATATTAATTGATAACATTATGTAGAATAGATAAACATTAATTTATTGAAATAATCTCATAGACAACCAGGAAAACGTTTAATTATAGGTAATTAAATAATATATTCGACGTAAAAAAGAATGTAGGCCCGAGCTGGTCTCTGTAAAAATAAATGAATAAACCCAAGAAAAGAAACGAAAAAGACAAACGAAATCTTAATTAATTAAGACGTGGACAAAAAATAATTAGCCATTTTATTTCATAAAATGGCTAATTATTTTTTAATGACCGATTCGGTATGTCTCAACACAAGCCTGCCTAGTGTGCTCCGTTCCAATATCATCCCATAACTTATAAATAAAAAATATATAATATTAACAAAACATATTTACAATAAATTATTATCCTGTATCAAATACTACCATACGTGAAAGATAAACGTCTGCAATATCTATATTTTTAAAAACAAATTGTTAAAACAAATATCATTATTCAGAAATTACGCAATCACATTATAGTAATATACCTTGAGATATTCTATTATAGTTTCTTTCGAGTAGTATAAAAAAAATTATTTAATTTTATTAATATATTGTGTGTCTTTAATATATGAGCTTACTTCTTCACGAATAAGACAGATGTTTATGTATAAGAGAAATGGGAACAGCTGTCTTATCGTGATTAATTTATTTATAGTAAGGTTTCTATTGCCCAAAAAGTGTATCTGCTAATCATTCATTAATTAAGCTATTCATCAGTTTATCGTCGTGTTGTTTTCACTTACACTCAGTTATATTTATAGTAATATTTTCATTTCATTATTAATATCATTTTTTTTCTACAGTCCATATATGTCTCACTTCTAGGCATGGCTATCTCTCTCTCATTTCTCGAGGAATGGACAATAAAAATCTGTAATATTATAAAACAAAATATAATATACGAGGCATTTGGTATATGACATATAACAAAATTAATATTATATTATCGTATGAAAGGAAAGATCTAAATTAAAAACGAAACCGCATGAGATTATGCATATAAAACGAAAAAACCTTGCTTCGCATTCATACCTACAAATAACATTTGTTAAAATGTTTTACTATAAATAAACGATTTAAAATGTTTTACTAATAATTCCAAGTTATTAAAAAAAATTAATAGTAAAAAATTTTAAGTCGTTTATGATTTCAATTGACGAAATGTCCTTTAAATGTATTATGTATCCTATATAGTTTGATTTAATCTTATTATCATGTAATTTCACAATATTGAAATGCGATACATGCCCGTTATAAGTCTTTATTTGTTGACAATTATGACTCAATTTTAAAATATAATCTTCTAATTGCAATTATATAAGACAACATTCTTTAGACGACTAAATCGTTGCCGTACTCATTTATATTAAATGATATATGAAAAAAATTAAAATCTCCCTTAGTCAATACTCAATTCAAATGTGACGTAATAAATTCCATTTGACTTTTTCTTTTTTATGTGAAACTCTTCGTTTTTACATACCGTATAAAATACGGCCATTTGCCAACATAACAAGCAAATTACGGCAGTTGTCGATTACAAGACGTTTGTTTATTTTTTTCGTTCAGTGTGTGCATCGTGAGCACTTTCCAATCTCGATAGTCTTGCCATGTAATCGATCTATTAATGGCTTAGTTACACAAAAATGGATCTAGCTATAAATTGTTTTTGTGTTTCTTCATTATCTATTTATAATTACATTCTAGTTTTCCTTATTGAAATCTTGTTCAAACAATATTATGAATTTAAACTTTAAAAAATAAACTTATTATATAAAAAATAAATAAATAGGAGTAATTTTGATTCTGGAAATCTCTTTATAATTTTAAGCGGGAAAAGTAGATTGTAGGCTTGTGAACTTTACCCATTGAGCCAAGCGAGCTTTTTAATCTACCTTAAGCTTTATAAAATTGTGTTTTAACAGATAAAATATAGTCCTAAATACAATAATTTATGATTTACATACATATATTAATTAGGAATACACTTCTAAATCTATTTCACATGAGAACAAAATAAAAATTTATGAATTTGTTAATTTGTATAAATATTATAGTATTCGTTCCAAATTTAACTGACTAATATTAATGTCAATATGTTAATGTTGTAAATTTCATATTAAAATTAAGAAAGCTACGATTATAAACTATTTCACAAGGCATTATGCATTTGGCATTCTTCATAATGATTTAATTTATTTGTCTGTCAAATTTGTGTCTGAATTTAATTAAAATATAGTTTTCAAAGTGTACATTGACGTGTACCATAAAAAAAGAATTTATTGGTTTTTATTCCTTACTCTTTGTTTAAAATCATGTTTAAAACAAACGCTTTAATTCCATGCTTGTTAACGTTTTTCAGTAGTGGAGCTAGCTATAAGGTTATTATTTTTATTTCTAATTTATGGATATCATCTTCCACGCACATGTATCTTCTATACAATTAATTACAATTTTATTGTAATACATTTTACAATTTCGATTGTGGAGTCTTGATGTATTATAACTGCATATTACTTTTATTATTTACTTTGATTTTAATGGGAAACGATATTTCCTTACTAACAACAAAAATATGCGCATGCGCATATCATCTTATATTTATTTACTTCTAAGTGTACATTTTTCTTAACACTAACATACAAACCATTCTTCGAAAGGTTACAAAAATTCAAATGAATTTATGTAACCTTTCGAATAATAAAATCATTCAATTTCGAACAATAAAATATATCTGGTATCTCGATATCGGTCCACCAGTAAGTCAAAACCTGGATAAGGTAGCGAAACGTATTAATATTGTTGCAATCAAGCAATCAAAAGCAAACCAGCCATTATAACTTTTAAAAATAAATTGACAAGATGTCCGTCCGTCAAGCGTGACAAGAGCAGTTAATAGAAAATATCTGCGCGTGGAAAAGAGACAGGATGATGTCTAGAAAAGACCGTACATTGCTGGAAAAAGTAGGTTTTCCATAAAAAAAACACACTCATAAAATCCTACAGGATTTTTGTTTCATGAATATCACCATTACATTTAAATTTCATGTGAGTTACATATACGAGTATGAGCTCGTGTATATAACTCACATGAAATTTTAGTTTCGTTGTAAACTAAATTCAGATAAACTAGAGCAAACTACGTACAAACACAACTTTGTAGAGAAAGTGGTTACGGTTAAGACGTTACCAGCTTATGTATAAATTATATTTGTAGAATTATCTATACTAATAAGCCCTATTGGAATATTATATAAGAAATAAAAGTCAGGGAGGTGTGAAAAAAGAAACTTGATAGATGTTTTAACTTTTATTTATTGAATAAGAAGACAAACGAGCAAGCGTGTCGCTTGATGGAAAGCACTTAACGCCGCCCATAGACATCTGCATCACCAAAGGCATTGTAGCGTTGCTTGTTGTTTGAAGGTTCCAATATCGTATCCGTATTTGTAATAATAATAATCCTATTCAGAAACGTCACTGAAAGAAGCTGGTTCCACACAGTAAAAAGAAGTTTCGAGATGAACGCACTGTGCCAAATCGCCACGCAACTAAACGGTAGGGATGATTTCTTTGTGCATAATTACCTATTTTGATAGTAAAAAAAAAATTACGTTTAAACAGCAATAACTTAATTAGTAAGGATTATGTTTATAATTTAAGGTTCGATTCTACTATTAGACTATTGAAGTGAATATTATATGCACAGTCAAAAGTTTTACTTAGCTAAGATCCGCGACAAGCAAAACAATAACAGAAAATTAATAATGTGTGTTTTTCCGTTGGGTTAAGTTGATTTATTTGAAACTTAAACCAAAAACTTACCGAAAATCGGCCATCAATTCTCCGCCCATCAACCACTATACACAACACCAAACACACATTATCACTTTTCCATCTTGTAAACGACACTTATTTCGCCCCAACACGAGGCATCTTCAGGTATAGTAGACTCTACGGAAGACAACCGAAAAGTGAATATTTTCTGAACATAAGCAAAATAAGCTGAATTGAAATGGTTAACAAAGAATTCTAGTAATATCAGAAACATGCCTCCTTTTATTTAAAAAAAAAAAGCACTGGCCATTAATATTAAGCGAGACTTTTCCCGCCAAATTGCATCAGTGACGTTGTGTTTTTATTTCATTTTCATAATCTTATATTATTTTCAGTTATATTGTTTAATTGTGGTAGCGTATTATGCAATATAGTTCGATTAAGGTGTATAGGTGAAGTGATATGATAAAAACACGTGTAACGTAACTTTGACTGAAAAAGTCCATAGAAGGTTTTGGTAAAATGGTCACTATTTTATCAAGACGTAACGTGATAAGCTTGGCAAGACTTGGAACATTTCAAGAAATTGCATATTATTGTATTTTACTTGACACTGGCATAATAGTTGTAACTAATTGCCATCAAAGAAAAGAAAAAATATTAAGCGAAGTTAGGTTATACATTGGCGGAAAACTGCCGAGTCTCAGTAGTAATTCAACAATCATTTCAATTTGTTATCGCATGCAAAAGGCATCCGACGTGAGGCGTAAACATGAACCTGACGGGTCAAGGCGGACCGGTGTTTACTGCATTACACCAAGAATTACTGACTCTTGCTACAAGTACACAAATAGCAGAGATTATACGAGTGTTATAATAAAAAGACGACAACTGTCCGCATGACCTTGAACGAAAAAAAAATACCTTGCTGCTAATAATAAAGCAATAAAAAAAAATAACCTCAACGGCTTTGTAAACAAAAGTTGTTTATAAATTTTGCCATTTTTTTATATCATTTACGCATAGGAATCTTCCCATGAAAAAACCCACCACGCTCGTCCAATTCGGAGTGGAAGAGTAACCACACTCGGAATAAATATCTATAGGCCATACATATATTTATTTTCATGCAGGGATGGTACACGCTACGATTGATTGCGTAGGCGACAGCCCCATCCCTGGGTAAATGGGGAAAGATATTAATGAAAAAAGTAGTAAAATATTTATTTTTCCTGTATAAAAAAATAGGCACAAAACCAAGCAAGTCACCGGCTGGTGATGAATCAAAAATGATGAAAAAGCAACTAAACACCATGTGCACTGCGGATGTGCTTGTCTTTAAGAAAATGAAGCATACTATGAGATTGAATTAAAAGAGAAGGGAAGGGGGCAAGAGTTTGTACTTATTCCCAACAAGGGTGCTCACCGCATTAAGTGTAGTGTAGTGTAGCGTATATTCAGCTGTTGGTCTTCTAAGAGAGTATAATACTTCTTCCCTTTTGCCTATGGGAATCATCCATGGGCGGCAATGATTAATTAACATTGGGTGGGACTTTTCCCGCCAACTTACATCAGTGTAATTGTGTTTTTATTTCATTTTCAGAATCTTATATTATTATCAGTTATATTGTTTAATTGTGGTGGCGTATTATGCAATATAGTTCGATTAAGGTGTATAAGTGAAGTGATATGAAGTAAATGCGTGTATCGTAACTTTTTAAGTTGACTGAAAAAGTCCATAGAAGGTTTTGCTAAAATGGCCACCATTTTATCAGGACGTAACGTGGACTGACTTGGAACATTTCAAAAGATTGGATATTATTGGATTTTACTTGACACTGGCATAATAGTTTTAACTAATTGCCATCAAAGAAAAGAAAAAAAAACATCAGGTGAACCCGCTTGCCATTTCCTATCTCTTTTAAAATCAGAACCACGGAACTCTATATGTGAAAAGAAATCACACTTAACTGACATTTGGTTATGTATTAATATTATTTACATAAAATCATTATCAACAATATTAAATAAATGTATAAAATTATATTATTAATTACATAATAATTCGTCCGATACGATAGAGGAAGCGGTTGTTTTATAAATCATATTCGTTACATCGGTAAAAGTGAATTATATGGTCTGTGATCATGCAAGCGAGCTGTAGGGAAAGTCGGTTGTACTTTGATATGCATACTAATAACTTATAAATGAGCACCCAACAACGAACGAGTAATTGCTGGTCATTGCCGTATAATTGCATATTGTAGATCAACCCACATATTGCGCAATATGGGGAATGTTTTAAAGCAAATGGTAGATTTTAAGAAAGTATATTTGTTAGAAGAAAACAACCAATTGTCTCAGTGGCTACTACGGTGCGTTTCTCTCGAAACTTCTTCCACGCACCACCACCCTGTGGAACCAGCTACCTTCGGTGGTCTTTCCAAATCGATACGACATTGGCACCTTCAAAAAACAAGCCTACACATACCTAAAAGGCCGGCGACGCTTCCGCGACTCCTGCGGTGTCGTGGTTATCTATGGGCATACGTATATGGCGTTGATTGCTTTCCATCAGGTGACACGCTTGCTCAATTGCTCTCCTATCCCATAAAAAAAAATCGGAATAAATATTTGTATGTCAATCCGCATTGGACAAGCGTGGTGGGTTAACGTCCGTTGCTCCAGGAATGGAGAGGCCCGTGCTCAGCAGTGGGACATATATGCGCTGTATAAAAACAAAAAAAATGGTAGATAAATCGGCATCCGGGCGGGGGGCGGGATTGGTGCTACAAATGCGTTGTCTACCGTTGAGAACAATAGAAAAGGCTAGAAAGGATATAAGGGAACGAAAGCGAAAAAAATATTTAAAAAAAAAACAAAAAAAATTTGATATTGCTGAAATTTTTTCTCAACTAAGTTAATTACGTTTGTATTAGCATATATCATCATCGGTCTGCGGCAGCCCTCTGCTGTACGTAGAACTCCTTAGCTAGCTAGCTAGTCGTCCACAGCCAACTACATTTGCCAAGACGCGACCTCTACTCGAGAAGTCTTCTCCTCCAAGGGCTGTTGGTTTTCCGACAACAGCAATCAGTCCATTAAAACTTAAATTTACTAACGCAAAGAGCTACCGTTGACTTGCCGCTCCGGAAGATTTTTTATTTGCGGTTGTCTTTTATCTGAATTGTTCAAAACAATCGTATTGTCCACGATTGTTTTGAACAATTCAATCATCATAACTTACTTTTCAATTTAACAATTAAAGGTGTAAAATGAATAAAATAATATTTATATACATATTATTTATATTATATCTATGTATCCTCTTATTTATATAGTATGTATTGTCATGTATATTATTATTATATTTTGCTGTTGTACACTTATTTCTATCCTCACAGCTTATCTTATCTCTCTTTTACTCCTGGGTTTTCTGGAAGAGAACTCAATTTTGAGTTAAGCTCGCCCTTGTACATCTTCTTTCCTTTAATTCTTGTATTTCGTGTTTTGTGTACAATATAGTATTAAAAAAATTATTTTTTAAACTTCAACTGTGTGGAAGCGTCTACATTTTTTTAAACTTAGACCTACAGTCTTCAAAGTAAAACACAATTTCATAAATGTTGCCTGTTGCGATTTGTAATAAATTGGTTGAATATTTTTAGTATGCGACATCTATCGCGAATTCACACGGCCCGTATGACTTGTCTGTCGGCGGCCAGGAAACGGAAGCACGCTCCGATTGGCCGGCCATTGTCGATGCGACCTCCGATATATGCGACGGATTCTATCGGATTCGCATTGATACACATTTACATGTACCTACTTTTAGTGTTATTCGTAAGTTTTTTATTTATGGGATAGGAAGGCAAACGAGCAGGCGTGTCACCTGATGGAAAGCAAACAACGCCGCCCATTGACATCCGCAGCGCCATAGGCAGTGCGAAAGCGGAAAGTGTCACTATGGGAGGGGGGGGGGCTCCAAAACTCAACCATCCACCGTATGAAGCGCGGTAGCTAAGCTACCACTCAGACGCCGGTTTTCTGCGGGAGTGTGGTACTTCCCCGGGCGAGCCGGCCCATTCATGCTACAGACAAATATTATGCCATTCTTACTTAGACAAAGTTTTCGTTTGTAGCGTGGCTCTATCACTAACGACAAAAATTTATTAACTAAATTAAAAATTAAGAAGCGAAAGTAATTTTATTGTATTTTTCTTTTCTCTTTTGCCAGTGTCAAGTAAAATATAATAATATCAAATCTCTTGAAATGTCTAGTCAGCTTGTCATCACTTCACATGTACGTCCTTATCGAACTATAATATAGTTATATAGTTACTATATTGTATAATACGCCACCACAATTAAACAACATAACTGATAATAATATAAGATTATGAAAATGAAATATAAACACAACGTCACTGATGTAAGTTGGCGGGAAAAGTCTTTATTGTATCTATGACGGTTCCAAATACCATTATATTTAAGGCCAAGGCTTAAACTTAAATTTAAGCCTCGTCAAAAATGAAGTGTACTTATGAATATTTTGTAGAAATTTGTTATTTATTTAGTAATAATAGGCCGACTGTCCGTACTCAAAAAATTGGAATAAAGAATAATCGATTTCCTTCTACGCTTTTTTAAATGTTTACAAGTTATAGTTATAGTTATATTACGCTTTGTGTAAAAGTTCTAAATATAGGGGAGGGATTCCCTACACTTATCCTGCTTCACTCACCTGCCATTTTTCAAAGAGCGCAACGCATCTGTAGTACCTGTGTCCTGTGTGTAGTATCTTTAAAGGTTTCCATAAAATTTTTGTTTGTTGTATATTTTGTAATGATGTTAGTCTATTTCGTTATTATGTATGGTAACAATAATGAAATAGACTTTGAAGAAGACATATTAGATTTGTAGAATACATATTCAAATGGCATGATATACCATAAGACTCTTCTGGTATAGGATATCCCATGGCAGAATTAGGTTATATGTAGAATAATCAGTAAACGCATTCTTACTGATTGTTGTCTGCCAATATTGAGAACACATACTGCTTCACTACAAGCAAATAGTTTCAACAAGATGGCGTCACATCTCACCCTACTAGAGAGACCATGGGAGCATTCTTCGTGCTTTCTTCCGTAACAAATTAGTAAGCCGTTTCGGTGATATCCCCTGGCTACCCAGGTCGCCGGATCTCACCTCTATGGACCTCGGCGGGGGTACCTTACAAATACCTCACATTAAGTAAAGTCTATGAAACAAACTCGACGACCATCTTGTTGATATAGTCGCTGGGTATGGTCTAAAAAAATATCGTCAACGAGGTTAACGGCATCCCGACGTCACTTCTTCAGTGAGTGGTACAGAAAACTGTGGCTAGATTCCAAGACTGTGCCCGACGTGGCGGTCGTCAACATTTAGACCAGGGATGAGCAACACGCGGCCCGTTAAACATGTTTATGCGGCCCGCCAAGCATTTCTAAAATTGAATTTATTTTATCGACTTTTCTCCCATCAATATATTGTTATAAAATGAATTATAATAAAATGGTAGTACGTACTAAACTGAAACAAATTATTAATAAGTGTTACTTTATGTGCGGCCCGCCAAAGATCTTAAAATTTAAATTGGCTCGTTGATTAAAAAGGTTGCTCACCCCTGATTTAGAGGAAATAATTTTGAAAAAATGAAACCCGCACTTCTATTATATCCTTTGTTTGTTTGTATTTGAAAACCTAATTCTGGCACCGAACACTAACTAGATCCCTAGAACCCCTCCCCCCGTGAATTATACAGTAAGGAAGATAATACCTACGTTTTTTTTGCATTGCCCAGTACTGGATAATCTCAATCATTTTGCAGAACGTTAACGGTTTAAAGCTCTAAATAACACAACGCCGTCTGCTGCATGTGCTATGTAATCTAGCTAATATTATTGCAGGCTGTATTTTAAATGTGAAAACCGATGCGTCCGTTGATGAATCACGTTCGAACGGTGTAAATATTCTTCATTGATGACATATAACAATTTGAAGTGTTGTTCTCTACTCTATAGACGTTTCTGAAGGCTTTCACAAAAGATCGTGTTTCAAAAGTGCCAAGTAAACTTTAAAAATAAAGTTTTTCTATTTAACTAACAATAATAATTGAAATTTTTGATTTTCGTCAAGTATTAATAGCAAAAAAATGTAAGTTTTACTAAATTTCTGCATTTTCGTCAGTTTTTGTGTAAAGCATAAATTGAGAAAAGAGAGAGAAGAGAGTAAAACCTTCTCTGCTCCTCAACTCTTCCTTATATATTTCTCCTTAATTAATCCTACATATTTTTCAATCTGGAGTACCTCTAGTATTACAGATAATTATTAGTGGAAGTTATTACTTACTTACCATTAAGTAACCTTTGCTTTCTTTACGAAAAAAAATAACTCCTTCTAAAAGGAGCATTTTTCAGTTTACCAAATAGTATTACTCAATATGCATACCACCGTAAGAAATCCGTTTTAGCCCTGTCCTGTTGATAGAACTTGAGTTATTACAGTTACTATATATTACGTTTTTGTATGGACATTGAATACACATGACACGCGATATTTGTCTTAGAACGGCTGATCGAGAACTTCTACGAGAAACCGATCTCGATTGCGTCGCTCCTAATCGATGTAACGGGGAGGAATTTACTCGCAGTTTGCTCTGTAACTATTAACATTATCGACCTACTGAAACTATTCGTAGATAAAACATAAGCACTAGGTACAGTTTCACTCTGGTTTTACAGCAAGTTTTTTCTCAGAAAACAAGGTCTTAAATTAGAACGTCTTTCGAAGATCATTTCAAAATTCTTTTTTATATTTTATTGTACACAAAACACGATATACAAGAAATAAAAGGAAAGAAGATGTACAAGGGCGAGCTTAACTCAAAATTGAGTTTTCTTTCAGCAAACCTAGGAGTGACAGAGAGATAAGATAAGCTGTGATAGAAATGAGTGTACAACAACAAAATATTATATAATAACATATATAACAATACATACTATATAAAACCATATATATATATATATATATATATATATATATATATATATATATATATATATATATATATATATATATATAAATTGAAATATGTGAAGTGTGCTTTAAAAATGGTACTGAAGCTATTTTTTTATTATAAGAGACTGGTAATGTTTTTTTTTTAATATTATTAGAGTTCTTGTTAACCAATATCATAAGCTTATGATGCTTTTGGTATGAAATGGTTTACATTAATAGTCCAGTGGAAGATACGAACCCACGACGTACAGATCGTAAACCCCGGCCGTACCAAAAAGATCTATTGCTGTTTTACTTTTTGCATCATCACTTTAAGTAATAAAACGATGATAGATGAATAGTCATCTATTAATATCAATGTTTTCCCCCTAGGTTCCTTGTATCTTGGACGTTTTAAAAACAACCGAGAACAAACATCCAAATAAAGAAAAATACATATCTGTAAGGCATACAATTATTTATCTTGATGCGGGACTACGTACCCTTGGTTCAAAAAGCGATCACTTTGCCACTTCGCTATTTGGCCATTATCACATTTTGTGTTTTTCATAGCGAACTCAGTGCTTGCTCAGTCGAAACACCATATTTATCCTTTCATTTTTATGAATGTATCGAATAATATCATATATGTAATATTACAAAGAAGTAGTAATTTTACAGGTTAGCTTTTAAGTTCGCTTTAGCTTTTTCTGAGTAATATTTTTTTGAGATATAACTAATACAATGACGAAATAATGAAAAAGTATTAAATATGTATTATTCATTATTTCGTCATTTGTAAATTTGTTATTATAAAACTATATTAATAGACGACCGATTGGCTCAGTGGCGGGGTCCTCCGCCCGCGGAGTCAATGGTCGCGGGTTCGATTCCCGCATCGGAATAAATATTTATATGAATTTATAAATGTTTATTCCGAGTCTGGTAACCCCCCAATCCACATTTCCTTTCCTGCCCCTTCCTTTCTTCTCTATCCTTTCCCTTCCCCTCCGCCAATCCACGGTCTGCCGTGCCAATGGATGCATGGCTAGGGGCGAGCCTAGTAGCAAGCGTGCCGATCGTCCCGGGGTCGGGCTCCCCCGGGGACTATGGTGCCTTACCTCAGCATACATGCTGGGGCTGACCTCCATCCTCCCTTGCGGCTCGTGGGATTCACTAAGACGAATTTAATATACCTAATTTGTCGAAAATGACAACCACCCGTCACGTCCTGATTCTCACGAGGGCGAAAAGCGACTAATGACGAGCAGTTTCGTTGCGATAAATGGCAGCGGATGGAGCTCTGTGGTCTCTGCCAACCCCTGCGGGGGATAGGCGTGAATATATATAAAAAAAAATATATTAATAGAAACTTATAGCTTTACAGATATAGTTGTGATATGATTTAGAAATACACATCTTTCATTTCGTTTCACTTCATATATTATTTTGACATGCTGTCACTATATAAGAGTGTTACTCTTCGATAGTTGAATAAAATAATATTGTTTTAAAGCGATACAGCATTATTTTCGAAGTAATGACGTCTATTTTTTGTGTTTAAATAGCATGACGAACGTGTAACAAATTGTGGACGGCAGACGATCAGCAAGTCGTTACTTTGTATTTCAAATTGGTAATGTTACGTGGAAATTTTAATATTTTTTACGTGGAAATTTCAAATTTACATAGTCTAACGATATTGTCTGATAACTATTATTTCAAATGTAGAAATTTGAAATAATAATTATCAGACAATATCGTTAGACTATGTAAATTTGAGTATTTATTTTCCACTAACATCATTAGTTTAGTAGGAATAGTTAACAATTACTCTAATAATATAAAAAAAAATTAAATCTTCTTTAAAAAAGCTTCAGTACCTTTTTTAAAACACACAATATCTTTATTTAATTCACTAAATTTTGAAAAATAATAGCATTCTAATTCTAGGCCATGTTTTATATAATATTTATTTTCTGAGAAAATATTCGCTTAATTATTATTTCAAATGTAGATATTTATCGTTAAACTATGTAAATTTGATTATGAATTTAATACATTTTAATGATACAATCCGTGCAATAAGCGTGCCGATTAAAACAATCGCCTTAGTTTTTCTTTTGAACAGGCAAACGATCTGGTGGCGGAATTAGGTTTTCAAACCTAATTATGTGAGGAAAAAATTGCGCAGCAATTTACTTTTAAAAAAATGACTAAAACGACCGAGGTACGGTCGTAAAAGATTAAAATAAGTAATTTTGTCGCATTTAGATAAGTGATGTTCAACTTAAGCTGATAAATCTCTTAGAAAATCGTAATATTCATGGATGCTGTAAACAATACTCTAAACAAATTTAATTGCTGCCACAGTAAAGAGACCGTGACCACTCTCTCACTTTCCTTTACTTCCGATAATCTGGTGTCATAATCTGGTGTTAATAAATATTAATTAGTCTACACGACAACCTAGATGGCCTTGGCAGTCAGTGGTCATGGAATCGATCGTCATATAAATAAAGATGCGGACGAAATAAATGCGAAATAATGTCTCCGTATTTTTATTAGGAAATAAATGAGATATCATAATCTTAAATATATTCATATTACAAAAGTATGGCTTAACAAAATTACGTATTTGAATGTTTTCTGTGCCAATCTTGCGCTACAGCATTTGAGTAATAAGGAAATTGTATTTCACCATTCGTCTAAACTAATTCTTAATGTGGGAAAAACATACCATAGACATAATAATACCTGTATGGTTATTTCAATTCATTATTTTGTAGGCTATCTGCGTGGTGTTATAATAATAAAAATTACTACTTGGCTCAGTGATTAGTGACTTCTCAGCCTCCGCAAAAGTTAATTTTAGGTCTCTGACTAATTTTTGGAATTTACGTATATATCGTGAAAACGTAAGAGCAAAAAAAAACCTTTAAAATTTCTGAAACAGTTATCTGATCTGATCACTCCAAAACAATCAGTTTCAACGCTATACAAAATTGTCTATTGTTCAATGACCAATCGACACAGTATTTTTTTTATTCGAATATGCAATAAAAAAATTTTGACATGTGGCATTTACAGCGTTTTCACTTTTTTACATCGACATGTTTATTGTGTCGCAAATATACTGCATTCTTTTTTAATCGTTTTGAATCGTTCTTTTGGATAAAAGAGGATTCGGTCGAGAATTTGCCTTCTGTATTTCTACCCACCCATCACAGACATACATTCCCCACCTAATTAATCCTTCTGGGATCAAACCTGCAAGGATAACATTGAAGATAAGGATTTTGTTATATTTGTACACCAAGTAAATGTATATCTATATTTTTTTAAGATAGGAGGAACGAGCGTATCACCTGATGGAAAGCAATCAACGCCACTCGTATACATCTGCAATACAGTCATTACAAAAGCGTTACCGGCCTTAGATATATGGTATGTTAGGGCAAGGTAGGCAAACGAGCAAGTGTGTCACCTGATGGAAGGCAATCAAAACCTTCCGTAGATATCTATAACAACACATAGGTTGTTAGGGTACGGATGGGAGTGGGATTTAATTATTAATGTTGTTACCGTAAGCAAACTCTTTATTGTTCACAAGGATAAATGTTTACAGCTGTTAATGTTAAGCGACCTTAATGTTTAATTATTAATGTTAAAATGTTAAATGTTAGAATGTTTGAATACACCCTGTCGCGACGGTTGCTAAAGGTACACTGATTATTTAATTAATTATAAAAATTATTGTAGTTTGTAATGGATCGACGATTGGGCACGATTCTCGTGTTCGATTTCAGCAGTACGCCGAACGTAGGTATTGCTGTAATATGCAATAAAAAAAATTTGACATCTGTGTCATTTACAGCGTTTTCGCTTTTTTGTATCGATATTTTTATTGTGTCACAAATATACTGGATTCTTTTTCTATCGTATTGAATCATTCTTTTGGATAAAAGAGTATTCTGACCTCTAAGTAATTTTGTGCACATTTTCGAAGCCAATCCATGCCCAATTAGACACGCTGTGACCTTGTGTTGATGACCGTTAATAGTTCAAGGTGAAATCGTCATTAGAACACTTCCGAATCATATAAACAACAATGGTAACTAAACAATGTATACAAGTTTAACTGAACCATCTAATCCGTGATTCCATCTAATTAGAGGAAACCTAAGATGATTTAACAAATAGCGTTGTTTTTTTATGATGCATCTGATATAAAAATATCTAAGAGATTTGGAAATAAAGATAAAATGTTAATCTTCGTTTTGCACATGGTACTTTCGAAAAAGTTTCATGGATTTAAGCATACGTTTTGATTAAAAAATTGAAAACGTAGTTAACATAAATAAATTTACGGCTTTTATTAAAAATACTTATTATTAGTACTCTCTTACGGTGCCGAGACGTGGACACTGACAGTCCGTCTCCTCGCCAAGCTCAAAGTCGCTCAGAGGGCTATGGAGAGAGCTATGCTCGGGGTTTCTCTGGTGGACAGAATTCGAAATGAAGAAATTCGCCGGAGAACCAGAGTCGACCGACATTGCTCTTCAAGTTAGCAGACTGAAGTGGCAATGGGCTGGACACGTTTGTCGGAGAACCGACAATCGTTGGAGTAGACGAGTGCTGGAGTGGAGACCGCGACTCGGCAAACGTAGTGTGGGACGCCCTCCTGCTAGATGGAGCGACGATCTGCGCAAGGCGGCTGGCAGAGACTGGATGCGTGTAGCCGAAGATCGGGCTAGGTCGCGCGCCTTGGGTGACGCCTAGGTCCAGCAGTGGACTGCCGCGGGCTGATATTGATATATTAATTAAAAATACAAAATACGATAACTAGAAAAAATAGAATGTATAAGCTCCGATGAAAAGTACGACGTAATGGATAAAGTTGCAATTCTCTAATCGGTTAAATGTTACGTTTATAACCTATCGTCATGGGTAATATTAAAATATTGATGGTGAACAAATTCTTGTAATGTGGACGGACAGTCAAAATTTTACTTAGCTAAGATCCGCGAAAAATCGGAAAGCCGCCAAAACCGCGAAACATCTTTAGTAAAAGTAACGCCGGATTATATTGATCAACATTATTTCTTAAAACAAGAAATAAATCGCATAGTTTGAATGGTTAAGATAAATCCTTGTAACTTAATATAAATAATTACATACATTTCGTCTACTGTCTTAATTAGTTTACAATACTAAAATTGCACACATATATATATGTAATTTTTAGTCACAAACGCAAAATGAGACGTAATACGATTTTTCCCCCATAACACATTTAAATTACCGTGCACCGAGACTGAGGGTTGATTGTTCCTTTTTGTTTTATTTGTTACACACAGGACATCCTTATTTGTTAATAACATTCATCATCATTGTCTTTTAAATAATACAGCACGAATATTGACTTTTCCCGCCAACTTACATCAGTGACGTTGTTTTTATTTCATTTTTATAATCTTACATTATTATCAGTTCTATTGTTTAACTATGGTGGCGTATTATACAATATAGTTCGATTAAGGTGTATAAGTGAAGTGATGTGAAATGCGTGTTTCATGACTTTTTAAGTTGACTGAAGAAGTCCATAGAGGGTTTTGGTAAAATAGCCACCATTTCATCAAGAGGTAACGTGACAAGTTGACTAGAAGCTGAGGTGACATTTCAAAAGATTTGATATTATTGGAATTTACTTGACTTTATTTATTTTATTTGTGTCAGTTAATGGTGACAGGTGAAATTGGATGGAACATAGTAGGTATCACTGGGTAAGCACGCGCTGAAACAAACCGATTCGGCTAATTTTCGTCAGTCAGCTATACATATATAATTATACGTAAATAAATACATTGATAATGCAATTTTACAATTCTATATTATTTTTCAAACGGCTAAGTACTTTACTTTAACGGAGTTAGCAATGAGTATCAAAATTCATGTCTCAACATCAAGTAATTAATTGATAAATGTACACATCTATGGATTTGGAAATTGGCGTCACATATTGACTTAGAAATAGTGTTCTAAGAAGGATTATTTGCTGAAAAGAGTTAATTTTTAAGGAGTTTATTTAAAATATTTTATAATATTGTTTTTTATGCTTAAAGCTGTAATAAATAAGATTTTGAAAGATGCACCATGCAAAACTATTGCCAAAATGAACTCATTAAAAAATATATAGTGTTAATTTTATCACGAAATAAAATCATCCAGCACCCATTTTCGAATTTATACAGTTATTTTACTGGTCTTTAACGAATGTGTGTAGGCTGACGCATATTTTACATACTTTATGCGAATTGAGAGGAGACAACTCGGTGAAAGTGACTTCATTCGGAATGAAGTCATCTATATTGCCTCTTTGTTAAACCAATTCCAATAACGATAAATTTGATAGTGTCACCATCTCTACATACATCTTAACTCCTGTTTATGTTTTAAACATAAGAAAAGATGGTTTGCAGGTTTTTAACGTAACCAAAAAGTTATAGTGGTTAAGTAAGAAGCAGTGGTTAAAAATTATTTTTAACCACTTCAACTTACTTTTGATAGCCACGTCAATATTCTAATGATAGGTAAAATCGAAACTACGATTTCAGATCGTAAACAAAACCATTTACCAATTGAGAAGTTCACCGTCCGCAAGACTTTACCATTTAATAATAAGGTTCCTCTGGACAGAGAAGGAAAAGCGAAAGAATCTCTTCAAGTATAAGGTATAAGGGGCTAAGTCTGGTGAATACGGCGGGTGGGGTAAAACTTCCCAGTTGAGTGTTTCCAAGTATGTTTTTACCGGCGCCGCAACATGTGGACGAGCATTATCGTGTAAAAGAATAATTTTGTCGTGTCTGGAGTAGTAATGGGCGCGTTTTTCCTTAAGTGCCCGACTCAATCTCATCAATTGTGTTCGGTAGAGAGCTCCAGTAATGGTTTCGCTTGGTTTCAGCAATTCATAATACACGACACCAAGCTGATCCCACCAAATACACAGCATGAGTTTTTTTCCATGAATATTCGGCTTAGCTGTCGATGTTGATGGTTCGCCGGGCTTAACCCATGACTTTCTCTTCTTTGGATTATCGTAGTGAATCCATTTTTCGTCACCAGTGACTATACGATGCAAAAAACTCTTTTTTTTATTCCTGGCAAACAGCATTTCACTCATGCATAATCGGCGTTCAACGTCTCTCGGCTTTAGTTCATATGGAACCCAATTTCCTTGTTTTTGAATCATTCCTAACGATTTTAAACGATGTGAAATTGCTTGTTGAGTCACTTGTAGAGTAAGTGCAAGTTCTTTTTGCGTTTGGGACGAATCTTCCTCCAATAGTACTTCTAATTCCATGTCTTCGTACACTTTCGGCCTTCCACTGCGTTCTTTGTCTTTAACGTCAAACTCACCGTTCTTAAACTTTTGAAACCATTCCTGACAACTTCTCTCACTTAAAGCAGCTTCACCATATGCTTCTAGAAGCAATCGATGCGCCTCAGCTGCAGATTTTTTCACATTAAAGAAGTAAATCAAAAGTTCCCGCAAATGATGCTTATTCGGAATAAAACTTGACATTTTTGCACGAAAAAAATTACGTGATGCTGATACGGAATCACTAGTACTTTAAGGTTATGGTGTTGCCAGATGACTAAACTTGGGATATTACGTTTTACATCTGACAATTTCTCCATAACCTTCTGGTGGGGCCATCTTTTGACAAACCGCGGAAACTTATTTGTACACCTAATATATATATATATATATATATATATATATATATATATATGTGAAACGGGTAACATGTCTATCCGAAAACATCAGTCGAACTAGTACTTTGTTTTATGACAATTTATTTCTTTTTCATTTTAAATTTGAATATTACAAATATCAAAAAAATATGATACAAAAGGTTTTAATGCATTAGTGACACATTTATGAATGTATCACTACAGTACTTAGCCAGACATGCCGGCGTATTAACAAGAGGATACTTTAAGAGTTTCTTTCGCCGTTCCTTCTCCGTCCAGACGAATCTCATTATTAAATAGTGGTAGAAGCTTAATTGTTGGCAGACTGACATTTGACATTTGAATTAGAATAGACAACAATACATTGATAGGGAACAGTTGAAGGAATGCGGAAATCTTACAAGCTAGTACACACACACGTCTCAGAGAGCTAAATAAAAAACCAGGCAGCGCAAAGGCGACGGTTCCGCGTAATTGATTACGATCAGCGTCATTAATAATGGTGTTTGAGAATGACACTGAAAGAAAAATACTGCAGTTACATTTCTTTGTGTGCGGAAAGTCGTTATCCTCAGCTTTAGAACTACGCCTAGTAAATAATCATGACTATATATAAGATCCTAGGTGTTTCGAACTACGCCTAGTAAATAATCATGACTATATATAAGATCCTAGGGCTTTAGAACTACGCCTAGTAAATAATCATGACTATATATAAGATCCTAGGGCTTTGGAACTACGCCTAGTAAATAATCATGACTTGCTTCGCCTAAGTTGAGGATTGGACATAACAAAAACGATGATAACTACTCCTGCGTTTCGAAACCTAGTTGAAACGATGAAATGCGCGTCACAAAAGAATGGATGTTAGTGATCAAAGGAGCTGTAGGTATTTTTCGCACAAGTTTTCTATTCATAATATTTTAAAAATGAAAACTTATCTGGTGTAGCTATACCAGGATTCCCTTCAACAGCACAAATAAACTAAGCCATTAACAGTGTAATTTTACAGTATATATTTCCTTATATATACTATAAACTATATACTATAAATGGAATACGACGACCAATTGGCTTAGGGGCTGCCACTTACGGAGTCAATGGTCGCGGGTTTGATCCCCGCATCGGGATAATATATGTATGTATTGCTTATGGGTATGAACCCATATCCTTCAGCGATGAAGAGGCTTATGCCAAATTGCTCTGTGAAACTATTTATACTAATTATTATAACTGTGTTAAGAAACATCTAATAAGAGTACGACGCGAAAAGATTTCGCCGTTCATTAAACATGTGAGAATTGGATACCGAGCATGTTAATATGATAGTTAAATATCCTTAGTAAACTATAATAAACCAAGTTAGCTTATAAAAATGAGATAGTTCTAGGATATAATTTACATCAGTAGTGATGGATGGATCATCAATGACGTATCTACTGTAACGTGCCCAGCCGTACTACTATAGTGACCCACGGGATCTTTAGGGGGTTTTATCTTCGATGTAATTAAAACTCTTCCAAGTGAAATTAATTTATTTTTCTATTCATTGTACATTTACATAATATCTTATTTATACTTTATTAACACTTCATCAATATACATTTTACATCTCATTTTCTTATACCGGAAAAGTGACATGTCTATTGAAAGATCGTCAGTCGAACTAATCTTCTGTTTTTATATAAAACAATTTATTTCTTTATTTTAATTTTTAAAATTAACTAGAAATAATATAATATACAAGGTTTTATATATTTGAATAAAAAGTTTTAACAAATATTAGTCATAAATTTATCAATGTATCACTACACTACCTACCTACAGATCCTAAATCCATCTGAGTTACCGCTACTTGAATTTCATATATTTTGCTATTAAAATGAAAATTATTAATTATAATAAGGTAAACATTAGTAATTAATATTTCATACTGTACTCTCCATTTTTAGTGAATATTCACCGTAGTGTGGAATGTATCCAGGCAAACGGGGCGAAGTTATCCAGGGCAGCTAGCATAAACTGTTATTATTATATTGATAATAAACAAGTATTACAGAAATTGTAGAAAACGCTAATTTCTAACCGAGTCTTTAACTAGTGCGTAATATACCATTTGCAAAATTATAAACCGTTTCTACGTCTATCTTAAACTAGTTCGAAATGAAAAGAGATGTTTCTATCACGATGGTGAGCTATGTAAATTGCTTTTAGCACCGATACATGGATCATGTACAGGTGATGTTGACATTAGAAAAAAGTCTCAAGACACGTTTCTCTAAGGTTGGCAACACGATCGATATGCTGTTGCCAACCTTAGACGTTGATGTCTTGTGTTGGCGGTTTCCATCATGTCACACACTTGCTTCTTTGTCTTCCTATCCCATTAAAAAGAACAAAAGAAATAGAATGCGCCTTTAAAAAGTTTTATAAAAAATTCTAAATATAAAAAATTTTACAAAAAATTCTAATATATAATTTTGAAACATGAGGCCCGATGCCCAACAATGGGACATACCTATATGGTCTGTAAAAATAAATATTTGATTCTAGCATCCCATAAAAGATCTTAATGTCTCATGTTTGATTCTGGCTTCACATATTCGAATCTAACATCTCATATTCAATTTTAGCATTCCATATTTGATTTTCATCTTTTTATCCGAATATAAACATAAGTAGGCCCCGTACCCAACAATGGGAGATATATAGACATAATCGATTTTAATATCTCGTGTTCGCAACTACCATTGAACTATTGAGATAAATTTACTGGCACAAATTATTAGCTTTGTTTAATAGGAAAACATGAATTCTGGAAACGATAACAGCATTTCTATATATGGATTTATGTTTAAAATATGACAAAATCTTGACCAAGATATGTGACAAAGAAATGACCTACAGGTCAATTATCGATAGTTAGCATGGCACGACACTAGCTGTATCGGAACGTGAAACGTTCGTGTCTGTTTGACACTGAAAAGTAATAATAATTTAAAATACCAAGGATTTACATGTATAATGATATTTATTTAAATTGTTATTACTATTATTAAAAAATATTTTCTTATCTCAGACAGCAGATATATGTACGTACTTACATACATTCCATTTATCGAATACAATTAAGATAAACTATACTACATATCTTTAAAATATGAAAACAACTTAAATATGAATAATTATTACTTTTCTTTGAGAACATACGTCAAGGTCAGAAAAAGCGTCTAAAATATAAATATTAAGCCTTCTTCCATTTTTGAATCATTAATTGACGTTAAAAATAGAAAAACTCATAGAATTGACTTTGATTTTGACTTCGACTAACTTTTGAACCATTCAAGTTAACGAAAAATCATAAGAGACCTTTTTTGTAGAGCGTTAAATTCACTACAAGAATTGTCATTTGTCGACATGATCGGTTCATTAGTCCATGACTTAAAAATTCCAAACTAATAACAAAACTTTTTCCATGTTATTTCCATTTTAAACTTTGGCTATTGGGGGTTAATATTAAAATTAAGACCTAAAATTTGGCATGAATTTTTTTTTATTAATTTGGAACCGATTTAGGACTAAAATTCGAACTAATCCCAAATAAGGACCCCCCTATATATATATATATATATATATATATATATATATATATATATATATATATATATATATATATATATATATATATATATATATATATATTCCTAAGGTTCATCGACTGGTTATCTAAAATATCTATAATACGTAGACAGAACTAGGATTCAGAATTACAATTCACAAGAAATAATCCTCACCTAATCAAAAACCTATAGTAGTCTGCTTTTGTTTTGGAATTTGATTATAGATCACTATAAATCATGTATGTGGAAAATGGTTAAAAAAACTTAATGAATCAACCATTCCTTGTACCTTATTGAACAAGTCCCCAAAGAAATATATTAGATTAATTAGACCTTAAGACGAACAAAATCTGTGTCAAAACTATCGCTATACGTGTCAGCGGCTCGTGTAGCTAATTTAATGTTCAACTTGCCGCTGCTTCCTGGAGGTGAAGCCATATTTCCTAGAACTGGCACACCGTACACATTCGAGGTGACACATCCGTGCTAGGGGCTACCACACATTCTATATTTAAATGGACTTTCCGCTTCGGACATCGTCCTAAAACGCATTTTTCCCGCCATTTCTTGCACATGCGTGGCGGATAACTGTTCATTCGCCCCGAAATGGGAAGACCGCACACAAGTGACGATCGCAAGTTTGCATATAATTTGTTCGTATGAACCCACGATCAAACGTCAAACAAGCATCATCATTTATAGACACGCGATATTCCTTATATTCGTTTTCTATATAGATTTAATCATCAGCTGTTAAGAAAAATGTATTAAATTATCGTTGTCTTTGAAAAAGTTGCTATTTTTAAGCTTTATATTTCTATTCTACATCAATTAAGTTCAAAATGTCTTCACGAATTACCATGACGGGTGAAAAAATATTAATGCAGTGTTATAAAAAATTCAAATCATGTTGTGTTGTATGTATGTTAAAGTTTAAATTATATAATTGTATAATAATGTTCATAATAAAGTCTTTAATTGACATATTCTATGGCCAGCTTAGTCCTAGTGATCTGCCCGCGCCAGTTCATGATGAGTTACAAGAAACCGGAACACATATATGTATGTCTCAGTAGACGGTACTCGACCACTTTCGTTAACAGAGTACGCAAGTTCCTGATTAGTTGACTGTTAAAGTTATGGCCGCATAGCAACTTTTTATTTCACTTTTTTATATAAATTACAACACATTGTCGGCCTAATTATCAATGAAAAAAAATCAATTCATAACTGCAAAAAAAACATTTTTTCTCACTTACTACTTTTGATGCCATCCATCTAAGGCATAATCTTAAAGCGTCTCCGGTAAAATTTGCCTCAAAAAATATCTTTTTTTTTTTGATTAAAATTTCTCAAACTATTAAAGAAAATCAGTATTTTGTTGTAAAATTTACTTCTATTTTAAAGGTATTTGATATGAAAACAATGATAGATTATAAATAAATGCATTATAAAGGAAGACGATTAGAAGGTAGTAAAAATACAAGTAGAAAGAAGAAGAAGGTAGTAAAGATATGACATAGTTAATTTCTTTTCTTTAAAAAAAAGATTGTCGATGTTTTAAAATCTAGTAGCACTTAGTTCTAGCAAATCGACGCTATCGTTTCGTCCATATAAGCTATAAAATACTGCGCGACATCTAGTTTCAAAACGTGAGACAGCGTTGCGAAGTTTTGTTTAGCATTTTGCTCGAGTGTCACTAGATGGCAGTAATTTTTATATTCGAACTATTTTGTTTAAATATTATCTTTTTTCTTTTTTGAAGAATTTTGTGTAAGATTTTTTGAAGTATGCGGCAGGCAACGGCCATAATTTCCTCGATATAATTGTATTAATTGCATTATAAATAATATATATATATATATATATATATATATATATATATATATATATATATATATATATATATATATATATATATATATATATATATATATATATATATATTACTTAAAGAAACTTAAACTTAAGTAATGAAATAAAAAAGACTTAAACACTACTTTAAGTCTTTTTTATTGCACTAAGAGGGAAACACAACAAAATTGAAGAACATTATTAAATTAAATAGGGACTGTCTATTTATGGTTTTTAATTTTTCACCTATTTAAATATAATTCACTCTCTTATTATATAATATGCAATGTAACGAACGCCAATGCAGAAATATCGCTCCCACAAAGAATATATTTACACATGTGTATTTTATATTGCCATAATGTACGCACTTGTCTATTAAATTGTACATATTATTTAGTGTAGTACGTATCTACATGACATGAATCGTTTATTGTTAGAGTTTTATATCTCCCTCAGGTCTATTGTTAAAGCTTCGACGATTTGGCAACAGTATAAAACAACGTGTAATTGAGGTTGATAATTGATGATAGTCTATAGTAGTATGTAATGAGATCGCTTATAAAAGAGTTTATACAGAGATTTAAACATTATGTACCCAAGCAACTGTCTATTTTATTAATTCGTCTAGTATTTGATAGTATCAGTTTCTTTTTTACTATTCAATCACAAGTGAATAACATAGCAAAGAAAAAAACGTGACGTTCAATGTTTTTGACCGGTCGCAGATTGCATTCATCTCGAGAGACAATAAACGGAAAGCGTTGTACGGAAGTAAATTTGAATTACGAAAGGAATGAGTGATTAATCGAAACGAGCGCATCGAGATTTCATCAATATTTATAAAAATACGCGGCGAGTGGGCATCGGGCGCGCGCATAATGCAATTGCACCCCGCGAAAGCAGTGCGAAAAGTTATTACCCGCGCTAAAGTGTGTTTACGCTTTTCTTTTTGTATTTAAAGTGGCAGTGGCGATAGTGCAATAAAGTTTTAACTCGTATCGTATAGGTCAATGGTAAAATTCGAATTTTCATTTTTGTATTTTGAAAATGGATAACTTTTACGACATTATTCAAACATTGAGCAGGAAAACGCTGAAACGCAAAGCAAAGGTGATTACTTAATTAATCTCATCTATTTATATTTTTTACTTTAATATGATATGATTACAAAATAAATAACTAAAATAAAATATAACCATAACAATAAAATATAATTTTAAAAAACATTAATATATTTAAAAAATACAATTTAAATTATTATTATACAACCATCTCCCCTAAAATAATCACAAATGATCGTAAAGGTAGGCATGCAACTGCTTAAAACTACCGAATTATTTTGCATCAACCATAGATTATTATATATTTTTTTTACTTATTCATTAATTTCAATAAGAATTTTAATAATTCATTCTCATAAACAAGATTATTAACTATTGTGTAATGTTAGCGGTTTTAAGGTCAATATTTATTTAATTTAACCCCTGCATAAATTTAAAATAAAATAATATATTTGAAATACATTTCGCATATACTCGTAGTTATTTTTGGCTTTCAAAGTCCAAAGAAAGCTTTGGTAAAGCGACAATTTATTAAACGTTACATGATGATACGATTATATTACTATTAAGTAAACTTATTTTCCGCCATACTTGATACCGGTACAAAATAGATTCATTACTTTATAAAAAGAATATTAATATTATTTGTATTAGTAAATGTAGACTTAAGTACGCAAGAGGTAGAAGAAACATCTAAGACGGCGTGTAGTGTGAACTAAACATGCATTGAATGCATCTTGAGTAACAGACCAACGTCCAGTAATATAAGGCTATGTTCACATTACACCACAACCACACAATGTACCAATGTACCACACCATTGTTATTTGTATTCAAATTCAGTCCCCATAAATATAAACAAAAGAAATTAATTAAGTATGTTTATGTTTGTGGAACACCAAGAGACAAAACTGGATTTATGTTTTGGTTCATTTATTTTTTTAAACTTCAAATTTCATTTGCTTTCATAGTTCATTCCGTGAGAACTATCTAATACGATTTTCCATTACGAGTAGATGTATCAGGGTGTTATAGATTTTATTTTTAAGCAAACAATAAATAAATAAATAAATAAAACGTTTTATATTCGTAGTTTTACACTAGCGATTCCTTGTATTGCTATCGAATTTACTTGGAATTGTAAGAATTATATTAACGTAAAGCATTGAAAGAGAAAGAGAAATAGAAAACGTTTATTGTCATTATTTTAGTGACACACGCTTTTTTTTACAAGAAAATGGTTCTTATTCAATGTAAGACAGTAGCCATTGATTCTTTTTAAAAAATTCTCGGTTGTCAAAGTTTTGTATGTTTGAAAGGATACGCTGTGACTTTTCCCGCCCAGTTACATCAACATAGATAAAAATTCGAAATGGCGGAAAACAAGATGGCCGCCATACAAAGTCAAAATCGTCAATTGTGGACCGATTTCGCTAAAGTTTGGCAAAATCGCGAAACCCTCGAGTGAAATGCTACTTATTTACACTAAAACTAAATTATAATGGTACTCTGGAAGATATAAGATGATAATTTACAATAAAATGCTGCATCTGTTATAAAACAAATTTACGGTAGTTTAACTGGTACAAAAAACATGTAAATCTAACAATGAACAATGAAAGAGTTATAGCTCCTGTTTGTAACGTACGAATCAGATTGTTAGATGATCTTAAATGCTTATCCAACATCCTCGCTGCAACTGTAAAACGATTTATTCTGTTTTATTTATTGTCTCAAAAATGTATATGGATATAATATCATATTTCCCTGTATAACAACGAATTCTCCTTTATCTTTATGCCTTTTTGTTACTCAAACATACGTACAAACGTAATGTAATGCAAAAATTTAAAATCTACTTCCACAGCTGAATATACAGTCCAGATAAAGTAGGAACAGGCGAATAAAATCGAATCCTTTCAAATTTGTCTCTGGCCTTTCAATATTTATGCATCCCCTTATGGGAAATACTTAATAGTATAACCCATGCTTATATCTCATTGGAAAGAGTGCGAGTCGATATTGTGCACAACGTACGAGTATGTAGGTAAAATTTATTAAGTCTCACCGGAGCGCAGTCTGTTCACGCTTTCCTGAGCACCTCGACCGCTGTCCCCACCCGCAATCCCCGACTGTGCTGTTAATTGCTCGTTAATTGAATAGTGATGTGCCTTACACAAGTCTACAACGTAAAGACAGACGATTACAATGGCTATTCTAGGGATGGCGAACTAATGCGATGGGAACATGCGAAATCATTTGGGCACGTCATCAATAATAGGTTGAAGGCATAGTAATAGACTGACACTAAATTACAAGCGTGCTCCGGCTACAGGCGATTTACGCAACCACAAGGGCGGGATGTTGTAATATATGATTTATGAATAAGAATGAAACTGTTAAGATCATTATAAAAGTGATGGTCTATTTCTGTTTGCTAATTAAAAGTATTATTATGAAAGTATTTAGATTTTTTATTCCCTCTATTGTCTATTGGCACTTCATGGCCACATTAAATATTCAATTAAAAAAAACATACATTTATTTGTATACGTTCATCATCGCTGAGCTATACTATGTGTTATATGTGTGCTGAGTTAATTAGGTTTACTTTGTTATCAATGAATACCAAAAACTGCTTTTCCAATATA
Organism: Baronia brevicornis; assembly: GCA_031353405.1. NCBI lineage: Eukaryota > Metazoa > Arthropoda > Insecta > Lepidoptera > Papilionidae > Baronia > Baronia brevicornis. The sequence continues at coordinate 109,165 of JASFAT010004181.1, forward strand.
TGTACTTACACCCCAATATCGGCGTTAAGTGACAGCATTTTACCATGTTCCACAGCCCATTGCCAGCCTTTGATAGATAAGTAAAAGCTTGTTATGTAAATTTATCGTACTAAATAAAGTGTTTCCTTGTTTCAGATTCAACCAAAGCCCACGACAAACGGTATAACAAAAGAGCGCGTGTCCGAACGTGAAAGCAGAATAGAGGTCAGGGAAGCGAGGGAGTCTAGGGAATCGCGTGACTCAAGAAATTCACGGGAAATCAGAGACATCAGGGACTCGAGAGATGAGACTGAGTACATCGAGAGGAGAGCACAGAACACGTCGCCAGTGCCGCGGGAGAGAGAGCGAGATAGAGATAGGGAGCGCGAGAGGGAGAGGGAATTGCGGGAGGAAAGAAGAGACCAGTCGACTCCACAACATGACGGCAGACATCCACTACTACAGTTTGCTGTGGATCACTTTAGACAGAGTCCTGAGTAAGTATTTTAACCTTTTTGATAATATATATATTAGTATCACCTTTAGGGCCTAATTATATGCGTCCAGTCCCTGTACAGTGAGATTACTCGAGACCATATGCATCCAATTATATGAACAGCGGATCGGCCGCAATCCGCACCGCCCGTCCGCTCGGAGTCGCGGCCGAGCGCGCTTGCGAATTTGTACCTGTTTAGCACTGCGGCCGCTTCATATAATGCGCATAGCGTCGGAGTCGCTGCCGAGCCGCGCGGACGCGCCGCTTAACCTATTTAGGCCCTTAGAGAATTTACTACAAAATAGATAAATATGGACGGTCAGAATTTACTTAAAAACAAAAAAAAAAATAATTTGGTGTGTTTACGATCTTAGCTAAGTAAATTCTGATTGCCAATCTTAATAATGTATTTCAACGCCTGCCTCTATCAATCATCACAAAATTGGTCCCTAATTAAGAAAAGGTATGGATCAAATTATTATGCTCCAAATACTATTAGTTATTGCAAATATCCTTACTAGTGTGACGAATGTTACGCGTGCTAGATTCTTGTTTTGATTTCTTTTTACATTTATTCTTTAACCCTTAATTTGGCAGAAAAAAAAATCTTCTTTTTTTAAATTTTGTGAATAATATATATGTTTTAGGATATTTAGGGACCTTGTAAAAAATAATAAAAAAATCGTCTTCTTCCCCTTTTTGAGAAAATGACATGTATTTCCTCTGTGGCGGACATTTGACATGAATAAATTACAAATTTGAATGACTTGGATTTTTTAAAGTTTGTGTTTAATGTAGCGGACAATATTAAATTAAGGGTTAAACAATACTTTTGGAAGAATTTGATTCGAAGATGTTAATGCTGGTAGCCTGTTTAGCTTTTACAGCTTTATCGGATACTGGGCCCGTGTGCAATCTGCCTAACCGCAATTTAAACCCCTTGACGAACATATTGTCCTCACTATCTGATATATAAATTACATATTTATTTAGTACTTATATAGTGTAGTTGTTTACATAAAACTACAAACTACACAACTACATTCCTTCTTCATTCATCTTGCGACGGTTGACAGATCTTTGTTTAGGATAAGTCTGCATGTATTTAACGTAATTAATAAAATATAAACATACAATAAAAATATAAGGTACTACATATAGGTACTACAATGTTTTATTCGGTTTAGAAATGTACGCCTACTTCAGCGGTATTTCTGAATCGATACAACATTGGAACCTTCAAAACTTAAACCCACATATTTCTCAATGACCGGTACTGCTTCCGCAATGTTGATGTTACGGTTGTCTATGGTCGGCGTTGATTGCTTTTCGTCAAGCGTCACACTTGCTCACACAGCCTTTCTATCCCATCAAAAAATATACCAAAAAATTAGGATGATTAATGGAGTCAGGCGTTACTTTGCGCAACACCATGACTATGTGGACAGTTAGAACTTTTACTTAGCTAAGATCCGCCACAAGCGAGCAGAAACAGAAAAATAATAATGTGTGTTTTCTATTGGAATAAGTGCATTTATAGGGAACTTAAACTAAATCCCCGTAAGTCCACGTCTTCCAGTAGATTATTATTTTTCTGTTTTTGTTTGCTTGTCGCGGATATTAGCTGAGTAAAAGTTCTTTTTTGTTTATGGGATGGAGGGTAAACGAGCAGGCGTGTCACCTGATGGAAAGCAATCAGCGCCGCCCATAGACATTCGCAGCGCCATAGGCATTGCGGAAGCGTTGCCGATCTTTAAGGGAAGTGACATTATGGGAGGGGGAGGGTGTTGGGCCTCCAGAACTCAGACTGCTCACCGTACGAAGCGCGGTAGCTAAGCTACCACTCAGACGCCAGCCGGTATTCTGCGAGAGTGTGGTACTTTCCCGAGCGAGCCGGCCCATTTATAACAGACAAATAATATTCCATTCTTGACAAAGTATTCGTCTGCAGCGTGGCTCTACCACTAACAAAGGTTCTAACCGTCCACAAAAAAATTAAATTAATAAAATTGAAACATGAAGAATACAACGTTAATGTTATATCTAAATTATTTAACTCATCCAAAAGGAAGCACTAACTAGCCGCGCTAATTTACGCAATCTATTGTATTACAACCGCCCGCCCGTTGTATTGTACCTACTCGAAATGCATTACGGACTGCTTACCGGTGTGAATTCACATGTACAACAATATTTTCAAAAGCTAACTTAAATTTAAAACCACTTGGCTAAGTGACTTTGTGGAAGGGGTTCGAAGTTCAAACAGAAGAAAGTTTAAAAAAAATAGATCTGTAATATCAAGACGTACCTAAAGCAAGTCGTTTAGGCACTGCATTCGAATTCTCTTCCCATGGTATCGAAAAATTTGTTTCGAACCCCCTCCAGGGAAGTGTCTTTCAAGTAAACTCCACACAATGTAAGTTTACTTCTTATTAAAATGTTGATGTTTACTAAATTTTGTTGATGCGATCTAGAAAATATCTGTGTCTATCGTTAATAAGATTTTTTTTGTATACATTTGTAGTTTCAAAGTTATGAATAAAAGTAGTCTTCATTTCCTCTTTTATATATAAAAGAAATATACAGGAGGAAAGATTTTTATTTTTTGATCAAAAAGGCTCAATGCTAATTTTAACTTAAAACTAACTACAAATTAATTTAAAACTATCAGGAAAAACTTAAAACAACGACAATATAATGAATATCTTATACGAAAAAGTTAATCTACATATTTTAAATTGTATTAATAATCAATTCATTAAATATGTGCCAAAAATAAGATTCCGCACGGAAAACTTGCAAGTATATAAGTATAAGCAAGTATATAAGTATGAGAAACGAAAAATAAAATTAATGTATTCGCTACAACAAATGCACATGATGATTCTAATACCTCTTTAAAATTAAAGTTTTATTGCATTATATATTGTTAGCGTGTCTATGTAGATAATGTTAACAAGATGTACAACATATTTAATTGCGCAGTGCTGTTATTTCTTTACATTGTTCACGTCCGCCAGTAAAAAGAGTAAGGCGCCATGTTTCCATTCAATGCAGAAACCGAGCAACTTCTAGGAATCAATGTTTACATACTTTTTAATTACTGCTACAGGGTTACCACTAGCAACTTTTCTTCTTAAATGACATATTTATTATTAAGGCCGCGATAAGATACATCAATTTAAATTTGGAATATCTATACTAAACATATTAACAAAAAAAAATTTATTATATATTTGGCACTTAAAAAAATATAGTCATGGAGATGTATATAGAATATTCGTTTTGATTTAGATATATTCTAAATTTATGTGCACAGCATATTCTTTTTTTTTTGTTTTTTTTTTATGGCACTTAGTTATTACTATAATGTTTATATATGGAATACAAATACAATAGTCTAATAATATTAAGGCAATTTTTCAAGCATTCTCTTCCTGTTACGCAACTAATTTATAAGTCAAGAGATGTTATAATTTCATAAATTATAATAAGCAGCATTAGTCCTAAAATAATCTGACATAACCAAAACGAATCGTCCCAATTTCCACGCGCTGTTACCACGTCTGCGTATATTGTTTTTTTACACAATAACAATTGTATTCGGCCAGTACCACCGACTACGAGTCAATAAGAATTTATGTAGATAACGAATTTATTTTTATATTATATATGTGATATAAATGATGTGTGTGTGTGTAATTGTCAGGCAACACCTGATATTAACTCCTGAAAAAATGGTGCCAAAAATGTTAAAATTTAGAAAAAAATCGTTGACGGAAATTTGATTGCAGGCTGTACTACAATACTACAAGAAAATCTTCATAAAAATTGTAATACATACCGATCTTACTTCAGTTTGAACTAAGATGTTTTCAAACTATAGTTTAAACTATTTGTACTTGTTGAAGGAAATCTAGTTATTTTTATTGTTTTCATATCTCATGTATCATCATACATGAGGTATGAAAACAAAAAATGTTCAAAACTAAATTTCCACATAATGAACCATGCATAAGCTTTCGCGTAACAACTGAACTTCGTTAAAATTAAAAAAGAATGACATAATACTGTTTTGGCGTTAGGCAACACCTTCGCAGACGTCAAAACAATGAGACATAAAATTTGCCGGGAAAAAAGTCATTCAGCCCTGGTTAGTCGTGTGTGGGACATCGTTGGAAACGCATCGGAGAGTTCGCCGTGACCGTGGGACTGGGGTGCGATAGTTGTCAGGTGTAACAGGCCATGCCGTGCTTTTCCATCGGGCGGTTGACACGGCGAATGCAAGTATTCTAAAATACTCTTTTAACAGTTTTTAAGTGTCTGGGAATATCTTAAGTTTCTTTTGCGTGATGTTTTTTTTTTCTTCTTCTTTTTATGTGGTCAAGGAATACTTTGAAATGACCTGTTTAATGTAGCATAAAGGTTTACAGACAAGCTCAATTTTATTAAGTTTCTGTAGGAAAATATATCATAGGAAAACTAAAGCCTTCATTTTTCTTAAATAAGTATATACGTATATAATAAATAGTAACAGCTTTCTCAACTCCATAATTCTTATGACTATTAACAAATATCTTATTAATCGCATTGCGAACGCAGCCACAAATGAAAAAATATGTCTCACTCTCTACCGTTTCTCTCGTTTATTTTTAGAATATTTTTTTTTGTTATACTTTTTCTTCACTATTCACTTTTATTTATAAATTTGAAGTAGAAGTCTTTTCACTACAAATTTTAATCTGTAATTTTAACATAATTACCTGTATATTTTTCAGTCCTCACGTTATGATTTATACAAAATTCATAACCTGGTGTGTTTTATTTATTCAATGATAGAGATCGGAAAAAGATTCACATTCGATATTTTCATATATGGCTTATATCAAAATATCGATTATCCAAAGTCACAATTTATTTTAAAGTCGAATATTGCAATTTTCTCTTACCAAGTTTTAAAAAACAACCAAGTTGCTGTATAGAATGTCATTTATCATTAATACATTCCGTGCCAAGTCGTTTTACATCACTAAGACCATTTGATGTTTCGACTAAAGATTGATATATAGAGTAGAATTAGCTTTTTTTTTCTAGTTCCATTTTTAATATAATCACGTTTATATGGTACTCGATGCCTGAAGGCTAAGTTGAATTTTTTATTTTACAATGAATTTTTTATTAGAATAAATCTAATAGGACCTACATGTAGGATTTGTAAGCACCCTCTTCAATCAGACTTAATTATCGTTACATATAGTATGTTATGTTGTATAATTAAATTTCCCATACAATTGTAACAGTTCATTCGCTCTTTAATTCACGGTCCGTTGGTTATGTGTAAGTATCCGCATTTATTTTCGCAAGCGAAGAACGAATCAATAGATTTAATGACAACGCTAATGCGAGCGCTATTTGTGAAATATGTTAAAAGAAACACTAAGGCCGATGAAATGCAAAATAATTCCAAATCAGTAATTGCTGCATCGTTTGAACGCTTTCGCCGAAGGTGCGAAGTGCCTTCAGTGTACAATCGGCGGTCAGACCATGTCGATGTCAGCCGCGGTGACCGGCGATGACGCGGATGTGTCTTGCGACAGCTTGTCTTCAAACGGCGAGGGCGAACCGGCGGTGGCTGATGACGACGAGCCAAATCTAATACTGTGAGAGTTCAGTGATTTTGATTTTTGTGACTGGTTCTATGTGTGCGATAGAGCAAAGACGTTTATAATAATCACTTGGCCCTGAAGTTAGAGTACCAGATTTCTAAGCCAAGGATTTCTACTCAAGGTCAAGAATAAAATTTGTTGTTAAAACAAAAATTGATATACGTGCAATTTGTCTTTGAATTCAATTTGTATATGCGGTATGTCTCAAAGATAAATTTCACAAATTCTTCGCTAGTCATATCGAATCAAAATTAAAGAGGAAAGGGATTAAAGAGGATTCGGAACGGAGAGTGCTTTTTGAGGCACTGATTTCACTTTGACATTGAATTCAAGTTTTTAATTTTTCGACATAAGAAATTATATTTAATTTATCAAATTTCAGTCCGTTAAAAGTCAAGCTTTTACCATCTAATTAAATTGTTCTCTTTGAACGGAGAAGAAACAGATTAATTTTGATAAATATTGTATTCTCGACATAAGAAATTACATGTAATTTGTGAAACATCAGTCCGCCAACAGTTTTTACCACCATTTCATAACAAGGTTCTACTGGACGCAATAGAAACGAATTAAAATATATAATGCCCAGATGATACTTGAAGAGATTTCTGTAACCAGGTAGGCTGTAATAATAACATAATGACTTTTATATGCATTGCAAACTAAACCTTATTAAAAAGCATCATTGTAAAGTAAAACAAAGAATTGGTTTTGTTTACCTTATTTTTCAAGTTGGTTTTACTTAATTTTTAGATAGGCTAAAAGCTGCCAACCTACCGATTATACGTTTTCATTTTTCAACTCATCTGGTTGAGCGATTATTGCCAACATAGTAACTTAAATCAAGTTTAATAATATATATTATTATCAGTTATATTTGTTAAATATTGTGGTATTTTATACAATATAGTTCGATTAAGGCGTATAAGTGAAGTGATATGAAATAAGTGCGTGTATCGTGTCTTTTTAAATTGACTGAAAAAGTCCATAGGTTTTGGTACATTAGCCACCATTTTGTCAAGACGTTACGTGATAAGTTGACTAGTTATATTACAAGAGATTTGATGTTATCGTATTTTACTTGACACTGGCATAATAGTTGTAACTAATTGCCATCAAAGAAAAGAAAAGTTATTACTATATGTTTAGAATATGCTTTTACATTGTGATAAAGCATATTCTAAACTTCCTTTATTTTATTAATAGTTACATACACAATGGTCAGTCACGGTTTGTACGTAAACACCATCCGCATTCACATTGTCATACAAACTGTTGAACCACACGCGAGTTTCTATTAGCGACGAATTGTGGCTACGACGTATTGTGGCTACTTCCGGAGGAGCCGATGTATAGCTATAGTGTTTTACCTAGTGGAAAAATGATATCCTAAAATCCAATATTGTAGAAACTATTTTTTTTTATGGGATAGGAGGGCAAACGAGCAAGCGTGTCGCCTGATGGAAAGCAATCAACGCCGCCCATGAACTACTACAAGTTTCTATAGTATTTATTTATTTCTAAAAAATCCACAGCATATTTGCTAACACTTACACAAATTTAGAAACCTTTTTAGACTTTTGGCACTAATATAAAATGACACGTGTATTTCAGTCCCCTCCTCCCCACGTCTATATTTTAATCCTAATATATATTAACCCTGAACCTGATTAAAAATATAATATACAAATAATATAAATTGAGATCAAAAATCTGTACTTCAATCATTTATCTTTTTAACTACTTATTCTTTTTTTATGGCTATTAGCTCTAACTATTATGACAATGTTAAATAAAATATAAAATATCAAGTATTTAAAATTATTCGTCTATTATTGTTCGTATTTAATCAACGGGCCAATTTAAATTTTTAAAATTTTTCTAAGACAATTTCTGCTTAATTTAACATCTGTTTCTGTAAAATATCACAAATGGCTAATACTAAGTGATTTATTAATGGAGTCAGGCGTTACTTTGCGGAAATCCATCACTATATGGACAGTCAAAAGTTTTACTTAGCTAAGATCCGCGACAAGCAAAACAATAACAGAAAATTAATAATGTGTGTTTTTCCGTTGGGTTTAGTGGATTTATTTGGAACTTAAACCAAAAACTTACCGAAAATCGGCCATCAACTCTCCACCCACCAACCACTATACACAACGCCAAACACACACTATCATTTTTCCATCTTGTACACGACACGTGTTTCGCCCCAACACGAGGCATCTTCAGGTATAGTAGACTCTACGGAAGACAACCGAAAAGCTTTCTTAAGCAACAAACCTCACAGTTCACATCCCAAAACGTGTAACAGTTTTTAATTTCACTGGTAATCGATTGTCGAGTACTAAATCAAGTTTGATCGTACCTATCGAATGATAATGCAAAATAGTTTCTTTGGAAAGTTGATTATTTAACGCTTTTCCGTTGGGTAATATTTTACTTAGGCCGGTTTTATATTGCACATAATAGCCCCTATTTCGTCAATATTATTAATTATCACATTCTGTTTTTCTAAAAATTATACTTTCATCTCAATGGCATACCATGACGCTGTAAATATGTTTTGAATTTTCTCTTTTGTATATGCTTTTAAAATATTTTTTCTTTTAACATCCCATATATGTCCCACTGCTGAGCACGAGCCTCTCCATTTCTGGACGTTAACTCACCACGCTTGCACAATACGGATTAGCGGGGTTATCAGACTCTGAATAAATATTTGTAATCCATAAATATATTTATTCCGATGCGGGGATCGAACCCGCGACCATTGACTCTGCGGGCGGAGGGCCCCGCCACTGAGACAATCGGTCATCATTTACAACAAATATTTATTTACATAGCATTTATTTACATATATTTGTATTTCTTGCTATTTAAACAATTTGTTAGAGAGACTTCTTTAAAAAAAGTAATTCAACCTTTCCCCACATTACTTCGGAAAATACATACAAAAATGTAGAAAATATGGTGTATTTTCTACTTAAATACATACATTCATTCATTATTGCATACGTTTATAGCGTATTTTAGATTCCCTTTGCAAATTTATAGAATGTAAAACTGAACTAAACGCCTCGCCGAAAATGTAATCTTAGGTTTACACAACACATTCATTCATTGTTTATATCGCAACGAAAGTCTTACATCTCTTTACGTTACAGATTGGAAATCTTGAAAGCAGATTCGTCGCTCAAGAGCAAGGCGAAGCGAAACGAATGGACGTGGAAGGCACAGACGGACGTGGTGAAGTGGCAGGCGACGCCACTACGTGCACCACTGCTGCGCCTCCCGGCGGCACTCGCGCCTCAGGCCCTGGAATGTTTCACTTGTGTGCGCGCGTACTGCGGCGACCTCCAACCGGCCGAGCGGGCAGTGCATCAAGACCTCACTGAAGTCAAATGCGTATACACTGTTCTAATGGTAATATTTTATTTGTTGTAATTTTAGTCCTTACTGGTAGGGCCACGCTGCAGACGAATACTTTGTCAAGAATGGCGTATTATTTGTCTGGTAGCATGAACGGGCCGGCTCGCACGGGGAAGTACCACACTCCCGCGGAAAATTGGCGTCTGAGTTGTACCTTAGCTACCGCACTTCGTACGGTGAGCGGCCTGAGTACCGGAGGTCCAACACCCTCCCCTCCCCATCCCACTCCTTAGATCACTTTCCTCAAAGGTCGGCAACGCTTCCGCACTGCCTATAGCGCTGCGAATGTGTATGGGTGACGTTGATTGCTTTCCATCAGGTGACACGCCTGCTCGTTTGCCTTCCTATCCTATAAAAAAACAAAATGTACAACAGGTAGACTTAATGCCATCGAGCATTATCTACCAGTCAAACTGCGAGCGAAACTAAGAAAATATGCTTGGAGGTGGTGCAACTTGAAATAAAACAAACTAAAAATTACTCATATAAGTTTAACTACATACAGGTATATTTATATGCAAACATACATATACATATATACACACTTCCATACATACATTTAAATACAAGAGAAAATAGAATAAAATTTGGAAAAAACAATTACCTTAATTTAAATATAGTAGTTTCAAATTTACTTCTCCAGTTTGCTCTGTCAACTTAAAAATATTTTATGACAATATTTCGTGTACAATGATCACCAAAAACTTTAATTCGATTTTTAGATATTTTTATTTATTTTAAATTTATTCTCAACAGCTCAGTAGGCAAGGATTGAGTGTATGATATGACGTGAGTTCGTATTATCCATTGAATTATTAATGCAAAACATTTTCTTTATTATTAAGTCGGTATATCGATGCAAAAAAAGCAAAAACGCTATAAATTACATAAATGCGGATTGTTTTTATACGCATATTCAGATCAGAAAAAATGCTGCCTCGAATGGTCATAGTCTAACAACCCTACGATCAATAGAACATTTTGTTGCGAACATTTTGTAGAACAGCGTTGAAAGTAACTGTTTTTGAGTGATCAGACACGATTTTTTCAGAAATATCTAAAGTTTTTTTGGTTCTAGTCCAAACCACTAGAACCAAAAAAAAACATTTTGCGATTTACCAAGTTTTCGCTTGTTTGAATTGATATTATAATAACGTACATATTATAATTAAGATAGTATTTGTACAAATACTACCTTCCGTTATATAAAGTTCTTATTGTTTATAAAAGTTCATGATCCCCAGCACTGTCACGCGGTGCCGGAACTCCGCGACGAGGTGTACTGCCAGCTGATGAAGCAGACCACGTCCAACCGTTCGCCGGTGCCAGACTCGTGCCAACGGGCGTGGCGCCTCATGTCCATCCTCGCCGCGTACTTCACCTGTTCAGAAACGCTGAGGTGCGCAAAGTATTTCATTTTTTAGCGTGACATTTATGTGGACAGTCAAAAGTTTTACTTATCAGATCTATCAGGGCTAAGATCCGCGACAAGCGAACTTCTCGCGGATCTTAGCTAAGTAAAACTTTTGACTGTCCACATAGTGATGGATTTTCGCAAGGTAACGCCTGGCTCCATTAATCAACTTGACATTTATTTAGTTAATTATTATTTTATTATATCGACGTCCCCGCAGAAGAATCCCACAATATGCTATTGCGATTCTTTTAATGTCGTCTCATTTTTGTGATCTAAAGGTCAAAATATATCATGTGAATTTTATTCACATCTTTTCCATGTGTACTTCCACATATATAATAAGTAGCAGTTTATTCTATTATTATATTCGAATTAACCATGTACAAGGAATTTCTTACTAAAGTAACATACAGAATTTTTTATTTATATTAAAGCCTATCCCACCTAGTTGGCAGAGACCACAGAGCTCCATCCGCTACCATTCATCGCAGCGAAACGAGTCTCCATTGGTATCACACCAATATACAGAATCGTTAACAGTTATAGGTGACTGCAGAATTCATTATTCGTGTTTTGAACGATACACTCCTAAAATAGTTATACACCATTACTGAAACAACACAGCTATAGTTATACTTAAAGAAACCATTCACATCGATTAAGATAAAAGTGTCTAAGGAAAATTTCAGTAAATAATGTTGTAATACTTAATTACATTTTAATTACTAGTTACAGGGCAATTCAAGTAATATTAATTGTATAATATTAAAATTAACTATCTTTTCATATATAAATGAAATCTGTACATCGATCACTTACGGATTTATTTACAAAATTAGGTATTTTATTTTTCCTGACAAATTTGTATTTCGCTATTACTTGTTTCTTCTGCGGGGTCGTCGATTTATTGTATGTGACGATCTAAATGGCTCCCTGGCAAAATTAAGTCTAGATATCCAGTCAAACCATTGTTGATAAGCTTGGGGGATAAACAGCGGGACATATATCTAAGGGCTGTGAATAAACATATATAATCCGAGAGATAGTGTGTAAAAAAAAAATATTTATAATAGATAAATATCTTGATGAACCAGCTTACCCAGCTTGATTCTATGTATGAGAGATCTTCTTATATTTTTAAATTAAATATTATTTTCTGCCAACTCGGTCTGTGAGTGTTTATGGGTGTAAACGAGATTGTTCGAACAAAATGATTTTTGCGGAGCTGGACGCCCTTTTTTATTTCTTGTGATGATGATTAAAGTTAAATTTTTTTTTTTTATTATTTATTTATGCAGTCACCATTACAGGGCTTACCCTAATACGATAACGTACATCTTAAATTAATTAAGTTTTTGCCAATGATGTGGTACCTCACATTTTTAAACAAATAATTACGAAATTGCATAACATATTCAAAACTTAAAAACCTCCCTCGTATATAGGTACCACAAAAATCATTTGAAGTTCTTAACATTTTTACATATGAAACAAAGTGTTTTAATATTTTCATTTGCATTTTCTTTGAGGGTAATTAGTTTTAACTATTATGCCAGTGTCAAGCAAAATAATAACAAGTTTGTTACGATACAATGGAGCCAGACGAATAATTTGTCAAGAATGGCATATTATTTGTCTGTAGCATGAATGGGCCGGCTCGCCCGGGAAACTAACACACTCCCGCAGAAAACCGGCGTCTGAGTTATAGCTTAGCTGCCGCGCTTCGTCCGGTGAGCGTTTGAGTTCCGGAGGCCCAACCCCCGCCGGCCGGCAACGCTTCTGCACTGCTTATGGCACTGCGAATGTATACGGGCGGCGTTGATTGATAACCATCAGTTGACGCGCCTGCTCGATTGCCTTCCTATCCCATAAAAAATACGTTTTTATAAAATTGCGTCTTAATACACACATATATTCGAATTCACTTCACTTTCAGCCCTAACTAAACTATATTGAGTAATACGCCACCATAATTAAACTTGAGATTTAAAAAAATGATCTACTAACTTGGCGGGAAAAGTTCAACTGTATTATTTTTTATGGCAATTAGTTATAACTATTATGCCAGTGTTAAGGACAATATAATAATATCCAATCTCTTGAAATGTAACAAGTCAGCTTATCACGTTTCTTATAAAACTGTGATAAAATGGTGGCCATTTTATTAAAACCTTCTATGGACTTTTTCAGTCAACTTAAAAAGTTACGATACACGCATTTATTTCATATCACTTCACTTATACACCTTAATCGAACTATATTGTATAATACGCCACCACAATTAAACAATATAACTGATAATAATATAAGATTATAAAAAAGAAATAAAAACACATCGTCATTGATGAAGTAAGCGGGAAAAGTCCTCAACTGTATTAATATTTCCATTTAATATTATCATTATTTATTTATGCTTTGGATACTTGCGTTCTAGGCCTTTCCTAGTGGAGTACCTCTCGGCGGCGGCGGCGGACAGGCGACGGCCGTGTCAAGGCACAGCTGGTGTATGCCTCGCAAACTTGAGGAAGACCCTGCGGTGCGGTGGAAGGAAAAATGTGCCTAGTGTAGAGGAGGTAAGTCTTATTATTACTTGGTCAGGGAGTATCTTTGTCTAGCCGCTTGTCCGGTATTTATGGTATTGGTACACGGGTACGCGACTCGCCTCCCGAGCTACTACAGTATCACTCCTCGTCTTCCGTTACGGTAGTATCATATCCCTGTCATCCTGTCTAAATCTTTTCTTTCCCCTGCCTTTTCCTTTCGTCTCTATTCTTTCCCACAGTGTGTATACCGAACGTTTACACACTGCATAATTCATTCATTCACACAATAACGTTGAACAAACATGAAAGTTAAGTTCAACGTCTGCTTTAAGTTAATATCCAAGTGTCTTTTTATTAAATTTTAATAATACTTGTATATAATAATTAATGTAAATGCTTCATTGGCTGTACGATATGTAAATAATTTTTTGTAACGTTATCTAAGTGCTGTGGATTTTGTAAATAATTTTTTATTAAATTTTAATATGTAATAATAAATTAAAATTTAATAATTTTTTTTTTATATATAATAATAAATGAACATTTGACCTTCATTGGCATTACGATATGTAAATATTTTTTTTGTAATGTTATCTACGTGCTGTGTTGATGTGATGTTGTAAATAAATAAAAATAAACATCCTGTCTGCCCTATGCTTCACAAGGGGTAAAATTTAATAATTTTTTATATATAATAATAAATGAACATTTGACCTTCATTGGCATTACGATATGTAAATATTTTTTTGTAATGTTATCTACGTGCTGTGTTGATGTGATGTTGTAAATAAATAAAAATAAAACATCCTTTCTGCCCTATGCTCCACAAGGAGGACTTAGGATCGAGAAGAAAAAAAGAAGATCGGAAACCCTATATAAAAGAGTTCAACCCAACCGAAATGTAATCCGTCTCCCGTTTCAGGTGACCGCAGTATCAGCGGGTCGTTCGGCGCGCCGTCAGCTGTACCGGCTGCCGGGTGGCGCTGAGCGCGTCGTCAACACGCGCTGCGCCACAGTGGTGCAGGACATTGTCAACGAGCTTTGTGAACTGGTATGTCTCTCGTGTCGCATCAAATGAGGAGCGCTCTCAATACCCCCCTCCCCCTCCCCACCCCTACATGAAGACATGAAAAAGGCAGCCGTGAGGGATCATTGGCGGCGTCTGGTTAAACAATTCATTATTAACCCTTTCGCGACGTGCTAATTTCCTATTAAGACAGGCAGTTTTCGAGTTTTGCGAACCTAGTACGGTTTTCGTCGTTAAAGCATACATTTACCGGAAAAGTACGGAAATCGGCGTCTCTACAAGAATATTGTTCTAAATTAAATATATATAATATAATAAATTTGGTATATATATACTTGTAAATAGATTAATATAACGACCGCGACTGCTCTGCCAAGAGCGTGACGACCTAAAAGAAGAATGTCTCTCATTACGTGCTGTGTACGATATTTTTTTATAGAAGCAAATGAGTAAGTGGGGCATCTGATAATCAGTAATCTTCTTCATTATGCCACTGTCAAGTAAAGTGTAACAACAAGTATCTCAACATATACTAGTCAGCTAGTCACGTTAAGTCTCGATGAATTAGTGACTATTTCATCAAAAACTTCCATGGCAGTTGACTTAAAAAGTCACAATACACGTACTACACAGTCTACAGTCACAATATAGTTCTATTAAAGCGTTCGAGGCCTTAATAGAACTATATTGTCACCTTAATTAAACAATATACTTGATAATAATATGAGATAATGGCATAAAATGATGGCACTGATGTAAATTTGTATGAAAAGTCCTTCTCAGTGTCCCCTCTGCTCACATTATATTTTTCCTATTATTTATGATATAAATAATGGGGAGATAATGTGAGCAGAGGGGAAAATGATGAAAGGGAAATTTGACTCCGCATCCGGATTTCAAGTCTCATACTATACAAGCTAATAAAACATAAGTAGTGATTGAGTTACAGTCATCAGTCTCAGTGTTCAGTTTTTCACAGGGAAATAGCTCATTTATAATCTAGACAAAATTTTCCAAACTTGTAACAAAATTCGGTCATCAACTCCGAAATGGGTAATTTCCTCACTTGGCCATTTAATTCGCTGCTCTTAATAGAAAATATTTTATGGCTGTAAATGTTATAAGGGCCTAATTGTATGCGTCCGCGCAGCTAAGCGGCGCGGCCGCATATAATTAGGCCCTTATAACACTTATTATTGCACACAATTATATGAAGCAGACGGCGCGTTTTCGAGTTTGTACCTATTTACTACCGTCCTGTAGGCGCTAATCAGGCCCTAACTCTTCAATATATATATGTATATATATATATATATATATATATATATATATATATATATATATATATACACTCTCTCTTCTCTAAACTCTTCAATATATATATATATGCAGATCGGCGTGAGTAGCGAGGCGGAGCGCGCGGAGTTCTCACTGTACTGCATCGTAGCGGGTGACGCGTTGACGATGCCGCTGGCGGGCGACGAGTACGTGCTAGACGTCACCACGGAGCTGCAGCGCGCGCACCACCCCTTCTACCTCATCTTCTGCCGCTCCGTGTGGCACCACCCGCTGCGCAACGACGCCCCGCCCCTATACACCGAAGTGCTGTTCAACCAGGTGAGACAGTGTTTCTTTCTATCTCTCTCTCTCTGTAGTCGCTTAATTAGGTTACCAAATTCTACCACAATTTGGTTGCTTTCTATTTATCTTTTCGTTTTTTTTTTCACTTTGCAGAGTCAAAAATTGGGGAGTCAAAAATTATGCTATGTACCCTTTTGTCGAGTTCTGTTGTAGTCAAATATAAATGTTGTTCCCAGGTCGCTCCAGACTATTTAGAAGGCCTCCTTCTAGTCCTTCCTGGAGGTGGGGCACCGCAAGCCCCAGTTTTACGCGATGCCGCGCTCGTGGCGACCTTGCTACATCGTGCCGCCGGCCTGCCTGACGCACCACACCCACGCGACCTGAAGTTCTTGTTACCAAAGCCTTTGCTAGCCTTGAGGGAGCCCAGGCCAAATAAATGGGCCACGTGGGTGACTGCCGAATGGCCGACGGCCAGAACCCTTACTCCTGCTGCTGCCAAATCCAAAGTACTACAGGTAACGAACTTAAATGAAGAACGAAAGAACAAGCAGATACAATGCGGTGAAAATGAGTGTTAAGAAGTATGTGTAAGGTAACTTTGATTGATAGAATAAGGAATGAAGTTATAAGAGTGATGTGGCTTAAAAGGTGTCGTGCTAAAAGACGAGAAAAGGATGCTTAGACGGTTCGGGCGCATGGAGAAGGTGAATAAAAGACGACTGATAAAAGAAATTTACGTTGCGGATGTGGATGGAGGGGTCGGTAGGAGAAGACCAAGGGACCCATCCCCTGCTAGTGCTAAAAGATACAGATAACAGATTAAATGAGCAAGAAGATTCATGAAAACAGACTGAATGCGGTGGAATGAGAGCGTTAAAAAGTATGTGTAGACTTTGACTGATATAATAAAAGAAATAAAAGTTATAAGAGAGCGATGTGGGGTAAAAGGTATCGTGCCCATTATTGAGAAAGGGATGCTTATACGGTGTGGGCACATAGACGACGGATAAAAGAAAGATGTTGCGGATGTGGATGGAAGAGACGGTAAGGAAAGACCAAGGACAACCTTGACCAAGTTACTTAAGTCCACAAAAAAGGCAAGCAAAAGTATCTTTAACCGACGAGCTTGTATGAAGAGAGTGATGAATGTGGATGAAGCAAAGAAAGTGTGCCGGGATCATAGTAAATGGAGATCTGTGGTCTCTACCTACGCCTACGGGAAACAGGCGTGATGATAATTGAAAATTTTATCCTGAAACTAATACTATTTTACGATAAATTTAAGAATTATTAAACAAAGTTCTTACAAATTCGGATTGAAAAAGCCTATTTATAATTATCGCATCTATACACTACAGGTGCAAATGGAGATAGGCAGGACACATGATAAGGGGCCATGACAAATGGAGTAAATTAGTTAATCTTAAATAATTAAGTATAATAAAATAGTAATCTGGAATATAGATAGAGGAAACGAATGAGGGACAGACTGGAGAAAAAATGGGATAATAACATGAGATAAGTGCCAGGAGTGACGTGAGACAGGGTCTCATGAAAGAATTTAGTAAAGACGTTTGAAGAGTCTTTTGATAACTGGCAAACTCACTTTCTCTCTCTCTGAGTTCTAAGTCCCCCTGTTGGGGCATAGGGCAGACACGACGTTTCTCCATCTCGACCTGTCGGAGGCCATACGCTCCACTTCGCTCCAGAATAGGCCCATCTTCTGCACTTCGGCCGTGATAGTACGCAACCCAAAACAAACTTGGCGGCGTACTGTGACTGGCAAACAGATCTACAAAATATTAATAAACAACAAATATTAGATTGGACTAGTTTAAGTTTATTTTATACTACATAATAAGTTTAGAATTTGTAATTAGACATATAAGTCGGTGCGAATGAAACGCTATAATATTCATTCATTCATTCATTTATGTACTGCAGGTGTTGTCGCGATGGCCCCTGTTTGGGTCGTCGTTCTTCGCGGTGCGTCGCGTGGGGGGTGCTGGCGCGGGCGCGGGGGGCGAGTGGCGCGAGCACGTGCTGGCGCTGAACCGGCGCGGCGTGCACCTCCTGCACCCCGCCACGCACGAGACCGACACGCACTGGCCCTACGCCGAACTCATCTCCACCAGGAAGGTACGTTGTTTGACCTTTTTATAGTGAAATAAAAACTTTATTTAAGACAATTCTTTTTTACATAACTTAATACTAAAACCTAAATAATATTATATTATAAAAATAAACAAAAATTGGTTCTTGCTTAGTGTATGCCAGGCGCTCTATTGGAGCACCTGGCGCCGGTCTTCAGCAAGAACCAACGTGTTCAAATCGCGGACTACAGTGAAGAAGTAACGAAGTAGATACACGAACACATGCATATACACATATAATCACATACACATTTTTATATAATATATTTATATTTATTTATTTAAGATAGGTTTCCGTTAAGTGACACACCTGCTCGTTTGCCTTCCTATCCCTTTAAAAAAACAAAAGATTGGCAACAAATCTGAGAAGCACCCGGCGTTGCGGGTATCTCACATACGCTCATCGCTATTCAAGCCCCTAAGCTGTATTTGTTTAGGAATACCGTAAACGATAAATAATTCCCCACCATAAAATTTTTCCATATACACCATAAAGCAATATTATTATATAATTTGTTTGAAACAATTCTCTCAATTTTTAAATTTTGTGTGTAAAGGGGGTAGATAATAAATGAATCTGTATTACTATTAAACATGAGGCATGTTTCCAGGTGCGTTCCGAGGATGGCACGCTGTTCCTGGACGTGAAGTGCGGATCGCTGTTGCAGCAACACGTGACGCGGCTGCAGGCCGAGCAGGCGCACGAGGTGGCGCGGCTCGTGCGCCAGTACGTGGCGCTGCAGCGGGACCAGCGACACTCGCCCGGTACGTACACGCACGCACGCATGCACGCAAGTGATGATTCTGATAAGTAATGATATTTTTAACAGAAAATACATTGACTATCTAGTTTGAAAAACATTCTTATAAAAATAGTGTTCTTCTATCTTCTGCTATATAAATAAAAATGAAACTCCGAAAGTTATGTACGCTCATAACTTCAGAACGACGACACCAATTTAGAAACTGTTTGTTTTGTTGTGTTTCTTATTATCAGGATAAGGTCTGTTTAAAAGATAATTTTCAATAAATCGTAAGGAAAGACGTAAAAAACAATGTTTCTCTTTTCCGTCATTTTAAATCACAACATAACTAATAGATGGCGCCATTAACGAAATAAATGTCGGTATTGATAGATTGTCATTTATTGTTATTCATTATAGTTTTTTTGTATTACAAAAGCAAAACTTTGTTTCTATGCTTCGTGCTGTTCTTTCCTCTAAGGTTTGTCTCATTTGTTTCATTAGGTACAACACCCTTGCGAAGCCGGGGCGGGTGTCTAGTTTTGTAATAAAAATAGTATTAATTTTTATAAAGACACTTTAGTATTCATACGTCATAGCCGGTAGTCGAGTGGGGCAGAGTAGAGTTGTTTACTATGGTGTATTATATAAAATGGCGGCGACTTCTTCAGCAGGAACTAATTTAGTACTGATTTAGCAACGACGTTGCCAAATCCTCAATACTAAATGGTGACACAAAGTTGTGACAATGATATATTGTGATCCTATTATATCTATATTTTACGAAAATCTGTAAAATATTATCAATTCTATCAATATTTGAAATTAAACAATTTTAATTTTTTTTCAGGTTTCAGCACATAGTTGAAGTCAACAATCGTACCAACTGATTCAACATATACGACAGTCTATGATGTGGTGTATATTACCTCAAATATATCAAACATATCCGTCCCATATAGATCTGCTTTTTTAATTAATTTACAACGTTATCATTGTTTATAATATATGTAGGCTAGGCAATACATTTTTATATACTTACACAATATATTTTGGAAAGATTAGGGTTGCCAACTTAATTTTATCTATCAATTTTTTCAAAACTATACTAGTTAATATTTTTTAGATTGTTTTAATATTAAACTTGAAATTATTAATTAAATCTACCCGCAGAAAAAATAACCTATGCCTACATTTTGATTAAAATGAGAATAGGATTCTTAGACGCTGATACGCATCACATAAAAAACGTATCTGTGGATTGTAGATGTTCTTCTATTTTCATTTTAGTCGTTTTATTTTTATGTCTGTTAAAGGTACTTGTGAATATGGTTTCCGATAATTACTGCAATTAAATATAAGAAAAATTAAATGGTTTTTAATATAAAACTTCATATCAGTAATATTTTAAATAATTATACTTAACAATGCAATTTTATTTTGTAATACATTTTATCGGTATAGGTTAATTGTATTCATCACAATATTAGACCCATAACAATGATGTATGACATTATTTTGCGATAGCTATTATCATTTAGTGATGTATCGAAATGTTTTGTTTGTTTCTGGAATTCGTATTATGTTATAAATAGTATCGTTATTTCCGTCAACAAAATTAAAATATATTAATATTACGAGTAACGACTTTCATTTTAAAAATGCAATCCAAATTATGTTACGTATCGTCTTTCTCGAAATATACAATCCTTAGGTGCTAATCTTTATATATAGTTGTTATTTTATGTGTATACCGAAGACTTGAAACTATAGTGTTCATGTTGATAAAAAGCTCTTAACGCGTAACAACATTTACACCAGAAATGTTCTGATCACGAATGTACTTGCTGCGTATCGCGGTATTAAAAATTCAGCAATGTATTTTGTGGCTCTTTATTACAAAGGGCTGATTTGCAAGACATTGTCATGTACAAAATGAATAATTGCTCAATATTTAAACAATATTATAATCAAATCAATACTAATTAAAACAATATATATTTTTATTTACAAATAATATCCAAAGGACATTAGTTCTGGAGCGATATTTTTTAAAAAAACACATTTATTACAATTAATTACATTATTTGAATTTAAATTTAATGCAAATATGAATTGTGAACAAATTATGACAAATGCAGATTATGAATTTCACATTTAAACAAGTCTTCGGTCGATTTAATATTATCTGTTGTATAAAAAGCGTTCAAAAGACCGCTTATGTATGGAGTCATGTTTAATGCACTTTATAAAATTATTTTTGTTATTATGTAATTGTAATATATTTAAATTAATGAAAGTGTAATGAAAATATATTGTAGATATGATTAAAAGATTATATTTTTAACTTTTTTATTATTTCTCATTTATTTTCAGAAGCAAATATTATTGCAATGGAGCTCTTTTACTATAATTAACTTTAATTTGACACTCCCCTCAATCTTAAGCCATATATCGGAATTCTTGGAGTTGACATATCGCATGATGTCCAGTTCCGCGGCCATCTGGAAGAAAAGGCCAAGCTGGCCTCGAAAAAGCTGGGTGTGCTCAGTAGAGCGAGACAATATTTCACATCTGGCCATTGCCTCCAACTATACAAGGCACAAGTCAGGCCACACATGGAATACTGTTCTCACCTCTGGGCCGGGGCTCCCCAGTATCAACTTCTTCCTTTTGAGCGCATTCAAAGTCGTGCGATCCGAATCGTCGATGACCAAGATCTCACCGATCGGCTTGATTCTCTAGCGCTGCGGAGAGATGTCTCATCTCTCAGCATTTTTTACCGCCTTTATCATGGGGAGTGCTCTGAGGAATTATTTGGAATAATTCCCGCCGCGGAATTCCACAACCGCACAACTCGCCGTAAAGAAAAATTTCATCCCCACCACCTGGATGAGTGGCGATCTACTACGGTGCGTTTCGCTCGTAACTTCTTTCCACGCACCACCAGTTTGTGGAATCAGTTACCCTCGGCGGTCTTTCCGAACCGTTACGACATTGGAACCTTCAAAAAACAAGCCTATACATACCTAAAAGGCCGGCAACGCTTCCGCGACTCCTGCGGTGTCGTGGTTGCCCGTGGGCGGCGTTGATTGCTTTCCATCAGGCGACACGCTTGCTCGTTTGCCCTCCTATCCCATAAAAAAAAAATGAAATTTACTTTGCATAGTTTACTAGAATGTTGCCACATTGAAAAAAAGCTAAGAAATTCAGATAGCTTTTAACCCCAATATATGTATATACTCGGAGTTTCTCTGGTAGATATGATTCAGAATGAAGAAATCCGCCAAGAAATCACCGACATAGTCTTTCAAATTAGCTAACTGAAGTGGCAAAGGGCTAGCCACGTTTGTCTGAGATCCGACAATCGTTAGAGTAGACGAATGCTGGAGTGGATGCCGCGTCTTAACGAACGTAGCGCGGGAAGCCCCCCGGCTAGATGGTGCGACGAAGCAGAAACGATGCGTGAAGCCGAAGGTCGGGCTAGCTGGCGCTTCTTGGGGGAGACCTTTGTCCAGCAGTGGAATGCTGCAGGCTGTTGATGAATAAGTATATGTATTTATTAATGTTGTGGTATTCATAAGTATGAGATTTTTATTCTTAAAAAAAATTTAAAAGCAAGTCAGTGCAATGCAGAGTTAATATTTCTGGAGTGGAACCTATTGCTTAAATAAATTTGAATACAATCATACTCAGAAATATTCTCAAAAAAAGCAATATTTGCCTGCCAAATGTGAGAATTCACAGTATAACCATCAATTGTTAAAGAGGTCAATCATCCAGCAGTGAAATTTCAAAATTGACAAATTAAATAAATAAATAAAAAAACTGTTGTAATTTCTTGTAAGTTTTTTGCGTTGTGCATTCTATATCAACAACATCTTGGCACTTCACCTTTTATCTGCATGCGGCGCAACCCGCTGAACCGACAAAACTGACCGCTGACTGATGGCGCTTTAGATCATTCCTTAAATGAAAAATGAATGAAAGTTAACCTTAAATTGTCACAGATCAGTGACTGGCTGCTGCCAAAATGTATTCTTAGCTCAAAATATCAGATACGTATAGGTCCAGCTGTAAAGCTGTTAAAAACCTATTGAGGACAATGTCAAAGGTACTTTTTTCAATTAAAAAAAAACAATCTTATGCTCAATTTTAAAAGTTTTGCCAAAGATCACATTTATTCAAAAATTACGTTTAAGAACAAGTTCAACTGCTTATGTTCATTTAAAGTTACTTTATGAATAATGTAAATTATTTATAAGATTTAAAATGACAATTTGAACAGGGACATATGTATAAAATTATTTTATGAAAAGGGAAGCACGTCAATGTTAGTTGGCGGCAAAAGTTCAAAACAAATGTCATAACATTGACATATCACCAATTTCGATGGCATTTATTATAATCGTCATACTGTGTTCAAAAATTATTATTGTTTATAATAGCTGTTTTATCTTGTTAAACTGTAGAACAAAAAAGGCATAGGCCGTTTAAACTTAAATAGAGCGCAGCATTTTTTTTGTGTAATTATAAAACCTTCATCGCCAGTAGCGAACCTAGTGAGGACATATTGTATGCAAACAGAGGAGTCTGAAGCGATATGCGAAGGTTAGCGCCGCGGCGATTCTCACGGTGCGCGGCAAGAAGTGTCCTTTGTTGATGCTATGACTGTCCCAACTTGCACAAGGTTGTTCATTATACGTAGGTAAATATTATGAAGGGGCAACTGCGGATTGTCTTTCAATTAAAACCAAATGTGTTCACTAAAAATAATAACTACTATAAAAATTCACTTAATAACCTCACTTTTTATATATTAAATTAATTAACAATTTATGCCATGTTATAGTCGGAAGCAACTGCGATCAAAACGATATTACGATGCTGTACACGCTGAACGCATGGTTGAAATAAATCATGCTTCTTTCTTGACATTTCGCACATCTGCAATTATTTCTGGAATACACTATCTTAGTTCTAAGGCAAGAATTCTAAAATGTTATATTGTGGTAGAGCCACGCTGCAGACGAATACTTTGTCAAGAATGGCATATTATTTGTCTATAGCATGAATGGGCCGGCTCGCCCGGGGAAGAACACTTCCGCAGAAAACCGTCGTCTGAGTGGTAGCTTAGCTACCGCGCTTCGTACGGTGAGCGGTCTGAGTTTCGGAGGCCCAACACCCTCCCCTACCCACTCCCACTCCCCCTCCTATTCCCACTTCATTTCACTTTCTTTTAAGGTCGGCAACGCTTCCGCACTGCCTATGGCGTTGCGGATGTCTATGGGTGGCGTTGGTTACTTTCCATCAGGTGACACGCCTACTCGTTTGCCTTCCTATGCCATAAAAAAAAGTAATACAGGTCAAAACAAAAATTATCTTAACCACTAAATATAAAGTGGTTTACATTAGCTTACACGTGTAAACCAATTATATGAAAGTATAATAATACGAGCAACTTTTCCACGCCTGTTAATTTTACTTTCTTTTAAATTCTTTTAACAATGCTTCTGATGTTTGCTGTCCATTGGCGACGTTGACTACTTACGATCAGGTAGCCCGCACGATCATTCACCTCCCATTCCTATGACAAAGCCATGAACATTAATGTCAAAAGTCCCATTATAATGTTAAGTAGGTATCAAATAACAACGTATGCTTATATTTTTTACTTAAATTTTTTACTTAAATTAAGTCTAATTAAAATTGTGGCCGTTTTATCATAGCTTGCAATGGCCTTTTAGTGTCATCTTAAATGTCACCATTAACATTTTTTTAAAATTTTATAGCAAGAAAGTGTCATTAATTTGATAACATACAATAATGATAATTTTTAAAAATAACATAAAAACACCACGATACTTATATGAATTCGTGACAAATGACAACATTTAATATTGTTTAATCTGCCATGTCACACGGAACTCCGCCATACATTGTAATTTACTTAAATAACAAACTGAGAACGACTCGTACGAACGTACATAATAAGGTCTAACTACATAATTCATCAAACGTTTCACGCAACAAAAATAACTTTTATTTCTCACAACTATATTTAAATAACGACTAAGTATTGATTAAAATAAACGAAGCGAAACAAACGATTACATATTACGATTTAATAATAAAATATTGGATTGTCATATAAGTTCTTTCGTATTTTGGCGCGCATATATTGACGCCTATTGGACGGAAAATATTTAGGTGGATATGTTCATAAAGTCAGTTGTAGTTTACACTTGTGGCTACATTTTATTGTACACTGTACACTTGTGGCTAGAGTGATACCAAAATAATGGATAATATAGAAAAGCATTAATTTTAGAATGTATTTTGCTTTCAATAAATATTAAAAAAACCGAAAGAACTTATGTGACCACCCAATAATTGAACTGATATTAAAAACATATATTTTGTTATTAAAAACGGCACAAAAATTAATTCACGTAGCCAATACCACTTTTGCGATGTTAACACCATTTATCCAGTACCGTATTCCGTAACAAGGGGGAGCAAAGGCGGTAGGTAATCTACATGTGTCGTGGTCACCAGGCGTGACCATCGTTGAAGTTATGTGTCCAATAAAACAGCCAAACTTGGGGAAGATGAGTTGTATTTAAGCTTTCACACATAAAGGTGTATACAAAAGTTTTGGAAGTTAACAGTAGTTGTTACTAGCTAATGTCAAAAGTGTAGATAAGTATTGCTGTCTTAAAACTAGTGTGGCCAGATAAAAACCATACAATTCGCCACACATATCTAGCATCCCAAATGTCAACCTCACATGCACGCGGCGGAAGACAATTGACTTACGTACACGACTAGTGTCCTACAGTAGATGTGGCATAACAGCCTTGAGATCTCAAAAGTACTGGAGCAGAAGGCAACGAGAAACCACTGCTACCATTTTCCCATGAGAGGATTCCCTTAATATTAATGAATTTCACTTTTCACCTTACATTTTATATTCAATCTCAATTTCATATGCCGGACAGGTTCATGGCCTAACTGTGTACTCCTCCTGTCTACTACCTGCCTATCATGCACCCCGAATAAACGTTTTATGTGGATCGAACTGTATTTATTGTGATACCCCAATCGACAATTCTTCCAAAACGGTTTATTGTATAGTAAGAATGAAGTCTAAAAGAAGAACTATTGTCTGAATACGACAAATATACTTACCATATATTCGATAACTTGAGTTAAAACTACAATGGTTCAATAACACGTTTATACGTATTCATTTTGAACTATAACTCCCATTGAGTTTGGATGAGGGACCATTTCGTTAGCGGAATGATATGAATAACCGTTTAGGCTCGATTCATACTATGATGCCGTTCACGAATTAATCTCACTGCGCAGTGGCAGAATAACAGCAATAGGTCTGCTAAATAAAAACATGTTGGATAATTTTTATTTTTATTATAATTGATTTCTGGAAAATATAAATTAAAAATAAATTAAGTACCAGTGTAATATAATAAATGGTAGTTCATAAATAAAAAGGAAAAAAGGAACATAGAATAGTCTAAATCAAATTGTAATAATATATTCATAA
This sequence comes from Baronia brevicornis, assembly GCA_031353405.1. NCBI lineage: Eukaryota > Metazoa > Arthropoda > Insecta > Lepidoptera > Papilionidae > Baronia > Baronia brevicornis. Next base: position 135,775 of record JASFAT010004181.1, read on the forward strand.
TAGAAATGGCACGTCTTTTCTACTGGCAGGGCTGACTCGACCTGTCTGTGAGCACTTCCTTATGGCATCTACGCTGTGTGGCTACATAAATTATCTCCTTTCTTGATTTGTCTGATAAAATAATATGTTATAATAAATATTTGCAGTGTACAAAGTACAAACATTCTTTCTTTTAGAACACTATTTATTTTTATTTCTTAAACGCAATGTAGCTTAGCCTTGTTATTTTAAAACGATTTATTAATTTGCGATATTTATTTATTAATTTACGAGTTTTCAAATGGGGGGGTCGCTAAAAAGGTATTGTGCCCCGAGCGAGTTAAGCTCGCTACGCTGCTATCGCTGCGGTCTAGGTCCGTCTCCTTATATACTACACTCGGAACTAGAGCTATACGATAGTGTGAATTCTATGATACTTTCTTGTTCAAGAATATTAAATCGGGCCCGGACTGCAGCTGTATTGAACCGTGAACGGCATCAAAGTGTGAATCGAGCCTTAGCATTTCATTGAACTTATTGCGAAATTTGTAAACGATTCTCGAACAACGTGGGTTTAAACCTCAGTGCGCGTGTTTGAGTAGTGATAAAGTCGCGTATCCACTCTAACTAATGCACTAGTATGACGCTTTATGTCTAATTATACTAGGTCAGTGGTAGGCATAACGTGGCTCACGAGTCGCAAACGATTCTTTGTCTCCTAGGCTGCGGCTCTTCCACGAAATATTTAGTCCAGACACTAAATATTATTAATGAACTTGCCTTGTAAAAAAACGAGTAAACATATCATTGAAACGCGGCCTGCATTTCAAAAATTTTCTCTACAAAGAAGAACACTAAGACATATTTTTAAAAACAAGATTAGCACGAAAAGTCGCTCGCAAACATGTGTATCATTATTTCCATTGAATTATTTCATGCCGTAATATATTTTAACTATTTGTAGTTACAATACTTTCCGCCGAGCTGCAATTGTTCACATTGGTGATGTATATTTAGTATTTTTCAAGGATACGATCTCATATATTATATTTTTAATAATTATTATCTTTATGTATAAATATGATAGCAAATTTTATTTAATGTACCGTTTGTTAAACTAAGACATTAAGCAAAGGCAAGCTTTTAATCCTTACTATATATATTTTCACGCATCCAGTTTCTGCCAGCCACCTGGCGCAGATCGTCGCACCATCTAGCCGGGGAGCGTGAAGCCGAAGATCGTGCTAGGTAGCGCTTCTTATTCCTATGTCCAGCAGTGGATTGGCGCACATTGATGATGATGATGATAATGATAATATGTATTTTGATTAAAATATTTCTACTCAAGTTTAAGTTACTAAAATGTCTCTTTGACTTCGATTTCCCATATAAAATGCACAATTGTTACACTTAGAATGTTTTGAGAGATTTTTGTTAGTTTTGTTGGAAGTTTTGAGAAGTTTTTGGTATATCATTTTTTTAATATTACCTTGAACCAAATTGGTAGTGGTTCATTATTACTTATTATCTTCAAGACTACAAGAACATTTTCAATACTACGTTTAAAGTATTGGACACCATGAAAGGTACGATCGGGGTTACTCATCGGTTGTTAATTAGTTCGTTTTCATATCGACATGTTCTTTTCATATATTATGAAATTATTCGTATTTGAAGAAGGGAAGTGAAATTCAGAAACCTACAAAGTTTCCCTATGCCGCTAATAACAACGCTGTCTACTAATATTATCACAGTTGTATACGTTGTTTTTGTGTAATTTGCTTTAATACTATTTGGTATTGAATATTAACTATGTAATATATAATATTACAGTCGATTAGATTTGATTCTAAGATGTTAATGCTGGCAGCATATTGGCTTTTAACAGCTTTATCGAATACTGGGCCCGCGGATTCGGAGTCTGTCGATAATTCAAGATTTGTAGTACGTGAGTTATGATGACGTTTCATTTCATTTTACATTTATTCTTTTCGGAATATGGCTGAGGTATAGATTATGCATAAATGTCTAGGCAAACCACCTAACTCAATTAGTTCATTTTTGCCAGCTGCTCTGTGCTCCATCCTGGTTTATCTGGTCGGGATCCATCGCACAATATTTTACCAGAACGTGGTGCTTACGCCTGCAATCATCTATTAAAACGTTCATCTATCGAGACAAATGCAACCCGCCAATTGCCATATAAGAGTCAAAGAGCTATATTTCGGTGACTTCTTATATTTTAAATAATGCGTAGCATTTGGCGCATTAGCAATGTACCCACCGTATCGCACTATTTCCCCATCTAGTTATTCGTGTCGCTGTCATTATTTTCAAATTAACTTTAATCACCCACTTAAGACCGGGGTTCAAGAAACTGCTCAATTTAAATGTTGAATGAATACGTATTTGACTATTAGAACACAAAAATTGTTTTTAAATATTACTGTAATTATTCTACATAGTTTCTATCGACCAAGGAATTATCATAGCCTGACAGAATATCGCCATCAAGTGGTAGCATTGTACCGTGTTACTGTGTTGTTGTGTGTGTTTCGTTAAGATGTGTGCAGGATTTCAGCCTAATTCATTTATTTCCTTATTCCCCTCCCATTATTTATATCCTTACCGAAAGGCAGGAAACACATCTGCAGAGCCCGGCTGACTCGTTTACCCTTTATAGGAGGGCAAACAAGGAAGCGCGCCGCCTGATGGAAAGCAATCAACGCCGCCCATAGGCAACCGCGATACCGCAAGAGTCACGGAAGTGTTGTCAGCCTCTTAGGTGTGTTGTATATATGTAGGCTTGTTTTTTGAAGGTGCCAATGTCGTATCGATTCGGAAAGACCGCCGAAGGTAGCTGTTTCCACAGAGTGGTGGTGCGTGGAAAGAAGTTTCGAGAGAAGCGCACCATAGTAGATCGCCACTCATTCAGATGGTGGGAATGACACTTTTCTTTACGGTGAGTTGTGTGGCTGTGGAATTCAGCATCGAATTTTTAAAATTTTTGGAATTAAAATTTATTAAATCAAAAATAAAACAATAGTTTTAAAAACTTAATAATAGTAAATTTTATTAGTTTACTAATAAAACATTATGCCGTACAAGATATGCTAGTTCACCAAAAGACTACAATGTTTTTTTTAATTTTTTACGTAAATGAAGACTTGTGATTATTTGAATTCTAATTTAAAGATGTTTGCTCACTTTGTCACTTCGTTCTCTTCTGTTTCTACCTATGTAAAAGAGGAAAAGATACAGAGGGGCGACCGCCCAGGAAAGTGTTGTATGCAAGGCGACATTATAGCTTTTATTCAATTGAAAATGATGTCTTATATAAAAAACCATGCGCACATATGTTTTTTTTATTCACACGAGATAGAAGTGAAATCTTCAGAAAACTAAATACCGCACAAAGAGGAAACATTTTATAATGTATTCTATGTCATTCTCTCATAGGCTAAACCCTACAGATTTATGTGTTTGCCTGTTTTCAATGTCGCTTTTTCGTTTCATCGAATTTAAAATGATATATGAACAGAATCTGCTAAATACTTAGCTCAGTTATTCATGATTTAATTTTATTTTTCTTTTTTTTTATAAGATTTGCAATTTTTAACCAAAATAATGCTTGTGTTAGGATTGTTTAGGATTAATTATTTCCTCTTAATAGTTCAATGAGAGATACTAACATATGACTTCAGATCGTAAGCGCATTTACCAAGTGAGCTATCGCTGTTTTTGTATTTAAAGCGCTTACTTCATACCAGCCGCCCGATCATAAAATTGGGGGCGTCCCACACTACATTTACTAGGACGCGGTCTTCACACCGGCTAAGACTTTTTTTAACAGCCCATATATGTCCATCTGCTGAGCACGGGCATCTCCATTTCTGGAAGAACAGACGTTAACCCACACCACACTTGTCCAATGCCAATTGGCGGGGTTGCTAGACTCTGAATAAATATTTGTAATCCATAAACATAATTACTCCGATGCAAGGATCGAACCGCGACCATTGATCCGCGGGCGGAGGGCCCCCGCCAATTGGTTAAAGCTAAGACTTAAATAAACGCAAATTCAAACTCAAAATGCCTACCGGAACTTCAATTTAATTATCTGTTGTTCTTTCGTCACGGATGTGATCATGGTCACATCATTTTTATTAAATCAAATCGTCGATCGTGAGAAATTATTTCTTCTTTACAGATATGAAAAACTATTATACAAAGCTAAGACATGTTTACGCTTTATACACAGATACAATGTATAATTAAAATTTTTGTTTTATTTCAGTACAGATTTGATATAGCCTGGGCTTTGTGATCGGTAAAAAACACTGCCAGAGACTCAATTATTTTTAAAATTTAAAATGATAATGGCACAAACATCGCTGCAAGCAGCTGTGTCTTTAGTTTTCTTGGAAGTACCAAGAAAACTAAAGACACAGTTGCTATAATAATAGATTTTATGACAAAGAAATATTTTAATAAGAAAATGTAACAATTTTTATTATTTGCATTTAATTACTTGCATTTTTATGGGATTTTAACATTAATATAGTTAATTTTAGAATATTTTATAAATAAAAATTACAAAGACACGCCGATATTGACGTAACATTAAGCAAAAATAATTTCTAGGATAACAAAGACGATACGTATAAATAAAACTAAAATATATGTATTTACTTATGTACTTTATAGACGCTTGTATATCGCTTAAAATTTACTACGAAATATAGGTTACGGATGACACATTCGTTGATAAAAAAATAAAAGAAATGTGTAAAACGTGACACTATTGCGCGCACACACACACACACACAATCTCACGAAAAGCAAACCTTAAAAGAGTATTACAAAATCTTTATTGCTTGTCATTGGTGTTTTAACTGTGTAATATACCTAAATGTAAAAATGACTAACATAGTCTGTCTTCATGTCCATGTTTACTTATATCTAAGTCACTTTGGACTATGTCTAGGTGTCCGGATTTCCCTTTTATCAGGCCATCGACCGGCCGTATACTGGACATAACCGGGATCAGTCGGAGTGCCAGACGCCCTTCCTTCAACTTCTGTCCCTTCTCTATCCTTTTCCTCAATTGGCTCCATTGGGAACAGGGCTGGGGTTTCTGATCTTCTGTTCCGTGTCGATCCACGTAAGTAGTCCTCCAGCTGTTGCAACGTAGGAGCTGCAGCAGTCTTAGCTTTGGGGGGTGATTGGGAATGCCGCTTGTGCTCATAATTTGATGATGACAGGTCATCATGTAAAGACTTCAGCCTACCAGTTTTCACCTTCGCGAAAACTGGTGTCTGCAATTCAGGTAAATAATTTTCTCTTACAGACAGCTTGCCCTCAACTCTATTCAAAAACTCCCTGAAATATCTTTCGTTGAATCTAGCCAGTTCTTTTTCATAATGTAGCCGGTCATATTCAGTGATTGGGTCCGATAATCTCATGTAGCTTCCATTATCAATGCCGTTTCGCAGTGAACCAAATTTGGATTTCTCCAAGTCTTTTTCAATTATTTCATCAAATTTTGTGTATCCATTTTTGGTCTGCTCAAAGAGTATGGTCTCGTCTTTGTTATTCAGTTCCTCTGTTTTGTTCTTTTCCACATCAAAGTCATTTGTTTTTTCAGAAGGGAGATTACCATTCGCTTTTCCATTAGGCAAATTTCCATTTACCGGTGCTGCAGAAACAATGGACACTTTCTTCTCGGGTATCGGTGATATTACCCGATCCGTTTGTGAGTGATGATTGGCTGTGTAAACTCTAGGCCCCAGAAGGTCCAATAGAAAGAGAGCAGCCACTACCAACGAAAATGACCCAAGCACTGAAGCATTAACCATTAAACTGCGAGGAATCGAGTCCAAAGATGCCAATTCAAGACCACCTAAAAATAAAAAAATCGTATCGGTTTATCGTGAAATATTATTTAAAAATACAAAACGTTTATGGTTGAAAGTATTATGAAATAACATCAGCTTGGCGTTGATTTTAGAATACCTTAGATCCAAGCCAGTCGCTCTGGGTTCGAACCATTGTCAAATATCAAATATACTTATGAGACAATTACCCATAGTATATATAATACATATGTACAAAGGATTGCGAATAATCACTAATAAATAGATAGATAGATTACTTGTTTATTCGAGGCACAGTACAAACAACATCTAAAGTAACAATCAAAATAAAAATTAAGCTAAAAATTAAAGTAAATTACTTCACAAATTTTCGAAATAACATTAATGTGCCAAGGATTACGCCTTTGCTCGCTTTGCTCCATAGAACTGTTGTAACTATACGGCTACTAAGGAAACATATAAAAGTTACCCTAGAAACATATAAAATTCAACTTTGATAGTAATGAGTCAGAATTAGGATATCAGTCTTAACTACCTATAACCTAATATAAATATGGTGGAATATTCCTTGTTTGAAAGCAGAAAAGGTTGAATTCTGCTGAAAATATAAGAAAAATGTGCTTTAATCTTTGGTACCTGCTACGTGCCAAACTTCATAGAAACCTATCGTTTTAACCAGTACTGAAGCATGCGCTGAGAAACGTTCAGCGTTTATAAAATAAGAAAGATCTGGAATCATTCACGGGCTCTTGCTCTAATTCATTTATTTTACATACCATGTTGTCATCCTATTAAATAAACAAATATGCAAAGGCAACTATTGAAACCGTTACAAAAAAATATTACCTAATACGATGAAGAACAGCATTCCAAATCCAAGGAATATTCCTTCCAATATTCGCCGCCCTCTCGGAATCTCTTGAAAGACTCGTGCAAATATAAGGCCGAAAGTTATTATCACGTAACCTGAAACGAAACATTCTGTAGTATAATTCATGTGGGTTATTTTTAACGTGTAATGGGATTTAATAATAGTGCTAATGCACTGAGGCTTTTAAAACCTCTTTGGAAAGACTGGTGAATAATAGGGCTGCAATTAGTGATCTTGGGGCAACGTCAACGACCATAACTCGGCGACGAAAGGCGCCGTTTTTGATCCTAGAATTCTGCCGAAATGATACAACAAAACGTGGATCAAGGCAGCAAGAAAAGAGCTAGTCTCGCATCAAGAGACTTGAAATTTAGCTAAGGTTAGGAACCTTCACTTGAATTCCTATTGGGGACGAAGTATGAGTGTTAGGATCAATCGGTTAGAGGCAACCTGATATATGAGGCCATGTCGTGTAAGACTTCAAATTTTGTGAAGAGTCTGAAAACGTTTTCACGTTTAAAAAGCCCAAGTAAACAGATCCTAAGCTTGATTCTTAAAATTGTAATAATATTAATAGGGCCTTGCTGAATGGGCCGAGCGGTACGAGGAAGTACCCAAACAAATTATCGGCGGCAAGTCAAGACATTTTATCATATAACCGAGTTAAATACGGTGAATGAAGGGATCTAGAGGTACTTCCTTCTTATTTTCTTTATCCCCCTTCATTACGGGATTCATTCTATATAATACGGCACATGTGTTTCATGATTTTGAAGCCGCTCCCCCATTATTACATTTGGAGTTTAGTATTTTAACACTTAAAATTTATGCATGTGGTGCCACAAAGGTTAAGACTCATCCCTCTCTTGTCACTCATATCGATTCCATAAAAAAAAATAAACTTTACTTGATACGATTATGTTTTCTTTACCTCCATACACGGCGTCAGCAAATGCTCCTCCAGCAGAGTCCCAAGTAACTGACGTAAGCAAAGACCACTCTCGTGACAGCTTTTGCAGGTATAGCGCCAGACGCACCTCATCGTCCGAGGAAACCCGTCTTGTTACCAAGCACGCCACGCACATCAACTATCATCGATATAAAAACAATAATTTTAGAACATTGATAGACAGATTTATAAACAAACATGCGCATTTATTTTCAATTTAAAACAAGGCTACTCTTATTTTAAAGGCTGTCAACATAATGCATTGCCTTTGGTGTTGCAGATGTCTATGGGCGGCATTGAATGTTTTCCATCAGGCGACACGCCTGCTTATTAGCCTCCCTATCCCATAATAAAAAATTCTATATAAAAGCGAACTTCAAAACAACAATTTAAGAATTCATCCCTTGTGTAACTTGGCCTACCGGAGTTGAAATACTTTGCATTTTAAATTTTTTTTTAGATAGGTTTTTTTTACATTATGTCCCACTCCTGGGCACGGCCTCCTCATTTCTGCTGGAATGGACATTAACCCAATGCGCTTCACACGGCTGATTGGCAAGATATCAAGGCTCGAAATAATAATAACCTATATTTTCAAAATGTTACATATGTGACAGGACTCTAGATTCCGCACTAGGATTCCCTGTGTAGTGAAAACCAGGCTATTCCCTAAGAGTTAATAATTAGGACATATATTCATGCCGATAACAGAAATGAATCTGCAAATATTGACACGAAGATAACGTAACCATATGGTAGGCGATGTGATTCCCAGCATAGAATAGGGCAAACGGAAGGATTGGTTCGTAGATTGGGTTTTTGTTATTCAAGTAGACGGCGCTGTCCATAATGTTATTCGCCCTTATACTCGTCTCTTACGAAAGCAAACTGGATGAAATGGGTGACCCAAATTTACATATCCTTATACTTTATCAAAAGAAAGAGATGATAATCATAAGAATAGTGTTCGTTACATGCCTATATATCCTAGCTATATGTATGTAGAATACAACAGCTACCAAACACATTGTTTAATATAATATCTACCATCTAAGAGGGAAGTACAACAAAATTGCCTCCCAACAATAGACAAACCGCTGTTACAATAGAGCGGCAGAGACGGTGGCAAGTAGAACCTCACAGGTAACTCTATTGTCACGGGATGACGTCACTGTCCACCGTGGGACTGGCATTGAGCACGTCGCATAAGATTTTTCATAAGCACGGTGTTTCGTTTTGAAAGAGGAAAAACTCTTTGTTTTTCGTTTTAACGTTTTACGTGCCTAGGTATCAGAATGAACGGCAAACAAACTGTCCTTCATCTATCACAAACTTCAATTAGCACCAATAGTTCCACCTACCATTGCAACAACGACGTGAAAACTATTATCTATAGAACAAGCACTTTTAGGTAAGTTAAAATAAAATAATCCAAGTCATGTTGAAAATATTACTATTTTTTCTATTTTGCATATGGTACTAGAAGAAACATATCCATCATCTTGTCGCCTAGCCGTCTATCTCGTCTAAGTTGAACTTATACTAAAAAAGAGTTGTTTCGATCAACTTCTACGCCCCATGTCTTTTAAGAATTTTTATTTCGCGATCGTAAATCAACATTTTCCTTTAAAAAAAGCAGACAATTTTTTTACAGCGTAAACGACGTACTTTCGTGAAAGATGTATTGACGAAGCCGTTTGGTCGGGCGAATTTTGGAAACGCCTTTTAATTCTTTTTTCGTAAAAAACCGATTGCGATCTTATAATTGATGAATTTGGACTTTTATTGAAATAGGAACTTTCGTACGTACAAATTTATAATCCTAATATTGGGTGTAAGTCCCTAAACTCACTTATTTAAGCAGGTAAAGTTTAACAAAAAGTAGCCGCAAATGAAGACGCCATAGCTGTCAACGTGTTAACGCACTAAGAAAAAGAATTTTGCCGATAGCACGAATATTACGTTCCGTTGTAACGATGTTGGGAGTAGATTATGTATGTAAATTTAAAGATAAAAATACTAACGAAAAGCCTTTAAAACTCACTTTCTGTTTACCCCTACATTAAAAAAATGCTAGGAAGTGAGATTGTTCAATTTACTTCCATTTCCAACTCGAGCTGCTATTACAAATGGATCAAAAATAAAATGTATATCAAATGCGTAAACAAAATCATATACCTACCTATACTCGGAAATTACTTAATATGAACAAACGTTTTATTCATTATTATGTATGTAAAATAAATAAAAAAATATTATTAATTATTTAAGTACTAAATAAAAAATCTTTAAAATTATTTTAATATTCAACAAACAACTTATTTGTTTTCAATTCTTTGTTTATTTTTCAATTTTTTATAACAAAGTGTAATTTAAAATTTCGCGTACAATTGAAAAAAAAACAGAATTGAAAAACAAAAAATATGGTTATAACATATATATCATACCCATATTTTATTGTAATCCATAAACAATATTTCAATGATATTTTTGTTTTTAATATTCAATAAATATTACAAAATATGTTACACGTATCGACTGACGAATATATCCTAACAAAGTTCAAATACCTAATAGTTACAAAATCAAAAATGGAAAAATCGGTCAAGTTGCATAAGTTATACGAATCACGTAATCTGTGCTATAAGCTCACGCAAAGCGACATTGATAAACATTTAAACATGTCTTGAGTAATAGTACCTACCTTCCTTTGGTCGGATGAGTGCACATATGGTAATGGGTATTCAAGTGTTAGTTGACTTCTGCTATGTAAGAGGCAAACGGTCCAGCGGATCAGACGATGGTAAGCAGTCACAGTGGCTCATAAAAATATGCAACACTAAGGGCATTGCTGATTTGTTGGCCTACGTTAGGAACAAAGATATGAATATCGTCCGGGAAAAAAGAAGTAATGGGAGAGGTAGAAGGAAATAAAGGAAGAAGACTGAGTAGAAGGGTCTATAGATAGATTACTTTTCGTAGAGAAGAGATAAACAACAACAAAAATAATCAAACGTGTCACCGTCACCATTGTATAAGATACAATGAAAACTAAAAATACTTTAAGTTGTAAACAATGTGAAATAAATAATAGAAAGAGAATAAGTGGAAAAATATTTTAGTACCTTAGGTATAAAAAGAAATCAAGCAGCTGTTTAAATAGTTTACTCTCGATATTTTGCTCTCAATACTTAGTGAGAATCGATTTTTTTGTCTTAACATACATAACCAGGATCTACAGTCATATTCAGGTAATCAACATTAACCATCGCGGCTTGTCAAAATCTAACATCAAAATATAATTGAATCATTTGTTCATTGTAGGTAGGATAATTAAGTCAAACAATGATTAAAGTTTATAGTTTTCAAGTTGCAATGACTCACTCGGACAATGTCACTCATATATAAGGAAAACAACCGAGAAAAAATCGTGTGATCATTCAGATCGGTAATTATGATAATTGAACTCACACTATACAAGTAAATCGCGACATGTTAAAGTTATAAACAAGAAAACCATATATGCGTCCAACTGCGTGTCAAACTATTTTAATTTATCATACATTGACTGACTACCACAATTTCAGTTTTACGTTTATGCCGCAACTTGCCAGTCTTCTTCAAGTCTTTTCGAGGAAGTATCAAATCGACACGACATTGGAACCTTCAAAAAAGAAACAATTATGCACATTCTCATTCTCGTCTAGCAACGTTATCGTATTGCATGTTTATAGGCGACATTTCCATCAGTTTCCTCGTTTGCCTTCATAACCCATTAAAAACCCATTAATATCCTTTACTTTTTTTTCTCCCACTATTCCCTTAAATCTGAAAACAGTAATAATACTTAAGCGGAAACCTGGCGGTAGGGTGGTGGAGAGGTATTATATATAATTAAATTTTTCCATTAAAATTAATGTTTATTTCAAAATTATAAATTGATATCTTCTGTATATTTAGTTTAGTTACAGATAATCGTGTTTGAATTTGAAGTGTTTATTTCATACTAAATATTTATTGTAGTGTTCAGAGGTGACTATGTATTTAAGATTATTAATGGAGTCAGGCGTTACTTTGCGGAAATCCATCACTATGTGGACAGTCAAAAGTTTTACTTAGCTAAGATCCGCGACAAGCAAAACAATAACAGAAAATTAATAATGTGTGTTTTTTGTGCTGGTATAGTAGACTCTACGGAAGACAACCGAAAAGTTTTCTTTTCGGTTGTCTTCCGTAGAGTGTACTATGCCTGAAGATGCCTCGTGTTGGGGCGAAACCGTGTCGTTTACAAGATGGAAAAGTAGTAATGTGTGTTTGGTGTTGTGTATAGTGGTTGGTGGATGGAGAATTGATGGCCGATTTTCGTTAAGTTGGTTTAAGTTCCAAATAAATCCACTTCATTCAGCACAAAAAACACATTATTAATAAATAAAATAAGTTTCAAATTTTATTTCGTTTTTCCATTACGACTCCATTTATCGATTTGAATCAAGTTTATGTTGTTGTTTTGTAATGTCCATATCTCGTACATTTGGGACTATTAAAATAATTGTTAAATATTTATAACTATATTTTATTTTTTTAAAACAACCGAATTTTTGTTAGCCATTATTAATGCGGTAGACATGAGTAAATCAGCCGTATTTCTCAATTTCGAATATCAATAAATGTACTTTTTACAATTAGAATAAAATATTTGGTTTTTAAAAGAAATGGCGGATCTATTTTTATCACTGAGGTCTAGTCAGTTTTTGCTCAAGTAAGAAGCTCGAAGAAATAGGTGTGGTGTCCATATAGTGGTATAATACCATCAAATAAATTAAAATAATTATACCATCACCTTGGGGATCACAGCTACACCTGTTAATTTTGAGGAGTAGAGAATAGTGAACACTAATAGCTGTATTAATAATGTTTGAACATCGCAAAATGTGAGGCTTGAAATTTTGCTTTTCGTGTGGGAAAAACCCAGCTATAATAGGACTAAACTAGGCACAATTTGCTCAGGGCAGCTGTCTGATAGGATGAGTGTAACCAAAGATACTAGGACTTTCCATACACATTCAACTATTATGTCCACGACTAGTAAAAATTTTATGGGCATTTTTACTATGTGATAAAAAACAGAAAGGTCAGATCAAAAGAACCCTTAACCGGCGAGCCCGTATGAAGAGATTGATGAGTGTGGATGAAGTAGTGTGCCGAGATCGTAGCAGATGGCGAAGTGGTCTCTGCCTACCCGAAGCGGGTACCGGAAACAGGCGTGATATATATGTATGATAAGAAGCAAAATAATGTGTGCTCCCCATCTACAATAGCAGCTTCATTTGTGTACAAATACAGTAATTTGGCAACATTTTTTTTAAATGGATAAAAATCTTAGCAGTACAGTTCAAAGTGCAGATAAAGCACTCCAGATAGCCAAGAGTTATTTGCACAAGAGTGACGGAACATCGATGAGCGACACCCGATACTTACGAACTGCAGTATCTTGAGCGCGACCCACTTGTCGCATGCCGCCATTCCGCGCGATAACAGTTGCACAACACACGCGCACAAGGGCCCGGCCACTATTCGCTGCCTGCTAACATTTCGACAAAATGACACGGTTGGACGAGACGGCCATACCACTCAAGCGCACCGTTTAGTTTGAAACAAATGATCATTTTCCCAAGAAGCGACACCGCGTGACATTGAACGAAAAACCTTAGGCTACCCACACACCCGCTTAGTAAAAAGGCATGCTTTAATCTTATAAACAATGTCGAAAATTTAAGCGGTTCTATTAACGGCAGATTCTCGTAATAGCTTATATCTTTTTAAATTATAAAAAATAAATTATAAAATTTTTTAGATTTTTATAATTTATTAATAATTAGATATAACTAACCTTATTTCTAATTATTAATAAATTATCAAAATCTAAAAACAACATTAAACCAAGCGTAACATAATTAACACACTACTTTACCCAAATTAAACAAAAATCACACCACTGTATAAATTATTAAACTTGCTTTTTATAACAAAACAACTATATAAATAAAGTGACATTTAAAAACAAAACAAAAAGTTTCTTATAATGTACAGCACTTTCATACATACATAACAATGATAACTCAACCAAAAATAATTTATGACAACATAAGTCTCAATACATAATTTACAACACAAGCAATAATTACTTTGTGGCGGGCTAGTGACTTTACTAGGGATGAGCCTGTGCCTAAAGTCACGAAGTCATAACTCGAATCTGCCGTTAACATTTTTTAAAGACCAAATCAGTAAGTCAGTTAACATAACCTAGAAATTCAATAAAATAATTTTATTAGAATGAAAATGTAAATGTCCAGCCCTTGAAATGTCTTTTCAAATGTAATTATAGCAAATTCATGAGTCTATTTTAGGGCCCATTTCACAACAGTAATGAACTCTATAATTATTATGTAAATGGTAGCTTCAATCGACTATTGTGAAATGTGTCCATAGCTTCTCAAATTAATGTTAGTGCATAAGGATGAGCGGTGAAATAAAACACAAAGCCACATACATTAAAACACATTATACTTAAATTTAATAATCAATAATGGCATGCAATAAGAATCCTTTAAAATACTCATAAAACATAGAGAGAAATTCATATTGTCTCTGAATTCGGTTAACAAAATGAATAGGACTTTTGCTAACCGTAGATAATTTCATAATGATATTTATTTACTTGTGAAAACTGTTCCAAATTGATTAATGTTCTTAATACCTGATTTCAAGACTTATTAATACACAGAAATAGTAAAGTAAAACAACATGAATATTTTCGTTGAAAAAACATCAAAAAATGCAGATTGCCAGATTGATTGGTAATCCTAGCGCGTGGGACACTTGCCCGTCCGCGGTTGCTCTTAATTCATACCCTAAGCATTAAAACAATAATTGAACAATCAAGCTTAAAAATATACTGATACCGCCTAATAAAAAGCTAAGAATTTTAATACATTTGTAGCTGAACCATTTTATTAGATTCATATTTAAAATACATTTAAGTTCATATCAAAAAAAGTCGAAAATTAAATATTCTATGTTTACTCCTTATGCTTTATATAGTGTGCAAGAGAAACATTGTGCGATTTAAAGTGTATAAAGAATAAAATATGAGTGTAATTATCTCCAAATATATATACTAAAATAAATCTTTATATGTATGTGCCCATACTTATGAAAGTGGTCCAAATCAATATTTTAAGAAATTATATTAACATAACTTGAAAACGGTGCGTGGTCCTCTTTGATGCGTTTCTGTACTACATAATAAGCCGGTAAATAATAAATGACAATCAAATAATGATCAAATAAAACTGCAATTCATCCCGGTTTATCTAACAACAAAATTCAGTAGTATTTAGGGCTCTTGGAACTAATCATATTTCGGCAAATAATTTGTATATTATATTTTACGACTATATCAACAGATAGCGATTGAGGTAAGTTAATGACAACGAATTTATTATGTGAATATTAATTATAATTCGGATAATATGATGTGATCTGCAAATATTATACGACCACATAATAATTCCAAGAAATATAAAAGAATAAGAAAATTATCATCTTCATCAAGAAAATCTTATTTTGATCAATTGTGGAAACTAAAAGATTTTGAAACCCAGAATCTGTATCTGTGTACTACAATTCATCAACTATTAACAAAACAAAGGCGCCCTAGAACTTCGAAATGATAAAAATGAATTACTTTTTAAAACAATTAATGAATTATTTTATTAAAGTTATTGTTTCAAATAAAACCATCTTATTGTTTTAAGCCATCATTTATAGGGCATTCAGTTAATTTTGAAAATAGTCTAAGTCAATTTAAGCTTTAAAAACATTTTCGTATGAAATTCAGACAAAATTCCATATTCCTAACAAATTTCCATTAATCAAGATTGAAAAAATTATTTATAAATTATAAATATCGTATAATGTAAAAACATTTTTTGATTCGTCCAAATGCAATTCATCAAATATCTCGACACAAGAAATATATAACAGACCACTTTCATAATTATAGGCACATAAGCTACACACACCAACACCAGCTGTGAAAATTGTCAAAATTAATTATTTATGGTGAAATTAATTAATGTAAAGAAATTATTAATGGCAGAGACATTTTGAAAAACATGCCATACAACTAAAAATACGTCATTCAGTTTTGCCAAAAAATACTAGTATTAATACAATATTAAAAATATAAACAGTTACAATTTCATTACAATATTTCAGAGTACAAGTTTGCAACTTATATACTGATTTTAATTGTAATAATAAAAAAATCAACTTACTAAAATTTTGTCAATGAGACATAAGATTTGGCAAAACTAACAACGTCAACATGCAAATACAATTAAGAACCATTAAAATCTTAATTCATGCAGTAAATTATTCAAATAAATCAAAAAAAGAAATGACAAATGAAGTAATGAAAGGCTAGAAACTGCACACGGAAATAAACTCAATCTATCCACAACATGTATAATTCGTCATCGTAAATAGTAGCAGGATTTAAATTACATATTTTTTATAAGGTCGAGCAATACGTTTTACTCACGACTTCGTTAGTGCGATTTATTTTAAAGATTTTTTGACTTTCACACAGAACCCCGTGTTCTTGTTGTCCTCTTGAAACCTTTTTGTGAAGGAATAGTTAAAACCAGCTCACCTTATCCTCGAACAAAAAGACAGACTTTAAAAACGTTTTTATCTCATATCTTTGTGCAAATAACATCATATTTATTCCTAAAGCTTTTTGCATTGTCTATTATTTCAATAAATGGGTTGCATTATTACAAGCTTTGCCATTACGATTAATTACTTTAATATGGTACACTTTCCCTACTCAAAGGATAAGTTCTTTCAGGGTGTTAATAAATAAAAATTAACACCGCGAAGAAATCACTACATCCTTTGGGCACACAATATTTTTTTGTATAAAATGTATTTATTTTTATGTAATTAACTATAGTTTATTGATTTGATAATAATAATTAATTATTGACATGTCTTGTCTGTGTGTCTGACGTGTTGTGTTATTTAAGATGTATTTTTAATATTAATGTCATTATTATTAATATTAAAATCATAGTTATTATTACTTTATAAAACAATGTTTGTAATTCAGAAATTAAAAACGAATACTGCTCACACACAAACATTTCCTTCTCATTTTCTGATTTATTATCTGCTGTTATTACGAAAATAACTATTACAAATATTCAAAAACACCCAAGTATACCCGTATTAAACTGATGGTTAATATTTGATAAAGTTAATCGGATTTTGAAGATAATATAATTGAAACTTGAGACGTGTTCAAAATCCCAAAGATCGTCGTAGAATATTTTCTTGTTAAATTACATGCGAAAGAAGTCGCAGTAGTGGTATGAATTAACAGCAATTATTTAAATAAAAGAATGATATTATTTTTCGGTTATTATATCGTATGCAAACGGAATATAATCAATCAAGATAAATCGCGTTGAGGCGGATCTAAAATATCTTGAAGAAGAGAGGCTGGAGATAGAGCGAAGTGGAAGATCGTTAAGGAAGCCAAGATGCATCTATATGGGTCTTGACACACAACCATAGGTTGTAGCCCCACAGAAAGAAAAGAATAATGCGTAGTTTGGACTGAGTAACGAGATAAAGATAATAGTGTTAATAAATTATAGTCATAAAAAGCTGCATTCTCGTTGTCTTGTCTCGGTTTATTTCTGTGCTACTATATTATTATGATTTTTAAATATAACTCTACATTTTTGTGGATCGTGAGTACCAAAAGGATGAAACAACATTCCTTGTGCAGTTATCTAAGCCTTAACGAGAAAATCACCCACTTATTCAGTATTTCCTGGTTGACGAACGCCCCCAGATAGGGCGTTTGTCCATGGATTGGAGTCGTGAAGCCGCTGATTGATGAAGTCCTGGAGTGGATTGGGCGTTGTCCAGGGATTGAAGTCACGCGGTGGCGGTACCAGGCGGTGCTGAGCTATTGAGGACATACGATTCAAGGGGTTTGCGGCGGCCGCAGAGTTCACGTTTGTTGGCGTCTCAGCGGGGGGACACCACACGGCACGCTCTGTTGCATCCAACCCCAGTCCGGAGAAGTTCAAATTTAACGTCGACATTGATGACATGGAGGATTCCATTTCATTATTCAGGCGGTTTAAGCATCTGATGAAAATTGATAATTAATGCACTTCCCTGCTTCATAACAACATGCGTACATGCTTGTATTTACTCCTTCCCCTAACTCACACACAAACATAAATAGGCACGAGTCATAACAATATGCATACATGCATGTATCTACTCTTTTCCCGAACCCACACCACACAAAAACATGCATGACTCATAACAATATGCAAGTACTTATATACTCCCCCTAATTTTCACACAAAATCATAGAACTCATTCTCACATATATATGCACACACAAATGTACATTTTCTTGGATAGCAAATCATTAGTTTTGAGATTTTCTTTTTAGTTTATTGTATATTTAGCAGTTAAAAAATCATTTGAACCCTTAAGTATTAGTGTAGATTTTAAGGACAATCATTAGGAACAGATATTTTCTTACAACTAGAAACTATAAAGTAAAGCCAACTCAAAGCGCTTCGCGTTTAAATCACGATAGATGACTGTTTTTGTCTAAGCAGTCAAATATTATTTTCGTTGTGATTGGCATATTTGTATTTGTAGACATGTATTTTTAGAATGGCAACATAATTTTGTCTCTTATCATTTACACAATTCATTCTATTTTTTCAAATCTCAAAATTCATTATATGTCTTTCATCCACTTTTTACATTATCAATCAAAGCAGACAACTAAGCCGTTATATACCTAACAAGGTAATAAAAAAGCATCGCATTTAATATTGTTTTTTTTTTTGTATTTGTACATTGGAAGGCAAACAAGCAAACATGTCGACCAATGGAAAGCACTCAACCACATCGTCTTACATCACCATAGTCATCGCAGAAGCATTGCATTGGCCTTTAGAGATATGTGTTGGTTTGGTAACGGGTTCCACAGAGTGGTGTTGCGTGGAAAGAAGTTCCGGAAAATCGCATCGTATACCGGAATCGCCACTCATCTAGATGGTGGGGGTGAAACTTTTCATAAACTAACATCTACACTAATGGAGACAGGGGTCACTTTGCGGAAATGGTGAGTCAATCTAACCAGACCTTGCCAAGATAATTGTTGACTCTCCATCTGATTAACACTTTTTTTTATTGAGGAGCCATCAATCGATATTGGATCGGTGAAAATGGAATTTGCTACATCGACAAACGCTAAGCACTTAAGTTATGGCTCCTACACATTTTACCTAGCGTCATAATGAAACTAAAATCGACACACACACACGTGTACCTCCGAAACAGCACTGTAATTCCGACACTCGGCCGGTGGATTAATGATTGCAAAATGGTTTTTTCACACTCTCCCTATATGCCTTTATATATCTTGGCCAAATTTTGCGCAAATTCGGAAATATGTTTTCCTTGCCCGCGGGCTTCGAACCTGCGCGTCCAGTATTCAATAAAGCTGTAAAAGACCATAAGCTACGAGAATTAACATCTTCAAATCAAATCAATTAAGTTATGGAATAATTAAAACGCTTGCCAGTGACACTCACCGCGAGTGCAGATTGGCAGTGCGCTGCGCCTCCTGTATCATGCGCAGGCGACGCGCCTGGGACCACGGCTCCAGCGTGTAGGTGGGCGCGGGTAGCAACAGCGACCCGCACGCCTCCTCCGGCACACGCATCAGCTCCACGCCGCGCTCCAAGCTCCAGCGGCCAATCTGACACACAACATTCCACACTAAAGGCCTAATTATATGCGTCCGCGCAGCCGCTGTACATTGAGATTACGCGAGATACATCGGGGATCTACCCCTGGATCTTTTCCCCGCAATATTTGCACAAATAATCAATTTCTCCGAGTTGTTTTTAAATTTGCGTATAATGCGTCCGATATAAATGAGGATACGGCGTCGGCATACCGTGAAAAACCGCACATCGGCACGCTTGTCCAATGCGGAACCAGACTCTGAATAAATATCTGTAGAGCATACATATATTTAATCCGATGTGAGGATCGAACCCGCGACCATTGATTCCGTGGGCGTGGCCACCCCCACTGAGCCACTTGATCGTCATACAATATACATACGTAGCATCAAAAGTGGTACAATGAAGGACATAGCTAACCTCGCGGTACTGCCTCATCAGCTGCGGCGACTGCGGCAGTGACCAGTCGACAGTGGGGCGCGCCCCAAGGCCCCACGTGGCGGCCGCCGCGGCCACCAGCGCCTTGCGCGCCATGGCGGCGCCGCGGTGCGATTTGTACTCCACGATGGCGGCACACGAGGCGAGCGAGCGGCGTATGCGCACCTCCTGCACCTCATCCGTCAACGAGTACAGCAGGCGCACGATCTCGGCCGAAGGAGTAGTCGGTGGGATACGAGATATGAATATGCGGCAATTGTTTATTGAGGGGCACACACCTGTCAGTACATAACCATTAGATTAAACAAACCTGTGAATAATGATAATATATCCTAGAAAACTCCACGTGCTTCTACGTCATCGGCTCGGCCAAATATACACGCTGCGAAGGTTATGCTGTGTATTGGATCGGTGTTGTTTTTTATGAGCTGTTGAAACCAAACGAAACTATTACTGGGGAACGGTATCGACTTCAATTGATGCGACTGAGCAACGATTACTGTAAAGGCACGAAAAAGTGATTCTACTGCATGACAACGACCTAAACCGGATCATATTTTATTACAGGAGGAGCTTCTAAAGAAAAATGTCGATATTTACTATATAATTAAAACTATTTTAATGAAATTTACAGGTTGAGTAGTTCAATTATTGTTACTTGAAACTGCATAATTTTATTATATATATTTATTTATTCGTTTTGGTATTCAATTCAAAAAAAGCTATGATTTATTTCATAATTATTACTACATTATTTTTATTTTATTGGAATAGGAAGGCGAACGAGCGTGTCGCCTGACGGATAGCAATCAAAGCGCCCTATAGGTATCTACAACACCACAGATATTGCAACAGGCTTTGCCAGCTTTTGACGAATATTTTTTATTTATTGAATAAACCTATTAGATAAGAAACACCGCTAACGATTGCGATTTTCATAGCATAGGTATTTCCAAGTTATTCAGTTATTTTCCAAGTTAGCTGGCTTTGACCTCCATCCTCCCTTGCGGCTAAAGACGAATTTAATATACCTAATTTGTTTAAAAATGACGGCGACGTGGTTCGGTACCCATCACGTCCCGATTCTCACGAGAGCGAAATGCGACTAATGAAGAGCCGTTCCGCTGCGATGGACGGAACTCTGTGGTCTCTGCCAACCCCTGCGGGGGATAGGCGTGAATATGTATAAAAAAAACAAAAAAAAAAACTTATAAAATCAATAAAAAAAACAAGAAAAAAACTTATATAATCAATAAAAAAAACAAGAAAAAACTTATATAATCAATAAAAAAAACAAGAAAAAAACTTATATAATCAATAAAAAACTTATATAATCAAAAAAAAAAACAAGAAAAAAACTTATATAATCAATAAAAATATGCCATGAAAATACTTGCCCAACTGCCAAGACGGTCTTATCATGTAGTTGTTGAACATCCTGATAGCGTTGCTCGCCTCGGACTCCAGCGTATACATAGCGAATGCATATCTAAAAAGTGTGTTATTATTGATTATCGAAGAGAATACATATTATATCTAAAAAGTATGCAGTTAATAGGGGACGCCTCGTTTAGTTTGTTTTCTAGTTACACATTAGGTGCATCTTGCGGCTGAAGTTCGCCTTTACCTTCAACATATTGTTCATCACATCTTAAATAAATTTAAAATAATAAAATAATCTGCTCGTCCGAGAGCTTTAGGGGCAATCCATAAATTATATCACACGAATTTCATGATTTTTGAACCCGTCTTGTCCCCCCTGGCGTGACATCATCATATTTTACATTAAAAAATTATCAAACTAAAACAGCACTTGCATTATTTATATATGTTTGTAAATATTGATAGACACATCAAATTTGAATTAGTGAAATTAAAGTTATTGAAATGAAAGTTTTAGCACTACATTTATATGTCATGTACATATTCATGTACATATGAAGTCGTGAAGCTTATAATCCTCCCCCCCCCCCCCCAATAAGACGACGATACACTGTTGATCCCTCTCACACTTAATGTGACGAAATGTATAGATAGCCCCTTAAAATCCCACCTTCGGAACAGTAAGAGTTGGTATATAATAAAACAGAGATGATACACAAAAAGTGAATTCTTGCGCTATTCGAGTCTTCAAATGTTGCAAAAAGTGATGACTGAGAGAATCAAGCGTATTTTATCTAAACCAATAATACTCGTAATTCAATTTCCGAACACTAACCTAAATATGTTAACATAAAATTTTGAAATCAATTAAAACATTTTAATTGTAACTCATTAAAAAAGAAATAAACATAAAATGTAATTAAAAGATACAAATATGCCGTTTTGCCTTCATAACAAATTCTACTACTCACCCCCGATTCCAACCTGAGAAGTTAATCATGAGGCGAAACTCGAACAAGTCGCCAGCCTGCCGGAACAAAGGCACCAGCGTATCTTCAAAGCAGTCGTGAGGAATTCTCCCAATGAACACCTGCATGCACAAAAAAAATCTCACTTCTCACTTTGGTGCCATCTGACGGATAACCTTAAAGCGTATACGTATACCTTACTTCGTATTTATTCCATCGGATACGTAATTTATGTAATGCATCTTTTTATACAGTAAAGACAAAGTAAGAATTTAGGTTATATATAAAATTCCCAAACTATGAGAGAAAATCAATAATGCTGGTCCTTTAAAATTTTTACTCATATGGACTCCATGCTGAGTATTAGGCTGACGATACCTTGACGAGATATTTGATGGTAATTTTGAGTTCTTAGGCAGTTCTTTGTAGCCTAGAGTTTGGAAAAACTTCTCATGTATTTGAAGTCTATAGATATTTTCAAAAGAGTATATATGTATGTATATGTATAATCATTCATCCGCACGGCTTCACATTCCATTCCATGCCAGTCTTCCCGAGGGACGGTCTGTCCCTGTGAGAAATCCTCCAATCGTTGCCCAGCCCCGACTAAGAATTAGATCAAGGCCACATCTAGAGAAACCGCGAAATCATTCGAGGACGCTAAACCTGCGCACCCCATGATGGCAGCCGCTGTATACTACAAATAAAGCTATGACTTTTATGATTATCCTACACACTGACTCAAGCCCAACAGCAAATTTAATTTTGTGAATTATTACTTTATTTTTATACATATTTTATAGATATGTATATAAATAAAGTACCGAGATAACGGTGTAAATACATACGTAGAGCACTTCATAGTGATAATTCCAATGTTTGTAACAAAACCTAAGAAAGAAGCCTGAAACGTAGCTTTCAAAATTAAACGATCTGCACTATTGTTTAAATTTTACGTACACATAATATTAAATAAACGATTTAGAAATTACGCAAAAAGATATATCGAGAGTAGGTTAAACGTAATAATTCCAATTAATCTATTTTTTCTATTAGGAAAAATTACGAAATTGATGCAAATGGATGGTCGCTTTACTGCCGTACTAATTTCTTGCGCTAAAACTATTTTTGGAACGTAAACAAATACGTAAACATAAAGTATAATAGTACTATATTAAATAGTATTCCATATGACTAATACAAAGTCTTTGGTCATCCTAAAATAAAAATGTACAAATCCTGCTTACTTTATTCTTATTTTAGTTCAGACGAAGTTAGACCCTAGGGCCAACAACGCCATTCCACACTAAAAAAGTTATTTTGGAATTATTCTATAAAATCAGAAATTAATTAAGGAACAACAAATAAAGCTAATTATAGCTTAACTCTTCGTAAAAATGAAATTAATAAAATAGTAACCAGCAAAATAATTGCTGCGTATTTGAAATCACAATTTATCTTTTACTAATATTTCTCATAAGCTGCAACTATATATACCTTACCTCACAATTTCTTGAGGGCTCCGGTCCATTCCATGCATTTGGTGCTTTCCTATAAATTCTTTGACCATTGATCTGGGTAAGGGTATAAGATGTATTATTTTCTGTTAAAGACAATAATCTTGATGATAAATCATACTGATTCACTTCACTCGACAAATAATGTTTGACGGGAGGCATTTTACGTAATATATATAATTTTAAACTTATAAAATACTTTTTAATAGATTATACTAGAAGAACACACAATGTGAACTCCAAAAATGGAATGACTTTCAAAACGACAAAATGAATTGACGAATATGAAAACAAAATGGTGGTCACACTTTTCAACTTACTTATTACAAATAATTAAAAATTAATCTATTTAATTAAAATAAAGTTAATATGGAATAATATATACTTAAAATATTAATAATAAATATAAAAGAAATATGGTGTCTTAAATAATTTAAATAAACGACTTGTTTTCCTCTTTAAAAATGAAAGTATTTTAACCGAATCGGATATTTAAAATACTTCTAATTTCAATAAAGACGTTCTTCATACTAAAAAATATTTAAAATTTTACGAACATACAATCGTTTTCTTCCAAAATGTTTTACATAAATATGACATTTTAATTAATAAAAAACGCTACTTTACTGTTTTGTCTATTTGAATTTGGTTTGACTCAGAAAAAAGGAAGTCAAAATAGGAAATATGAATAGCATAAACACAAATGTTTTGAGATTTATTAAAAACAACTTTTTATTGTATGAAATTATATATATATCCAAAACGCTAT
Source organism: Baronia brevicornis (assembly GCA_031353405.1). Lineage (NCBI taxonomy): Eukaryota > Metazoa > Arthropoda > Insecta > Lepidoptera > Papilionidae > Baronia > Baronia brevicornis. The sequence goes on from JASFAT010004181.1 coordinate 160,383, forward strand.
TAGATATATTTTTCTTAAAATAAATAAGTTTCTTTGAAAATTCTACCGCTTGAAAATTGAATAGAACTGTATTTGTGGCAAAACATATCTTTCAAGTTGTGTACAATTTTAAGCATTTGAAAAAAGTTGAAATTGACTGGGTTCCTTATGTCGGGATTCGTTTGCATACTATCCTTCTTTTTTGGCGCGAAAAATTAAGGTCACATATGACTTTTGCATTCCTTCAGACGATTGCATTTTACTCATCCGCAGTCTATTCCTTTGTATTGAAAGTGTTAATGCAACTCAATAGGTATTTACTCAAAACATATTTCGCACGCATATGAGTATATCTATGTACCTACTATACCTATATACACGAATTACGTTCGCCGACGACGCTTTAAAGAGATTGTTTTTGCTTGCTTTCCCGTTTAAAACTCTACTTTTCATAATACTTATGGAAATGCTGTAGAAATTTTAATTCAGTAGCGAAAATCAAATGAATATATTAAATAAGAAGAGCAAATATGTATTAAATAATTTACTATAAAAGAGCACAAATAAATACGCTTCACAGTTAACCCATAGCCCCACGCGAGGATTGTGTCGTATTTGCGCGATCTGACCACGGTTCTTGCTGAAAATAAACTCCAGGTGCTCCAACAGAACGCAAGGCATATGCTGAGCAAGAACCATTTTATTACACTTGTTAGATTAAAATTATTTTTATTTTGTTTTGTTTATTTATATATTATATTATTATTATAGTTTTAATAAGAGCTGTTGTAAAAAAGTTAGTTCTAATCTATTTACCATTAAAACACAGATACCAAGACTTGGAATAAATAGTTATAGACTATAAAAATATTTATTATCAAAATCGAACTCACCCACTTATTTACAGGAGATCAAACACACAAAATATGTTTTTTATTTATTAATTAATAATCTTAAAAGCGGTTGAAATAATTTTGGTAGTTGATTTGGAGTTTCATAAAAAATAATTTACAATTTTTTACTATTAAAAAGTTTTAGCGAAATTTGAAAAACTTAAATGGACGTAAGTGGTGAGACTGAAAACAGATTGTTTAGAATTAATTAAATATGAGTACCTATTAACTAGTAAATAAATACACTAAAACTAATGTTTAATAATCATATTTATTATAATATAATATTACCATTTAAATTAAAGCATAAAAACATTTTATTACAGAGCAGATTATTAAAATGTAAATTATATTAATAAATGGTTTTATTCTTACGCCCACTTTCTTTGCAATTTGGCTCATGTCCAAACTATTTAGCAGTTGCATTCGCAAAGTGTATATTCGGCGAGTTTTTGGATTCATCCTTAAAATTTGCGGTTTCGTAAAGTGTTGCAGCTTTTCTTGTATCATACCTTTCATCATCATCGGGCTGATTGCTGGAATAGCTTCCAACTCTATTGCACTTATATCTTCTTTCGGGATACCTTAAGAAAAACAATAAATATTTAGTCGCGTCCAATGAAATGATTCCAAATCCGCCCGCCAAGCGTGGAGATTACGGACTATTTAATTAATTCAATTGTATATTAATTCAATGATATTTAAATAATCAATTATATTCAATTTTAAGGTAGTACAATGTAAGCGGTAAACTGCTACGGCTATATCGAATGAAATGGGGGCCGTGTATTTATTGCGTAGACCGTGATGAGTTCATACCTCCAACGTTAGACGGTCAGTGTCTTGTTCATTCGTTTTGAATCTACTACACATAAGGTGACCATACCGTTTTAAACGGGACTGTCCCTTATTCGACCACCTGTGGTAGAGCCACGCTGCAGACGAATACTTTGTCAAAAATGGCATAATATTTGTCTGTAGCATGAATGGGCCGGCTCGCCCGGGGAAGTACCACACTCCCGCAAAAAACCGGCGTCTGTGTGGTAGCTTAGCTACCACACTTGGTACGGTGAGCTGCCGAGAGAATACGTGTCATATACATTTTTAATGTATTGTTTTTTAAATTTTTATTGTTATTTATATTAGGACGTTTTGTTTGGCCGCCGTTTTTCGCTTATCAGATAGATTTTCATATTCAAATGTAGTGATAATCGTTTTGGATGTAGTAAAATTTGTGACGGATGTTTCTTGGCAGAAATTAAGAGCGGTGTTTTTGTGCTTAGACACTGGTTCGTAAAGCACGCCATATTATTTTGAAATTGGTTTTTCGTAGTTCTTAGCAAAGTAATTTTTCACTCTCCGTCTGAATAATGTATTTTACGCAGAGTAACGTCAGACTTCATTAATCATCTGGGTATGTCTCTATTTTTTGGCGATAGAAATATTTATCGCGTCAGTGTTGAAATAAGTTGTAGACTCACATGTAAACAACAAATGCAGACGACTTATTTCATGTGACGACCATCTATATGGAGCCCCGTAAGCATTAGGATGTGTCGCTATGTTGAAAAGCACCTGCAGTAGTAATGAAAGTAATGAAAAGACATCAAACACAAGGACAACTTTTTTTATATGATCAATAGTATTAGGTTGGGGAAAAAGAAAAAATTTCACATGATATAAATAAATTTTTATGACTGGTTTAGAATAGCTAAAATTAGAACCTTAATAATCTATATATAGTAAGCTGTTCGTTAGTCTCGCTACAACTCGAGAACGGCTGGCCCGATTTGGGTAATTTTGTTTTTGAATTATTTTTGGAAGTCCAGGGAAGGTTTAAAAGATGAGTAAATATGATAAAAATATTAGGAATATAGTAAAAGCACCAATTTCGTTTTCCCTTATAAACTATTCCTACCTGTCAAATATTTGATGTTCGTCCCGTCGTTCAGAACCAAATTAAATTTAAAAGTCATTCAGAAATCAAATTAAATTCAAAAGTGAAGTTTTTTTTTTTTCATTTCTTTGGTTAAGTTTTGACCACATTTTTTTCCTAAAGTTGAAACATTCTGCAATTATCGTTCAGCTTTTTTATTTATTGATTCTACATAGAAAGTTTTCCGGGTCAGCTAGTATTATAATATTTATCTATTCAGTCATTTTTAATAAGTAGATAAATACGAGTATACTAAATAAAAATAACAAATAATACTATTTTTATATAATAGAAAAAAAAATCAGTGAACGTTATAAAGTTCAACTAGTTATTTATTATCATCAACGTTTTGCTGCTATCTACTGTGCGAAATAGGCCTCACCCAAGACGTAAATCAGTCATGTGCCAGCCGTCTTACGCATATCATCACTTCATCCTGCCGGATGGTATCCCTAACTACATTTGGCAAGACGTGGTTTCTACTCCACGTTTATATAAGCAAATAAAAGCTCTTTATTTTTTATGGGATAGGAAGGCAAACGAGCAGGCGTGAGAAGGCAAACGAGCAAGGCCGGCAACGCTGTGTGACGCTTTGATTGCTTTCCATCAAGTGACACGAGTAGGCGTTTGCCTTTCTATCCCATAAAAAAGTATCACACCCTCACAGAATATCGGCATTATAAAGCACGTTACTGTGTTACCGTGTTTTGTGGAGAGTCCAATTATCTTCACCTTTCTTTATTTCCTTCTTTCCCTCCTATTATTTCCTTTGGTTCCCCCATTTTTCATGTAACTTCTTATTCTAAAGTAGACAATGCATCTACACTATCCTCAGTTCCGCAAATGTTTATGGGTTGTAGTGGGTGCTTACCATCAGGTGAACCCTTTTACTTGTCTGACTATCCCTTCCATAAATGAAAGAGTAACAAGAAACTACTAGAAAGTCTATAAAATACAATTAATTTGATTAAATATTGTATTAACCTTTTTTTGTTTCATGTCGCATCTATCGAGTTTGTTTAAAACGTCGCCATTCAGTTGTTTAAATGTGGACGGTGAAATTTTTTGCAATTCGAATATAGGAAATCCGCATAACAAATAACCCAATTCATTTATATGGGTTCCATTTGTAGACCACTCATTACCAAAATATCTCCTATATGCTGCCACGAGGACACCAAACTAAAATACAAACTTTGGACTAACTGAAAATTAACTATCGTATCCATCTTACTTTGGAGTTCATGGTGGGATAAAGAACTATACTTAATTTTGAATTTAGAAAAACACTAAAGATCTTATTGAATGTATTATATAGAGAGGGTAAATATATATATATATATATATATATATATATATATATATATATATATATGTGTGTGTGTGTGTGTGTGTGTGTGTGTGTGTGTGTGTGAAATTACACAAGATCATATGCAAATTAACATTTAAGCCGTACAACTCAAGACTTTATTGCCAAAATCTTACGAAGAATATGTAAAAAGAACATTTTTTGTGTATAATATCTCAGTGACGGGGCCCTCCTCGGAATAAATATATGTATGGATTACAAATATTTATACCGAGTCTGGTAAACCTGCCAATCCGCATTGGACAAGCGTGGTTAACGCCTGTTCCTCCAGAAATGGAGGCCCGTGCTCAGCAGTGGGACATATATGGGCTGTTTAAAAAAAATATATGCATCGAATTATTAGAATAGCGACTTGGTCGCTCGCAGCCGCGCGGCTGAGCCGTGCTTGCGAGTTTGTAGCTTTTAATTCTGTTTACTGTTTACTGTTCCACGATCGCTTCATCGTTTCGAAGTCGTTCTTTTATTGTTAAGTTAGTAGGTACCTTTCTATTGTACAGGTTGACATAATGGCTCGAGAAATATTTAAAAACAGAAGGATCTCCGAAGTTAACGTAGTAAAGGTCTTCCTCAGGTACGTCATTTAATAGTTCACCAAACGCCAAAAATTCCCTACCCTGCAAATATGCAGCGGTTTTCCCATCTGCAAAATGTTAATTGGAGTTAACTTATGAATAGTTGGGTGACGTCCTACGTATACCAAGACACAGACTTCGCTCGTGCATTTTTCTTGTCTTGTTTTTTTATGAGGAATCTTTATCAAATTTATTTATTGTTCGTTGTATAAAACTGTACTATGGTGATTATACGCATATCCCCATAGATAAAAGGCGTTGTTGAGTGATAATGACAATATATTTTTCAATTTTTTCAAAAACAAAGATTCTTTGTCATTATTTTGTATTAAATAGTAAATAGATTTTTGCTTCAAAAAATTTAGCCATAAAAACAAATTTTCTTGCTTTAATGCTATATAATTAGGGATCTACACGTTTGACAACACGCATAGAACCCTCATGCGAATGAAATCTCACTTGGCCGCGGTAGGTACGTGAAGTCAATTCTTACGTCAAAAATTTTCTTCGCAGTGCATGTTTTCTCAGTACAATAGTGTGGCGCTAGAAGTACGTCAGATGTGACGTCAAACAAATTAGGGTGAAAAGGGTTTTATTGAATTTTTGAACGCCTTGTTCTTGAATGATTTTATTTGATTTTTTATTTAGATTCAAAATTTGTACATTGTTTTTGTTACAATGGATGAATAAAAAATAATTGTTATTTCCTGTCTTAAGTATTCCTAACTTATTCTTAAAAATGTAATGTACAATATACAAAACAAACCACTAAGCAAAATATCATAGAGTAGTTACATAGAGTTTTATAAACCTGATCATTAGAAAGACATGTATATACAATGTATGTATGTGATAACATACATTTGTGTTATATTGCATAAATATACCTGTGATTACATCCCAGGCCAATAGCACTCTCGTAATAGGTATCAAATACTTATTAGTATGCGTTAATATGTGTAAAATAGATTCCGCGTCAAGTCTTAGAAAAGAACTTGGAGGTCCGAAAAATATCATATCCATTGAATGCTGAATTTTGATTCTGTTATCCACTTCATCATAAAAGACATCATATAAGAATGGATCTATGTAGAAAAATGAAACATTAATGATAAAACAATTGAATATAAATGTAATAGAATTGAAACCGCTATCATATTTTTCACATACCAGCGTCTGAAATAGCTATCATAGAGTTTTTATCGTCTTCATATGCAAGTTCCAATTCTTTAATAGACATTGTTGCAGTGCTCCCTATCTCTTTCCATAAAGCTGTAATAATATTATAAAAAAAATAATTAGAGATTGACTTTTAATTTTTAATTATGCATAATTTTATTAAAACATGATAAGATCATAATAAAATTAAATGATATTAGAGTACTTACTACAACATAAATTAAAACAAATTCCAAAATACCATTTTTATGCTTTAGGTTTTTTTTTCATAGAAGTAAGTGTTTATCAAGGAGACTTCATCTATTTAGAATCGTTATTATCCGAACTTTCATAATTTTACGACATTTTAGATTATTTTATTTCATTATAAATTTTATTAAAATAATGTTTAAGTTATTCAATACACTGTATAACATAAAGTGTAATAGTCAGAACAATTTTTGTACGTTTACGGAACACATCGTGGTGTTTTTAAGGGCTGTAATGCTTAAAAATAAAGTTGAATTTTTTACTGCTTTCGTTATCCAAGGCCTTTTTATATGCGAGGAATAACATAAAAACCAATGAGTAGGTAAATAACTCCCCCTATTTCCCCCACATAAGATAGGGCTAAATAATATAAAAAATTTAAACAAAGGAAATAAACATGATTTGGAATCTTGGGAGTTTTTATTATGTATTATAGAGTTTTTATTATGGAGTTTTGTATTATAGAGAGTTATGTATTATAGAGTTTTTATTAGGGAGTTTTTATTATGTATCATAGAGTTTTTATTACTTTGGGAGTTTTTATTATGTATTATAAATTATTAAAAATAAGTGTAGGTATTTATTTTATAAACAATTGAAAATCATTTCACACAATTAGAATCAAACTCTTCTTTAATCCAAAAATCTAAATATTTTTATATAACAATTAAATATGATCTTTAAATTAAACTAATCATTTACCAAAGCAAACTGTAGTGTAAATTAGTATTAATAGCATATTTATCTTTGTAAAAACAACTTTTTGATTCACTCTTATATGTCTTGAATATTCAAAATTATTTAAATTACATATAGTATATTGATTATTTTTATATTGAATTGTAAGCGATCATGTTTTATATATATTTGAAAAAAGAATTATTCGGGGTGGCTGTGAATTGAATATGAAAATATAAAACGTTTAGTTCGTTCTCATTAAACAAAAATGAAAATAAATACAATTTAAATTTATTGAACTTAAACGAAATTAAAATTAATCGAAGTTGATAATAAATTACTTTTTCTATCTACTTAAATTTATTTCAAAGGCAGCATCATATTGTAGAGCGGGAAAAGCATGTAAGAACTTTATTTATATAAACGCTAAAGTGCGTTTCAATGAAGATTTTATTTTGTAATTATGGTCGTAAAAACCGTATTTGGCGTTATTAAAATTTATTTATTAATAAATAAATTTTATAATAGCAAATATCATATTTTAATATATATAGTTTATAAATATCACATTTAATTTTAACAATAAACAAAAAGAATATACGAATATTTAATTCTATATCAATAATTGATACATGCATAAATATTTAAATATCCTGTTAATCATAATAATCGTTTCAGATAGGTTATAGATTTATTTTTTCTTGGATTATTGTTTTACATCGAATTATTCTTCTTAAAACACAAGGTACCTTGGGTTTATAAAGTTTATAGTGAACATTAGGTAATGATAATTTTTATAAAAAAAAGTTGAATATAAGGACTTGAATGACTTCTTAACTTGATATGATGGTAAAATATAGGTTTAACATAAGTTGTAACTTGAGCTTCACACATAGTACTTATGTTTTAAAAAAGAATTTAATTCTGTAATTTTTTTACCTGATAAGACTGGTACAAGTATGTTACTAATTTTAAATGTCAAAATATCTGACATGTTGACATCACTATTAAATAACCTTACTTTTCGTAAGGGTTGATAGTATAGAAAGTTCAATAATTTCATAAAACGATAAGAAATTGCTTTTTTGATCGAAATGATATAACCATTCTAAATAACTAACATAGTCCACTATTAATCTTAATAGATATACCGACGAAGTTGCTTCAATTTTAAAAGAAACATGGGTATTTTAGAAAAGATATCAGAGATTGAGAAAGAAATCGCTAGAACTCAAAAGAATAAAGGTATTTTTTTAATAATTTTAATATTAACATTAAAAATGATGGTCTCTATGGTAAACATTGTAATACCGGCTAAAATTTCTGATTGCCCCCAATATTATAACATCTTATAAAAAAACCTTTAAAAGCCCTGGCATATCTGATTCATGAAAAAATAATATACATTTGCAAAGTTGTTCATTATGTTTTTAATAACATCTTCAAAATTAGGTATTTTCTCTATTTTTAGCAACTGAATATCACTTGGGTCTTTTAAAAGCCAAGCTTGCTAAATACCGTTCTCAGCTGCTTGAACCTTCAAAGAAAGGTGGTGATAAAGGTGAAGGGTTTGATGTATTAAAATCTGGAGACGCCCGAGTGGCTCTTATTGGGTTTCCATCTGTTGGTAAGGTAAGAATATGATACTGGTGTAAACATTGAAATTGTAAACTATATAAGATTTTTAATGATGCTAATGAAAAGAACATAGAACAAAAAATGAAGATGAAAAAGTTTTAGAGAATATATTCAAGTTCTAATTTTTTATTAAAACATGACAAATGAAGAATATATTCACGTTTTAAATGAAGTAATTACTGTTGCAGACTAAAGTTTTTTAGATTAAATGAGGTTATTAATAATCGTGACAGATCAACATGTACTGAATTATAATAAAATATATATCCTTATGACTTTGTATGTAGCCTTAGTGTTAAAGGCTTTTTAATTTTTGTGTAACAAAATTTTAAAATTATTGAGATCTGAGTGATATGAAAATGTTTTACAAATCAACACTTTTTAAATTCAAGTTTATTTATTGGATGAAGGGATTCCATCAATGTGTCGCTGAAGAACCCCAAACTTACCTGTATCCGGAGACTAAGAGTTGTGTGTTACTATTACTATTAAGTAATATATGTTGATTTTAGTCAACCCTCTTGTCTACGCTAACACAAACTCACTCAGAAGCAGCAAGCTATGAGTTTACTACCCTCACCTGCATCCCTGGAGTAATTGAGTATAGGGGTGCTAACATACAGTTATTGGATCTGCCCGGAATTATTGAGGGTGCTGCACAGGGCAAAGGCAGAGGGCGACAGGTATTATTGTTCTATATTTAATATTTTGATTATTAGATACAAATGCTTTGAACATATAAAATCTAAAACAGTCTCAATCTTCAAAGGTAGAGTCAAGGAACACTTTTTTGCTTAACCCTTATCGGTCGCTAGCTTTTTATGATTATGATTTCTGATTTTATGAGCGTGATTCTCGCTAGGTTGTAGGCACAGATACTCTCACAGGACAGAAAATGTCAATTGCTCTGTTACGGATAATTAACTAGCAAGGTAATAGTGCCTGCATTTCACTCAGAGCAAGTTTCGTATCTCGTCTTGTCACCTCCCATGTGACTTACGACCACAGCGACAAAGTACTGTTGTTACGTGAAAGTTACTGATAAGGTAATTAATGGAGCCAGGCGTTACTTTGCGGAAATCCAACACTATATGGACAGTCAAATGTTTTACTTAGCTAAGATCCGCGACAAGCAAAACAATAACAGAAAATTAATAATGTGTGTTTTTCTGTTGGGTTACGTGGATTTATTTGGAACTTAAACCAAAAACTTACCGAAAATCGGCCATCAATTCTCCACCCACCAACCACTATACATTATACATACATACATATATTTGGTGTTGTGTATAGTGGTTGGTGAGTGGAGAATTGATGGCCGATTTTCGGTAAATTTTTGGTTTAAGTTCCAAATAAATCCACTTAGCCCAACGGAAAAACACATTATTAATTTTCTGTTATTATTTTGCTTGTCGCGGATCTTAACTAAGTAAAACTTTTGACTGTCCATTTACTGATAAGGGTTACTATCCAATTATATTTTTTATTTATATTCTTAGCTATACACAATTTTAATGTATGTAGACCTTCCCAAGATGCTTATATTCCTTACCTAGCCTTATATTCAGCAACATGCACCCTGCTTCTGCTAGAGCAAATCATTACTTCATTTGTTCTGAGGATGCTATTTATATGTGCCATAGTCGGTTCTTCAACAAACATGACAAGCCCATTACCACTTCATTACTCTACCACAACATTTCTTCATCATTCTTTAAGGTTCTATAGCAGTTCACTACAGGACATAGGTCTCCACCAAGTTGGGAGAATGTTTGTAACATTAAATAGCTTCAATGCCTCATCAAATGGTCAAAAACAGTTTAAGCCTAATATGCAAGGCTTTTTCACTTACATGGTTGAGAGATGACTGATGTTTTTATGTCAAATTTTGTTTCGGTACTTATTTTCTGTTAAAAATGTTGTATAATTGCCATCTTGTATAATATTTTGAATCATTTTATTTTCACAGTCCATACACATCTCCCACTGATCAAGTACCTCCCCATTTCTGAAGAAATAGATGTTATTATAACACATCACACTTGTCCAGGCAGATTGACAAGGTCTGGCACAACGGTTTGCTATACAAACTTTACCACATGGGTGTACCCGATAGGCTCGTACACATCATACGAGCATTCCTTAGCAATCGAACCTTCCGATACCGCGTAGAAGGCACGCGCTCTTCCCCCCGCCCCCTCAGGGCCGGAGTACCACAGGGTTCTTGCCTGTCCCCCCTTTTGTTCTCTCTGTACACCGCAGACGTCCCCAAGCATGCGAACGTGTCGCTCGCCCTATTCGCGGACGATACCGCGCTTTACACCTCCGACAGATTAAAATTCCGTGTGTCCAAACGCCTACAAATGGCGGCCACCACCCTTGGGGAATGGTTCCAAAAATGGAAAATCGAGGTCAACCCCGAGAAGAGTGAAGCGATTTACTTTTCAAGGGGCACCCTCAAAAATTCCCACAAGCTAAGTAGCCAACTCTCCGACATCACTCTCTTTGGCAGACCCATCCCTTGGAAGAAATCTGTCAAGTATCTTGGCGTCACCCTCGACAACCGTTTAAGTTTCGCAAAGCACATCCAAAATGCTCGTTCAAAAGCGGCCTTCGTCCTTGGCCGTCTCCATCCATTGATCAACGCCCGTAGCAAGCTGTCCCTCAGACACAAGCTACTCCTGTACAAAACATGCGTCCGTCCGATCCTTTCTTATGCCAGCGTTGCCTTTGCGCACGTTCACAAAAGTAAAATCAAAAAACTGCAAGCGATACAAAACCGCTTCATTCGTCGAGCCACCGGTGCTAGGTGGTTCCAGCGCAACCTCGACTTACACTGCGACCTCAACCTGCCGAGTGTCAAGCAGTATTTTAAGCACCTCTCGAAGCGTCACTTCGAGAGATCGGACTCCCACCCAAATCCACTGGTGGTACGCTCGGTCAATTACTCGCCCGACCCAAACGCGCCCCCCATACTACGGCGACCGCGCAACGTACTACACGATCCAGATGACGAAACGGCGTCATTCGGATCCCCTCACGACACCTACACTCACACGCACCCCGGCACTAGCCGAGCACTCAGCGTAGGTAACAACACTACACCGGCCGCGTACACGAGGTTCACTCACGTACCCGGTCGGTTCTCACCCCCTAGACCTTAGGGCCTAGGGGACTACCAGGGACCATACTGTTAGGCCAAAACTCCCTACGCGTTTAACGTAGCATCATGACACGTTTAAAGTTATAATATGCACATACACGTGCACACGCGATCGACAGAACGTCAAATTGGAACCTGCGACTAGCGCAGGTTTCACCAAATCATCATCTTGCCCGAGGGCCCCTAGTCCTCGGGTACTGTATACGATAAAGCTGTAAAAGCCTAACAGGCTACCAGCATCAACATCTACGATCCAGACGGCAGATTAGCGGGGCATCCAGACTGAGGAAAAAAACCTGTAGTCCATGCATAGATTTGTCTCAATGCAAGAATTGAATAAGAGCTTTACAAGTGAACAAATTAGATCAACTTCTTTGGGTTAGATTTACAACATAAGCTTGTGACGAATCAATTTGCATTCCAGGTGATAGCAGTGGCCCGTACTGCAGACTTGGTGCTGATGATGTTAGATGCCACAAAACCTTATGTCCATCGACAGCTGCTGGAGCGTGAATTAGAAAGTGTGGGAATTCGTCTCAACAAACCTAAACCTAACATTTATTTTAAGGTAAATTTTTTTTGTACTGAAAGCAATAGTTGTACAAACTATATGGACGAGCATTTGGCAGTAAGTGTACTGTAACTAATCAGATGCTGTGATTAAATATAATATAATATAAATATATATAAATATAATAAAAACATAGTTAATCATTTTATATTTCTACAACCCATATGTATCCCACTTCTGGGCCCGCGCTTCTCCAAGGAGGATTGGCGGATTACCTAAAACTTCTATAGGCCATACATACATATATATATATTCTGATGATTATTGACTTTAAATGCGGTAGCCTCACTATTGGACCAATAACCTCTTCGATTCACTATTAGTAACTAATTTATAATAATCTACTGACAATTATAAAGCTCTCTCATATTGATATCATCATTATTATCGAAGTAGGCGACACTCAAGTGATCGATATAAGGGTATGATGTGCCATTTCGATTTTAGGCTTCTCCCAACTAGTTTCTGCCAAACAGAGCGTTTGATCGTCGCTCCATTTGGCCTGGTTCCATCCCACACTACATTTGCCGAGAGCTACTAATATCATTATATCGACGCAAAAAGCGAAAACGTAGTAAACCGCAAAATTAAAAGTGACCGACCAAAAAAGGCAAGAAAACTTAAGATTTCTGAAAAACAAAAAAATCTCATCACTCAAAAACAGATTCAACCCTGTACAAAATTGTCTATTGGTTACTCGACGCAGTATTTTTTTACTGATCCAAATATACAATTTTTTTGACATATGTGTCATTTACATCATTTTCGCTTTTTTGCGCTGATATAATTTTAAATAATCAAATAATTATTGGAGAGGTTCTTCGTGTTTTTAAGCCCATCCGGTCTAGTTCCAATTTTTGCAATTTCGCTGAAAAGAGAAAATCTATTTTGAACTTTATTCTACAAATATTTAAATTCCGCTTTCCTTTAACATGTTCACTCCGGGGCCGATTTTCATGTTTTTCGCGGATGGACTCAAGAGCCACCTCATCCACAGGCGGCTTGAATTCATGCCGCACTTCAGTACGTCAACGATTTCAAATTTGCAAAGAAATCCTTTGAGACGCCGCAGTTTCTCGAACTTTCTTATTTTACTAAAAATATAATCCTAGAATATTTGGTGTTATGTAATGTCTAATAGCACAGTCGAATGCGGGCAACCGGTGGTACGCGCCGCCCCATGAGACAGTCTAAAGTATAATCTCAACTTTAATCCAAATTCGTGCAGGTAAAGAAAGGCGGCGGTCTATCTTTCAACTCGACATGCCAGCTGACCAAAGTCGACGAGAAAATGGTGCAAATGATACTACATGAATACAAGATATTTAATGCAGAGGTAACGATATCACATCGTACATTAATTACTGAATATGTATATATACTTCTTCTTTGATGGCAGTTAAGCCAGATTCAAGTAAAATAATAACAAGTATTTGAAATGTACATTACATTCATAAATGTATCTTTAATGCATTAAAAGCTTTTATATTATATTACTTTTTTTTACGTTCGTAATATTCAAATTTAAAATGAACAAGAAATGCAACAAAATGCTTTAGTTCGACTGACGTCTTTTGAATAGACATGTCACCCGTCGGGAACAAAACATGGAAAAAAAAAAAAAAAATTATATATATATATATATATATATATATATATATATATAAAATGTAAAGTGAAAAGTGTTAATAAAGTATAAGATATTATATAAATGTACAATGAAACGCAATAATAAATTAATATAATTTTGAAAATGATCCCTAAAGATCCCAGGTATTGCCGTAAGCAGAACGGCGAGCTCGTTATAGTAGATTCAGCTTGCTACAACACGTCTACATAAAATGGAGGTCGTTCTACCAAAACTAGCATGGACATTTACAGTCAAATTAAAAATACATAATACAAGCATTTATTTCATTTCACTTCACTTCTATGTCTGGATCAAACAATATTGAGGAATACGCCACAAAAATTACCCATACAACCATATAATTAAAAAAAAAGCAGAATAAAAACTCAACATTACTGATGAAACTTGGCGGGAAAAATCAATCACACAGTGCACACGTTTTCATAATCTTATATTATTATCAGTTATATTGTTTAATTGTGGTGGCGTATTAATAATATAATATTGTATTATAGCGTATTAATAAATATAATTCATTAACGTTTCTAAATGATATAATATAAATGCATGTATCGTGACATTTCAATTTGACTAAAAAAATCCAAAGTCCTGACAAACTGTCTAGTTATATTTTAAGAGATTTGATGTTATCGTATTTTACTTGACACTGGCATAATAATTAAAACTAATCGCCATCAAAGAAAAGAAAATTTTTGATGATGAACTTTATAAAAGTGGAATGTTCCCAGGTTCTGTTCCGCGAGGACTGTACCGCTGACGAATTGATCGACGTGATTCTAGCCAACCGAGTGTATCTGCCGTGCCTCTACGTATACAACAAGATTGATCAGATCTCCATCCAAGAGGTCGATAGGATCGCGCGCCAGCCCCACTCCGTTGTAGTCAGGTGAACATCTCATAAAAGCATAGCATAACGTGCTTAACACCTGTCGACTATTTTTTTGAAGAAGTCTAACAAATGTGTCTCGTTATAACAAATGTGTCTCATTATACCAAATGTCTGCTCATCACACCAAATTCTCTGACCTAATGTTTCACAGTACAGGCTGTTCGGTTATGGAATTTTTTGTCGCTGGATTTGATCGCTGGTCTCACACGCGAAGTCTCTCCTGATTTTCAAAAATCTTGTCAAAAATCACTATCTATCTTTATAAATATCTATGTATTTTTTTATTTATTTGTTTATTATTTACGGAGATCTGTGGTCGCTGCCTACCCCTACGGGAGACAGGCGTGACGATATGTATGTATGTATTATTTACGGTTAACTTATATATTATATATATTTATATTATTGCTTATAGCTATTAACTTTGTTTATTAATAACTTTTTTCTGTCATCCTGACGATAATGTATCACCAACCTAAATAAAATTATCTATTTAATACTGTCCATCCTAAGGTTGGAAATAAATAAATATACCAATATAATAATATAGAAATACCAAACCGGTACATTATTATTTTCATTTATTTATTTGATGATTTTATTTATTTATATATCGACGCAAAAAGCGAAACCGCTGTTAATGACATAGAGACACAGAAAGAAAATTTTTCTACTGCGTTAAGACTGTTTTTGAGTGATCAGATACAATTTTTTCAAAAATCTTAGTTTCTTCGGCTCTGGTGGTAAGTTTTCCTTTTGCGGTTTACTACGTTTTCGCTTTTTTGCGACGGTCTACCATATTGAAATTTACAAAAAACAAGCCTAGACAATTCTCAGAGTACGGCAACTCTTCTGCAATGTTTATTCTCTATGGTGTTGCAGATACTATGTGCGGCTATAATTGCTTTCCATCAAGCGACACGCATGTTCTTTTGCTTTTGTATCGCATAACAGAAACCAGAACCAAATAAACGTTATTATTGTTTACAGTTGCAATATGAAGCTTAATTTGGATTTCTTGCTGGAGACGCTTTGGGAATACCTTTCGCTCATTCGCGTATACACTAAAAAACCCGGTCAGCCGCCAGATTTTGAAGACGGTCTTATATTGAGAAAGGTCAGAAAATATTTACATCGATCAAAATTCAGTTATTAACAGTTAATTTAGTCCATTTGCTGGATATTTGTCACCCTCCAATTTTACCTTAACTTAGTAATTTCTTTCCGCTGTTCATACCATTATCGGACACAGATAACAATATTTTTAACTAAATTGACTTTTTGTTTTGTTTTTAAAAGGAAGGACACTACGACGCAGTGTGAGGTACTGATTGCAGGAAGAAAAGTTGAAAAAGTGAATGAATTTGTATATTGAGGGTCATTATTTACAGGAGATGGCAAATGTGAAGGTGACATTGAAAAGCGTGTGAAAGCTGGTAATCTGGTTAATGGAGCCTTGCACTGTTTTGCCAGAAGAATGTCTCTAAAAAGCCCCGACTTGCGGTTCATCGAGGAGAGCTTGTTCCCAGTCTGATGTACGGTAGTGAAAGTTGGGTTTGGCAGAAGACTCATGAAAGCAGACAGAATGCGGAAATAAGAGCGTTAAGAAGTATGTGTGGGGTAACTTTGACTGGTAGAATAAGGAATGAAGTTATAAGAGAGAGATGTGACAACAGTTGAGAAAGGGATGCTTAGATGGTTTGGGCACATAGACAGGATGGATGAAAGACGACCGATAAAAAAAATTACTTCGCGGACTTGGATGGAAGGGCCGGTAACGAAAGACCAAGGAGAATATACCATGACCAAATTGCTAAACTTAAAAAAGGCCAGGTCAAATTTACCCTTAACCGGCGAGCTTGTATGAATAAAGTAATCAGTGTAGATGAAGCAAAGAAAGTATGCCGAGATCGTAGCAGATGAAGATCTGTGGCCTCTGCCTATCCCTACGGGAAACAGGAGTGATCATATGGATGTATGTTGAAATCCAATTTGACATACCTTTATTTTTTTAATCAGACAATCCATCCGAATTTTAATCCATTAAAAATGTGAACTATATTTACTTTAAACTTTTTTTTTAATATGTTCATAATGGGTATCATTATGGGCCCGACGCAGTCTGCAGAGAACCAGGTTTCTCTCGCTCGTGCGATACTTGTATTTATACTATTTTTACGATTTCGGCAGAGACAAATATAATTTTCTAGCTAAAAGTTTAGTCATTGTTTGTTTTATTCGCAGTAAACGTGTTAAATAAAATAACTAAGCGTATATCTTACTGGGTGTTATAAATGTGTCGTTATTCAAATGCAAACATGATTTCACTAATGAAAAGTCAACAATATGTTAAAGGCCTATTACACTATACGGTAGTCAGGATCCCTTCCGCCGGGTGAGCGTGGCCCCTTGCTAGTGCCCTGAATCATTTTTAAAACTACATTGTGGGAATCGGTATGCTTAGAGATGAACGTTGAAAAAAACATCGTTGTTTTTTTCAGTTGTAATATATCCGATTATCGCATCGATTTTATATCGATTCATGAAAAAATAAATAGATGTTTTGACGACTGAGCGCCCGATCTTTTCGTTATTACACTACCTGGTAGTTCAGGGAGTAAGGCTGGTCCTGTTCGCTCCTTCCTCACTTGCTCTTATTACACCGCACTAATTCAGGGAATGAGAGACTACTGTGTAGTGTAATAAGGCCTTTAAGTTGTAACATTATGGCCGTAGGGTGTGACAGTGGAACACGTGTGCCACTCGATTCACCGCACACTGGCGGCGCAGCTCAAGTATGCGCTGGTTTGGGGCACAAGCACCAAATACTCACCGCAGCGCGTCGGCATCAACCACACCGTCCAGGACGAGGATGTCGTTCAGCTCATCAAGAAGTAGCCCACGCTCAAACACTCGAACTTCTGTATGTTTGTTCTTTATAAGGATTATTATTATATTTATAAAATCAAGAGCGCGTTATTCCTATATGTTAAGATCACAGGAAAAGTTATTTATCCGCTCAGACGCTTTTTGGCTATTTGGCAACCATGGTTTTCCAAAGTGTTGGCCCAACTATGACTTCTGACAATCCAGCTCTCGATTTCTATAATTTCTGACAATTTTTAATAATTAAAAATAATGGATGGAAATTACTTTAGATAAAAAAGAGGAATTTTTTGAGTTCAGTATGAAGTACTTGAGCGGTTATAAACTGCATTTTTGATACACATTATAATTACAAATAATTATTTATCAAAATACATTTTTGTTTAAAATTCTGTGGAAAAACTATAGCTTTCATTCATATTTTAATGTTAATCTGGATTTATTTAAAAATACCTGGAAATAGTCAAATGGTAAGTTGTCCAAGCTTTTGCCGATATATCGAAAACTAGATTTCTTGAATGTTTTTTTTTATTTTTTTTAATAAAATTTTTTTCTTGAATGTTGGATAACAAATATGCTTTTTGCGTCAACTTACATCAGTGACGTTGCGTTTCTTTTTCTATGTTATAATCTGATATTATTGTCTTCTTAATGTTATCTTGTTTAATTGTGGTGGCGTATTATACAATATAGTTCGATTAAGGCGTATAAGTGAAATGATATGAAATAAATGCGTGTATCGTGACTTTTCGACTGAAATACTAAATAGAAGGTTTTGGCAGAAAACTATAAAATGATATATTTGTAGTACGTGGATTCTTATCTTGATCCGTATGACATGTGTGACATGTGTCAAAATAACATTAAGCAACAACGTTAGAAAACTCTGTCGAACATTTATCTGTAATAATTAAAACCACCAATCAAAACCCTTATGAGCCTTATCAATTAACTTGCTTCCACACCTTAAGGCCTTTAGAAGTAGCCAGAAGTGGCGTACACACTTGGTTTTACACTAATATAAGAGAATATTTAAGAATATTTTAAAATATCTAATGAACCATTTATATATCAATATAACTTAAATGCCCTGTAGAATTATTTTGACATAATGTTGCCATATCTAAAAATGCCTACTTTCCTTAGTAATAATAGTATGTTGATACATACAGACATATGTAACTTTTTATAAAGCAGAATAAAATACACTTCTCATTTCCATAGAATAACATAAACTAAAAATAAAATATAATGCCACAAAGAGAAATAGGATAGATTTTTTAATTAATTTTATTATTGGTATATACTGCAGTAGCGAAAAGGAACTATCTTGGGATTTTTAACCAGACTACCGGCTCCTATAGGGCGAGCGATACTAAGACTCCAGTTTGCGATCAACCACTAGATAAAGACAGTATGAGCTGGAATATTCATTATATTAAAATGTTAAGCTGATGCCATTCTATACCTAATGTAAAAAGTTTTACTTTTTAGATCTAAAGGGAAAACGAACCGATTTGTTAAATATCGAAAGCCATTGACGTTTTTATATATAATTGTGTAGTATTATTTCATAACTCAAAATATGTTCCACTCCACTGCTGGGTCTATGCATGTCCAAGGCTGTTGGTGGTTAAGTACAAATTTTACTTTTGTAAAGGCTCAAAATAAATATCTGAAGGTCATACGTATATATTTCGTCTAATATGAGAATTGAACCCACAACCATTGATTTCGAAAAAGTAACTGTCACTTTGCCCCTTATACAGTATATTCATACAAATTCATTTAAAATAAGCTACTGTTTTTCCACTGATATAATCATTTCAATTTAAATAGAACGACGTAATATTAAAAACTTGTTATATGTGTTGGTAATTCTATATTTGCTATGTCTTTTTCGGGTTAAGTTTAAAAATAAAAATAAAGTAAAATATAAAAAAATCAATACCCGTCTATCCATAAAGATGTACAAGGAGAAGATCCAATGAGATTTAACTCGGTAGTCATCATCTTTCAAGTTATTTGCCCTGCTAGCATTACTGGTAAAAATATGTTTAATTTGATTTTAGTGTTGATCTTGATATTTATAAAGGTAATTTGACACCACATTGTATATACGATATACATTTTTTGCATTATAATAAATATTTTAAATGCGAATACTGTTGTTTTATTATTCAGTTTCTTAATCGGACTAAGCAAATATTGATACATTGAATAAATGTTTTACATTAATAACCCATTGGTAAAATCGAATTCACAAGCATAAATCGTAAGCAGAAAGCAAGACTATTTTTTGTAATTAAAACACTTGCAGGATTTTTCCCATCCTGAAAACGACAGAAATATGTTGCTTTTGTAGTAAGGAAGAAAAATATTAAAAAAAATTTTAATGTAAATTTAAATATTGTAACTGTTAGAGAAAGGTGCAATAAAATAGTATATCCAAATAAATAATATTTTATTATGTTATTTGACTTAGGACATAAGAATTAGGACTTATTGGCATCAGATGCAGCGAGGAGGTCTTGTTCAACGGTAGCCAGAGACCAACGGTGCTCTGTGATCTCAAGTGCCTCCCATTCAGCCTTGAATGCAGCTTTAGGATCTGGAGGCATCGCCATTGCAGCACCCGACATTTGCTCTTGCATTACCTTCGATTGATCCGCAGCTACATAATAAAATAGGAAACATTATATATATATTCACGCCTATCCCCCGCAGGAGTTGGCAGAGACCACAGAGCTCCATCCGCTGCCATTCATCGCAACGAAACGGCTCGTCATTGGTCGCTTTTCGCCCTCGTGAGAATCAGGACGTGACGGGTGGCGAACCACGTCGCCGTCATTTTCGACAAATTAGGTATATTAAATTCGTCTTAGTGAATCGCACGAGCCGCAAGGGAGGATTGAGGTCAGCCCCAGCAGAGCCCTGCATGCTAAGGTAAGGCACCATAGTACCCGGGGGAGCCCGATCCCGAGACGATTGGCACGCTTGCGACTACTAGGAAACATTATCATATACTTTTAAATAAAATACCATGAAATAATATAATTAACTGGGGAAATACTACACTCTCATAGAATATTGGTATAGAGGGGTAACATTTGATTATACTACATTTCATATGGTGAGTTTAGGGAACCTGGAGGCCTGATAACTTTCCTTCTTACCTTCCTATTATTCACATCCTTAACCTAAGGTAGGCGATGCATTTTTAGTTCCTGTAGCACTACAGATGTTCATGGATTGCACTGGTTATTTACCATCAAGTGACTTGCTTGCTCATTTGCCCATTATTTTTGTAAAAAAAGTAACTAAAGTGTGATATTAAATGTAAGATAGTATGACTACTAAGCCATTAGTGTTGCACAGTGGAAGTTGAAGGGATGAAAAATGTTTATTATAAATGATAATTATAACCCAAATAACATTACTTTGTATAGTGTTTGTTCGACTATGAATAATATTGTTATTTAGAGAGAATTGTAAAAATAAAATCTTGTAATCAACTTTTTCTATGGGGTACTGGGCTTCATCATTTCTATAGGACTGAACATTTAAACAAATAATTTGAACCACATGCAAATAGTGACACATACCATTATTCTCTCCCAATACAAGTGCATAAATGGTACGAAGACCAAAAACGTTGAGGAAATACCAAGATGCAGATGAAACCCAGGCAGCATCCAAGTATGCCAACTCAACACCACGCTGCAGCATTGGTTTAAATCTTAGTGTGAGAGGAAATGGGACCTTGGCTGGAATAAAATAATATCATTGACTTTTACTTTACTACTGATTTACAAATACTACTGATTCAATTGAAAACTCCATATCAATAATAACAATAAAAAAATATATTGTATACAAACTTGTAAGGAATCCACTGAACATCCAGTTGATCCACCCACCAATAACTATCATAGGCAGGACATTGGTAACATTGCCTTTCAACATATCTGTCATCATGCCAGGGTCTGTCATAGGGTTCTGTAAAAATAAAAAAATTATTCAAGACAACCAATTATGTTTGTATAACCAAGTTTCAAATAACTAATGTAAATAGGTTAAAGATTTGGCTAGATGTATAGTTTTGCGTAAGGCCATGTCGAGCAGTAGATTGGCATAGGCTGATAATGATAAAATTATAACTTACAACCAATTTATAGTTAAACTTATATTTTAGATAGATATTGCTTTATCAATTTTTAACTTGAACCTGAATAGTTTTGTCAATGAATTATTTTCTTGAAATAAATATCCATCAATTTTGATGAGAACTTACGTCATGAAACTACAGTGTGTTTTCCTTAAAAGAAGGTGGAAATATGTTTAATGAAGGGAACTTGTTGGACCGAATTTTTAGGATAGTCAAGCATGTTACCTGTGTAGCAGCTGTCCTTTTTTGAACTTTGAAGTATCCTGTTTCCTCATTGTTAAACCAATGTCGGCGCATTGCGAACGACTGTCGCGGCAAGTATTTCCCATTCTCACGGAGCAATCGAGCTCGGATCATAACTTGGCTGTTCGTGAACACAATTAGTTAAAAATACATTACTTTTTATTAGTTAAGCTATTATATAGACCATGGCGTTAAAATTACCTGTCCTGAACTTGCAGAAGCTCAATTTTCTTTTGTGATGACAAAATGAGCGAAACATAATGTCTAACAATTCCAACTAAAAAAGTTATTATAACAATAGGCAAAAAGACCCATAAACGTATCTGTGGATCAAGTAATAGCTCTGCCATTACAAGGCTAGTTTTTTATGTTACTTTTAAACCAAGTTATTCAAAGTCCTAACAGATATTATTTTATTTCTAATTTTCTACTTTTAAAATTCTTTTTTCCGATTTTGGTTTTGTCAAACCAAACCATAGATTATATACTACACCTAATAACCCAAGACTGTCAATCTGCGATTAACGATGTTTTCAATGATAATACCATGAAGATATCTTACCCACGAGATGTCGTTATCAGTAATTTTAGAAAAAAAAATAAGTTTACGTAAATCGTTAGACTGATATTTCTTTTAGAATTCTGAGAAAATTAAAGCGTATATAGTAGCTTAGAAGAGGATATCAAACAATGCGGTCATCATACTCGACTATTACGATAATAATTTCACCAATAATTGGTTTCATATTTACCAGATCTGATCTATAAACAGAAGTATTAACAATTCATTTTTCCACTGAATTCTAAAAAATATCAATCTAGCAATATAAATTTACTTCAGTTACGCTGATGATATGCTGGGCCCCACGGTGGACTCAATTAGAAACATGTTATTGTCATCTAAAGTCAATGAATCACAGGCTATTGTATAACACAGCTACATGTGAATACCTGAACTTTGGGGCCTAACGAAAAAATGAAGGATGCTATGAATAATGAAATGGAATATAACTAAAATAACTCTTAAAGCTGCAACGAGAGTACTTTTTAAAGGTACTAAAAAAACGATTAATTCAACTACGACTTTACGACTTGCTTTGTTTATAAGGACTCTGTGATTCTAGCATATTTGTGACCACGTCCCTTTAAAATTGGATTCCTAATAATACATTGTGCATGTGATTTAAGTCTAATAAGTTGCGGTCGCCTTAAAGAATTACTAATCGAGTTGATTTATGTTCAAACAATTAAATTAAAAAGTTGTTGTAAGGGTGGAACTAGAATTTTGAATGATAAAACAAGAATCTTTTATAAAAATTATTTTTTTAAAAAACAAGCATATGAAATTTGGATGTATGAAAAAATAAAATTTTAGATGCTGTGTATCATTTTATCAGAAGTCATAAATTTTTGTGGTCTATCATACAAATGGAAAAGTACCGAATTGATTGAAATAAATATTCCTATTAACCTTGTATAAAATAGGTTGATTCGTTTATTTATTTCAATTAGTATAGTATTTTCCAGATATTGAATACCTTTTAGACTTTCTGACCTGCCATCTATTGAGTATTTTTGGTATTAATGGCGCACTCTGACAGCGTACGACCTACGGTGTGGTGTACGATGTACGGCGTGGTGTACGATCTACGGTGTGGTGTAAAATCTACGGTGCGGTGTACAATCTATGATGCGGTGTACAATCTACGGTGTGGTGTACAATCTACGGTGTGGTATATAATCTACGGAGTGGTGTATAATCTACAGTGTGGTGTATATTCTACGGTGTGGTGTATATTCTACGGTGTGGTGTATAACTACGGTGTGGGGTAAAATCTACGGTGTGGTGTATAATCTACAGTGTGGTGTATAATCTACAGTGTGGTGTATAATCTACGGTGTGGTGTAGAATCAACGGTGTGGTGTATAATCTACAGTGTAGTGTATAATCTACGGTGTGGTGTATAATCTACGGTGTGGTGTATAATCTACGGTGTGGTGTATAATCTACGGTGTGGTGTGTAATCTACGGTATGGTGTGTAATCTATGGTGTGGTGTGTAATCTACGGTGTGGTGTATAATCTACGGGGTGGTGTATAATCTATGGTGCGGTGTATAATCTATGCTATATAGTATAATCTATGGCTAAATTACTAGTTGATTTCAATTTTATTATTGGTTTGTTTAAGGGTATTACTAAAGTGAAATAATGAACGCCAGAATTACTTGAAACTTTACCATTAATGCTTTAAAATTAAGTTGGAAAACTTTTACTTGTACAAATAGTGTAAACCAAACGAATGTTTTTATTTTCTTTATAATATGAATCATATTATAAATAAATACAACTTGTAGAGTTTAGTTATTCAGAGTTAAATTAGTAATTATTCATTATTCTCTAAAATTATTGCGAACAATGCCTCGTGGAAAAGTAAAACTCTCGAGCACCCTAAAGTTACAAAATGATCTTGGGCACTGCACAAAAAATGAAACTAAGGACAATTTAATAAAAAAAGAACCTGAAGAGAAAGAACAACATTTATCTTCACCAGACTTGAGCGTATTTAAGTTTCAAAAGAAACCGCATATTAAAGTTGAATTTGAATATGATTCTTCGGTCCGAGATAAAGTAATTAATTTTTAATGTATGGTTGAGTAATAATTATATATGTTTATTGCTTTACAATCTTTGTATATATAATATGTTACAACAGTAATATAAGTCGATTTTTATATTCCACTTATAACATTCATTCTTTACCTCAAAGTTTTAAGATGTAAATGTAAACATATTACATAACATTTTATATAAATATTTTTGTCTGTGTGCAAATTTTAAATAACATTAAAATTCAAATTTTAGTAATAATTTTAAATTCATTTCACATACAAATTATTGATTGATTGAACCAATTATAACATGGATAGTCTTCTGTAAGTGATTGTCATAGATGTCATATATATTTTTTTGAATGAATTGACTATTTATAGATCTTTAAGTTGCTGCTAGCACACCTGTTGTATTTCAAGAAGACTACCTCACACTATATAAACACAGTATACTATTAGTGATTGGCCATTAGAACAATCCCCTACTACCTGATATTGTGAATTTGTTGTTAGTAATATCTTAATTTCTTTGGGTTTATTATTTTTATTAATATTTATAAAAAGATTAATATTTTATTTCATTATAATCTATTGAAAAAAATCTAGTGTCTATTTAAATTATGTATAATAATTTTAAAATATATATTTTTAGGGAAATACAGGTTTATGGGAACCTAAAAATTGGAGAGAATTCTTGGTCAATTTGAGAATAATGCGGGCTAACAATGATGCCCCCGTGGATTCTATGGGATGTCACATGGCTACTGATGAAAATGCATCACCCAAAGTAAGTTAATTTACTCATATACATTAAATGAATATTAATCGATAATGACTTTGCTTTATGTTTTTGATGTTCATTAGAAAAATTCAAAATTTTTCTTTTGTTTTATATCCTATTGTTAAGTCTACTTTTATAAATTTTTCAGGTCATCAGGTATCAATTACTTGTATCTCTTATGCTCTCTAGTCAAACAAAGGATCAAGTTACCTTTGCAGCCATGAGTCGCCTTCGAGAGAGGGGTCTTACTGTGGACAATGTTCTTGAGATGAGTGAAGAGGAATTGGGTCAATTAATTTACCCAGTAGGCTTTTGGAAAGTATGTTTATGAATTTATAAAATTTATTAAATGATTGTTCCGTGTACAATGAATTATGCTATGTACAAATTTTAATATAAACAAATAACATTTTTTTAACTTTATTTTATAATAAAACAAGTTTAGTGGGTATTTACTAGCTATAATACCTTCACTGATAACACTTGCAGTTGGACAAAATTCACATTGAGCAAGATTATTTATAAGATTGTGTCTATAACTGACTATGTCTTCTTATGACTAGTCTTATATTCAAGATAGTCTTACTACTAGTAGTCAAATGACTAGAAGTAGTTCAGTCATATTGTTTTATGTCTGGATGTATCACATGTAAATAAAGGCAGGAAGAAGTGGTTATGCCTTTTCATATCTCTTATGATATTTGTCAACAGAGCTTCTTTTATGTTTATATAGCAGTATTTTATTTCTTTTACCAAATGTTCATGAAAACTGTTGTTGAATAAAACATTATTTAAACTTGAGGTATTTTTTTTTTATCAATTTTCCTTAATGTGCCATTTTTTGCAGACAAAAGTGAAGTATTTAAAAAAAACTACAAAAATACTAAAGGACCAATATGATGGTGATATACCAGACTCAGTTGAAAAGCTATGTAAACTTACTGGAGTTGGCCCAAAGATGGCACATCTTTGTATGCAAACGGCTTGGAAGAAGGTCACTGGAATAGGTATATACAAAATTTAATATATTAATTTTATATACCACAAATAATATTACTCCTACAAATAATTCATTTATATGTACATATTTTTTTCAAATACAATTTTATGTTTTTAGGTGTTGATACACATGTGCATAGAATCAGCAACAGAATTGGCTGGGTCAAGAAACCTACTGTTACACCTGAAGATACTCGCAAAGCACTTGAAGCATGGCTTCCTTTTGAATTGTGGAGTGAAGTCAATCACTTGATGGTGGGATTTGGACAAACTATCTGCTTGCCAGTTGGACCCACTTGCCATGAATGTTTAAATAGAGACATTTGTCCATCAAGTGAAAAACTTAAAAAATCACCCAAAAAGTCACCAGGGAAGAAAGTAAATGTAGAGAAAGTGAAAGGGACAAATAATATTTTATCCCTTAAAAGTGAAGCTATGGAATCTCAACCGAACCAAATAAGTGCAATAAAGAATGAACCAGAAATTAAAAGTATTGAAACAATAGATCCAGAGTGTAATAATCCAACAATTAATTTGGATAATACACATATTAAAAACGAAAAGATAAAAAGGAAATCACCCAGAAATACTAATAAGTACAACAAAAACTTACAATTAGTGGACTCTTCTGAAAATGAAAGAAGGAAAAAGAAAAAGAATGGTTAATGTCTAGAACTTGTAAAATATGGTTTCTCATATATTTTATGATTATGATCCTAATTCTTTTGTAAAACTACCTCATAAATATACAGATATCACAGGAAAATTTGTTATTTTTTAAATTCTTGAATTTATGCAAAGTGACTTTCTTAATTGACTTTATGCAAAGTGGTCCTTTCAAGTTATGGATGTGATGATATCAGTAATATTTTTGCAACAATTTTAAGCTAAACTTTAATTACAAAAATTCAGAAGCCTTATGAATTTATTAAAACTAAACTGTTATTTTTGCTTTTATTTTAATGATAAAACTTCGTGTAGTACAATTATTTACTTATGTTTTTTTCTATGAGATTTTTTATTTATTTTATTTTTTCTAGTATCTGGTTTCACTTTTAAATGACTTTTTCTTTGTTGAGATTTTTTCTTATTCTGTATTCTATCTAATTTGCTTTTCATTTGAAAAACCTTACTCTTCTGAATTTTTTTAGTGGCTTGCTTTTTAAGAATTCTCTTTAATTCTTTTTTTGATTTTGTTTTCTCCTCTGTATTATCATTTTCTGAATCTGATTTTTCATTATTACTCTCTTCATCAAAGTCCATTCCTGAGACTTCTTGAATAACACTATCACATTTCCTCGGTTTAGCTTCTATTCTTGTGTTAACATTTTCTTTGAGTCTATTATCACCTATGACTATATCTGTCTTCTGTAAAGTATCTGATGATAGTTCAACAATTTTAACATTAACATCTTCATCCTCATACTCCTCTTGTAGCAACTGTTCAATATCTGGTAAAGGACGGCTGGACACTACTAATTTCTTATATGATTCTTTATTCTGCAAAATAAAAATTATTCTAAACAAAAAAGTTATTACCAATGAGTAATATTTTTGCAGTATCTTTGAATCTGGCAATTTTATTTTATATTAAATATTAACTGATAACTATCATTTTTACATCAACTCTGTAAAATGAATATTATAAATTAACATAATAATAAGATTGCCAAAGTTACAATTCAATACAAATGATTTATTCTTTTTTTTTTACAAGTTTAATAGTATTATATATCTCTTGATCATTTTTTATTTATATAAGTTGATCTAAAGATATTTAAGCTGAAAGTTCACCAACCATTTTTTAATTGGTTTATGTATTTGGAGAACAATATACATCTATATGAAACTTTGAAAGATTTGGTTTTTAAAAGGCAAGTACCAAAATTTATATATCTTCGTAATAAAACCTATACCTCTTGTTTTATGCGTTTTTTTTCTTCTTTTAGCATACGTTCCATTTGTTCTTTTGCTTTTTTTTTCCTTTCAAGTTTTCTTTTTCGAAAGCCGCATAGAAAGTCTCTAAAAATATAATGTTAATTATTTATAGAATATATAATATAATATTATAACTTTGGAAACTGCTTAAAATGTATATATATCGAACTTACTTTCGTTTACTTTCATCAAAAACTAGTATTTTCTTCTTTTTTTCTCCGTTCTTATTTTTCTTCTTGCCCATATTAATGCGTTTAGTATTAAAATCTACAACTAACTTTAAATACTAACTGTTACATTTATTGATAATATAGTAAAAGTTTTTTAGCTGTATCTATTTTACAATGCTGTTGCTGTCTAATACCTATCTTAATAGGTTATTTTTCTTTAACAAGTAAAAACAAAGTAACCACAGATTAAAATTAGCAAGTAACATCCAATAATAGAATCCACAGATCATTGAGTGAAGTAAGTTATTATTTTAGAAATAATAATACATTCATTTGTCGTATGGCGGCAATTCTTTATTTGATCATTTTATTCCTTCATTGATAAGTATGTTTTACTACGTAATGTTGTGTGGTTTTGACGTAAAATAGGGACACCGCATTTCTTATGTGCTCGATTTAGACGAAAGCCTCGCCTAAATCGAAATTACTACTATGAGAATGCCGTAAGCAGGAGGCAGGTTATAATGATGAGGATGAGGATGTTTAATATAATTATTACATTCCAACAATAAAATTATTAAATGTTTATGTCATAACTGTTATTTCTTTGTTGTACATCCAAAAATTAAAGTTAGGTCTAGGTAAAGCATAACATTTTATTGTCCTAATAATAATATATTTTTCTAACTTCTTCTTTTATTTGATGGCAACCAGTTAAAACTATTATGACAGTGTCAAGTAAAATATGTTAACATGAAATCTCTTGGATTAAAATTAATCAACTTATCCCTTGATAAAATGGTGGCCATTTCACCAAAACTTTCCACGGACTTTTTCAGTCAACTTAAAAAGACACGATTCCCGCATTTATTACATATTATTTCACTTATATACTTTAATCTTTCTATATTGTATAATACACACCACAGTTAAACAATATAACTGATAATAATATATGACTAAAAGTGAAATAAAAAAAAACGTTACTGATGTAAATTGACAGGAAAAGTCCTTTTTGTAACTTATGTTTTAGAAAATTCAACGTGTTTAAGATTTCAATTTTAAAGAAGCATTTTTGGCAAGTAACCATGAATTTGAAAATTCTTGTATGTTATTGGTTGAAACAACAAATTTTTGCTTTTTAAGAGATACAGTCCGCCCAATCAGCACGCAAGTGCACAATAAAGACGGACTCATCAGCAGCATGGCCGTCAGTATAAATTTGAAGCTTGAACGATGCGCTTCCTTTCGTCACGTTGGTTTTTTTTATTTGTGCAATTTGACGAAAATGTTATCGTGTGTGTTTTTCTATGTCGTAAAATATGGAACAATTTAGGTGCAGTGACGT
Source organism: Baronia brevicornis (assembly GCA_031353405.1). Classification (NCBI taxonomy): domain Eukaryota; kingdom Metazoa; phylum Arthropoda; class Insecta; order Lepidoptera; family Papilionidae; genus Baronia; species Baronia brevicornis. Next base: position 190,294 of record JASFAT010004181.1, read on the forward strand.
GATATCTGCCTTGTTACGCAAGGTGAGAGCTAAATTTATTTATTCCGTCTAGCGAAACATACGAATAATTCGCAATTTACAAATGAGATAAATCTTTTTACAAAAACATGACACCTAAAAATCAATCGATATCTCACTACGTGTGAGTGTCAGCCTTTCGTTGTGTGTTTAATATATACAAGGTCGCTTTTAGAGGTCCAAGTGAAGTTATTAACGAGAGTGCATTTAATTGGAATAATCAATACTATTTATCCGCGCAGCCATATGTTAACATGAGTGAACGGTTTGTTACATATTACCGTTACTATCATATTTCATTTAGTCATGATAAATATAAAAGTATTATTATTTATGTGGTAGAAGCAAAATAGCAAGCACCACATCACTTGATAAAAAGTAATCCTAAAAAAATCGATTAATTTTTGTTATATTTCAATCAATAGTGTGTGTTTATTGTTTTTGTATTTTTTTTAACTTTTCTACATTTTTATTTCTTTTAATTACAGTTGGCACATTCCTAACGTATTTAATGACAAATATTTATTATATCATATATAATATTTACTATATTATATATATATATATATATATATATATATATATATATATATATATATATATATATATATATATATATATATATATATATATATATATATATATATATATATATATATATATAT